>OY284488.1:34242091-34719053 GCA_958336395.1 Ctenicera cuprea
GCGCATATTGCAGACGGAGCCCCCAATGCTGTTAGTATAATGTCGATATCTTTTTATGGGAGCCGTGTGACGTCGCTTCCACCCCCGGGCAGTTACACGGAAAGTCGGTAAAATAGCAATGTCTATGTTAATGTGTCAGTTTATCTAAGTAGCGGCTTGGTGTCAGCCGGTTACAGGGTAAAATCAATACCTCGAATATAAACCATGTACCACCTTAACGCAAGTCAAATCATCTATAAGCTAGTTGTCCAATAGCAAAAAGTTATATACGAAGAAAAAATAAATTCATTTACAAACCGGACCTTGTTAGGACGATCGATGACAGTAAAATTTATTGCTATCCGGAAAAAGTGGACAAAAGCCGCAATTTTTGCGGCTTTTTGGAGGTCTAATATAAATTTCAATAGAATACTCATTCCTCCTGGTTCCACGAACCAGAGATTTTGATTTATACTTGACCCTTTCAAAAAACACGTATTATTTCAAATACCCCAGCAAAAAAAGATTATCTTGAATTTTTTTATACTAAACGTATAGGTATTAAGAGCGTATCAAAATGTCTTTGTAACTGTATGATCGATCAACTTGAAACTCAATATTTGACGAAGAAGGTCTAAGGGAATAGAACTGAATAAAATTGACCCAGATTTTTCCTGATAAAGGAATGCTTATTTATTTAGTCTTGTTATCCTCCAAAGACATGCGTAGCAAGGTCAACATTTTTTTGATTCAACACATTTATTATGTATCATACTCATCTTCACATTTGCAACTGAAGTTGAAGGTATGCCTGTTGTAATTTATTTAAGTGGGATAAAAATATTCCAATCAGTATAGATACTGCAGCATTTTTAATAAATCCCAGAAATTGAAGAGGGTGTGGATTGAATCCGTCTGAATTCTAAAGAAGGTGTCGTTTGACTTATATATGCTACATCGCAACCTTTACAAGCTATTCTTCGAGTTTAAGTATGTATTATTCGATATAAAAGGTCACTGCACTAAAAGTGGCCGAAACACATTCTGTAAAAAATTTGCAGAAATCGATTTTGTTAAAAACAACTTCTTTTTACAATTTTAATATTATTAATGCCGCTCTCATTGACTCGTGATTTGATGTTTGTTATAATCAAATTGTAAAATTATCTATTCAAATCGGCACGGTTTAGAATTATAACTAGTTAGATAGTAATTCATTTAGGTGAGATATGTGGTCACGTCGAGTTAGGAGAAGCGAAGGAGGTGTGACACAAGAACCCACAGGATAACTTTGTTACCCAAATCTTACTAGGCCTGCTCATACCTAATTGTTTAATTACATGCACAAACTAGTAACCCTGTGATTTGACTTGGTGACTGTTTGTACTGCTTACTGACCTTAAATAGTGTTACTCACAGATGGCTGAATAGATCTTAATCCCATTTCTGAACCTAGGGGTTGTAGAAACTCTTGCGGTTTTTTTTTCAATATCCTGCTTCAATTTTCAACCTTTTATTAAAGTTCGTTTTATAAAAAGAAATAATGATCTAAAATTTTAACGAAGGTATCTGATGAAAACTGAAA
Organism: Ctenicera cuprea; assembly: GCA_958336395.1. NCBI lineage: Eukaryota > Metazoa > Arthropoda > Insecta > Coleoptera > Elateridae > Ctenicera > Ctenicera cuprea. The sequence continues at coordinate 34,243,656 of OY284488.1, forward strand.
TGGAACCGTTGTTTCCTGATTCTTGATTTCCCGAAACTGCTGAAAAATAATGAACTATTGTTTTATTTAAAAATGCCACTGATAAAGGGCGTGTGTGTGATATATAGACGGATAATTATTTATGTATTAGAACCCTAATCTAAAAGTTTAACAAATACCAAATGTCGACGCATTGCTAAAAATATTTTTAACTTAAAACTAGTTGAATTACAAATGAGAAAAAGGGGTAGTATTGGGCAACTCAATCTAATTTACAGCCTTTAGATGCCAATTTCGTTTTATTATTAATATAAATTAATGAATTTTCAAACCAGTGATGAAAAATTAACGATATTAAATATTACTGTTTATAAAATTTGAATTCAGCTTAAAGAATGTACCAGCATACGAAACCCTGCATGTTCACAAGATAATCCGCAAATTTGCACAAAGTATCGGCGTTATGCTAGGGTAGCTTATGCTGAAGAGGGATGTTATGATAGATTGAGATTTGCGATCGGAAAAACATTTTAAGAAAATTCAAAAAATATCCATACTTTTTTAACTTTCATTCGACGTAGAGAATAAGAATCAAAGACGCTTGCGAAAACAAACTTTTGTTAATTATTCTTTACGAGAGCGTTTTCTTTACAGCAAATTTTAAATAACTTTTGTTCTGCTGTCAGGCTATTTGATGCTATAAAATAAATGAGGTTAATTAATGAAGTGTTCCGTTTACTTATTGATTATATTACAAGAAAGGTCGATCAATAGACTGCAATGAATTCAAAGTAGACCTTGATAGCGTACTGGGAAGTTAAATTTTTAATTGTTTGTTCAGACTGGCAATACTAATATTTAAAGTTATTTTGAATAAGTAGTCCCTTCGCTCTAGATCTAATATTGTTACAATGATATTTTTACATATTTTGGACTCATTTACTTTAGTTATTTTAATAATTTTGTTTTGGTTTCTTTCTTCATCTGCAATGTTTTGTTTTTAGACATTTTTCTCAATTGTAGTAATTACCATTTTGATACAGAACAGGAAAATTTGTCCTACACACGTTCAATAGGGAATAATTTTCCATTTACTGCATTACCTACCAAATTGGAAGAAAGAGGGAATTTGAAAAAGAAATACAATTTTTCTTGCCTTAATGGTCCTCGAGCATTGTCGCTTTTCGTAGGAATAAAAATGCCGGCAGCTTATTTCGGTGTTTTCGATTTCCATACCTTCCAAATATCCTTTGTGCCGGTTAGTTGGGCCAGGACAAGCGTCGGGGTAGCGAATCCTTTTCGTTAGGTGTTACGGCAGGGTTAAGTAGAGCGTGAATGCGATTGCCGTTCCCCGATATCAGGGGGGCTCTGCAGCTGAAGAACTCTGCTTTAGCTGAGAGCAATGCTATGTATCTGTCTACGACAGTAATGGAGATAGCCCTGCTAACGCGCCACTCGGGTATATGGCTCGTGATTTTGATATGGTTACGATGATATATCCATAAGAGATATCTAAAAGGAGCTTTGTTATTGTGAAATGTGAAACTACCTCCTCGGGCGCTACTTAGACCCGTTTAGCAGACATACGAGCGCAACGAGCTTTAACTAGAGAAGGTATGTGTTTATTCTGCATAGCTGCCTACAAATCGGAATTCTCGTTTAAATAGATTTAGTCCTAGCCCGTGGCCAAGAGACACGCACGATGTAGTCTAGTTACTTGATTAAATTGGACTTTAAACAACTAGTAATAAATTTATCTAACAATGTTAGCACGGAATACTGCCGAAGAAGGTAACCTGGAAATCATTTATTATTATATAAGAAACTTGTTTTGGAAACTACTAAAACATTCAAAAGGAGTTTGAAGACCAATTATGTCAAGTATTTGTTTTTAATCCATTTACATTTACAGTATTAATGCTCCTAGGAAGTTGTTTTGGGGCACTTAACGTCCGTTTATTAATTAATGAAATTTTAAGTTGTTTTATAGATAATTACAAATTACGTTTTGTTTCTCCCAAAATATTGATTTAATTTAACGTTAACAACATAATGCGCACACCTGAACAGTTCATAACTTAAAGCTTTTTAACTTGAGTGTAAAATTGTTCACAATCCTTTGAAACGTGATTTGTTAGTATATTTGTCTTTGTACAGCTGATGATGTTACTATTTAATTAAAAGCACGTTCGTAATAGTTTAGTTCTTTTTATTAACATGATTGATCTACCTTGTGTATACAATATTACTCGCAGATGTTTATTTCTAACTGTAATACCATAATACGGTAATAATACAACATAGATGTTATATTACATTACAACAATCTATTTGTAACATTACCCACTAGTGTGTATCTGCACTTGCGTTTCATGTTTATCGTGTGTGACATTTAGGTGGTTATCATGCCGTCAATACTATATACCTGAGAACTCAAGATGAGTAAATAATTAATGCCGGTAATTAAGAGAAATATTATTAATTATTCCCAGCGTTAACAGGGGCACAAATTCCAACTAGGATTGCTCCACAGTGTTCCAGATTTGAGACACGTTGAAATAATTTTGGTTTAGAAAGCTCTTTGCCGTATCTTGATAGTATCTTCATAATTTCATATTCATATTCATCTAAGAAGTTTCTCTACAAACGAAAATTATATCTCCATTACCTTAAAGTTTCCAGATTCTAAACTGCATAAAAGCTCTTTGCACGTGCATCTAAATGATAAGGCACTCATATCAGCACACTTTTGACATGAAACTTGACGACTGGAAACTCATGCTTGTTTTGTAATCCATTTTACCTCTATCTAACAACATACTTAGGATTATGCATTCTTCAATGCAGAAGTAATTTGCTGTAGCTTTTTAAACTCATTTATCTTTAAGTTACCTCTTATGTGTAAAGTGCTATTGCTGAACAACTTAACTAAACGAATAGTTTTTCGAAATTAACAGGATTTGCTCAGCGGCGAATTTGAAAGTATACTACTACTAATTCTTGGAATTTTTAAATAATAATGTGTAACAAAGCGGTATTTTTATTTAATCATTTATTAAGAAGCAAAACTATGTTTGTATAAAACATTTAGCAGTTGGCAAAACTTCACTTATGCGCGTCCTAGGCTGGCACCGTTGTTTTTGCAATAAAACTGAATCTACGTACAAATAAGATAAAACTTGTGTAACTCTAATAATTCTGCGAATCGTATTTGTGGGTACGAAGTGTGAAAAGGTTTTGTTTGTCTAATAATGGATTGTGGAGTGTGGAAAGATAAAAACACATCATTCATAACATCGATAACTTTAATGATTTGTAAATCAGAAAGAAAGACGCATGGACTGAATCCATAGAGCTATTCATGAAAATTAAGATTTATTTATTTTTTTTATTTTAAATTTGTGATGCAAAATCTTTTCCATCTCCCTCTTAAATGACTTGCAAAAAGTAATAAATATATAAATATGTTATTTTACTTACAAATTTATCGTGAGTGAATCCAGTTTGTAAGTTGGTACGGCATGATGCAATAAATGGTGTATATTTAGGTTTGGTTCTATCTGCGCAGGTGATCATAAGATGAAGTAACAGTTTATTTTATTTTACTATTACATAAGCATCAATTCTAGTTGACTAAATAAATAATAACTTATCTACACATGCTACATAAGGTCAAACATATGAATGTGTTACCATTCTAAACTCGTAGATAATTCGTTTACCACTTAATATAAATACTGACTAAATACTAGACCGTAGCAGAAGCTAGGCTACACGTGCACCCTGGATAGCGCTAAAGAACTAGCACAACATTCGGTTGCTGGACTTTAAATGCGAATGAAAAGGATATCCCAGCTATTCGAGGATACACTATGAACAACAAAACAAAACAAAAAACAACAACACAAAACAAAAAATGTTCTTATCAGAACAAGAAAACAATGGACCTAGGAAGTATCCTGAAGATCCTGCAACTAAATATCGAAGGAATAAGCAGACAAAAATGCGACATCCTAACTAAAATCCTAATCGATAATAGGGTTGAAATAGTTCTACTCCAAGAAACTCACTGTGCAGATCAAAATCAATTACACTCTAGATGCAAGCTGCCTGGCTACTCGCTTGTGGCCACTACTTATCATGGTCGCTACGGCACTGCCACGTATGCTAGAAATGACATAGACGCGATGTAAGAGACATCGAGATATCTACAGAAAATAACATATACAGTATTAGAACCAAAATTGGCCAGACGGAAATCATAAACATCTATAAACCCCCAGCCCAGACATGGACAAACAATGGTCTCCAAAATGTGGTTCACCCAGCAGTAATCCTTGGCGATTTCAACAGCCATAACACTAGATGGGGTTATAGAAACACTGATGATAATGGGCAAAAAGTATCCACATGGGCCGAAACTCATAATTTATTCCTAGTGTTCGACGCTAAAGAAAAAGGAACTTTTCACTCTGCTAGATGGAGACAAGACTATAATCCCGACCTCTGCTTTATCTCAAGAGATCATACTAGCAAGCCATTACATGCTAACAGAAAGGTACTAAAAGACTTTCCTAGAAGTCAGCATAGACCAGTACTAGTTAGTATAGGAGTTCAAATTCCAATCCTTAGATCAACTCCGAAACCTCGCTGGAACTTCAATAAAGCTAAATGGGAGGACATCACCAAAGAAGTCGATCACAATATACAATGGATTCCCCCAAAGCCTGAAAATTACAACCGTTTTGCTGGCCTACTGATAGCTTTAGCCAAAAAAACATATTCCTAGAGGATATAGAAAAGAATATATCCCGGGTTGGAGCCCAGAATGCACACGTCTATACGAGGAATATCAAAACACTCAGGATTCAGAAATAGGCGATGAACTGATGTCAGCCCTAGATACTACAAGAAAAGAAAAATGGAGAGCCCTTATGGAAGAAATGAACTTCCAGCACTCCAGTAAAAAAGCATAAGGACTGCTCAAAAAACTAGACAACAGTTCTACAAATACAACTACAAAAAATAACGAAATTCATCCTAACAGAATTGCAAACAGAATAAAAAATCTAACGAGAAAGCTTTTAAACGACGACAAAACTAAATCTAGAAGAATACCAAATGAACTCAAACTGCACATGGCTGAAGCCCAACAAATTACGGACACCTCCAGAGAATTCACCACAACAGATATCGAAACAGCCGTAAAAGAAACAAAAACAGGTAAAGCAGCAGACCTAGATGGGGTCTACCCAGAATTTCTCAAGCACTGCGGCCCTCGTACGATAGTATGGTTAACTAGCTTTTTTACTAACATTCTACAGACAAGCAGGCTGCCAACACCATTCAAAAGGACAAAAATAATAGCCATACTTAAACCTGGGAAAAATGGCCAGAGCGAAGAAGACTACAGGCCAATTGCACTACTAAGCGCCTGCTATAAGCTACTAGAGAGAGTAATATACAACAGGATCTTACCCAAAGTACTTGAACATATCCCCGTTGAACAGGCCGGTTTCAGACCAGACCGCAGCTGCTGCGATCAGGTGCTCTCATTGACGACGAAAAAGGCTTTCAAGACAAGAAGAAAACCGTAGCTGTATTCATCGATTTAAGCTCCGCCTACGACACCGTCTGGAGAAAAGGAATGATTCTTAAATTCCTAAGAAACATATCATGTAAGCCCCTTGCTCTGTTGCTAAACAACATGCTTTCGAATAGATTCATTGAAGTCCACCTGGACGGCAAGAAAAGCAAGCAAGTTAAAATAAATGACGGGCTCCCGCAGGGATCAGTCCTTGCACCCCAACCCTGCTCTTTAACATCTATGTTGCTGACCTGCCACAAACTACTGCAAGAAAATTTATCTACGCCGACGATATAGCTTTAACGAACCAGTCCACGGACTTTGCCACGTCAGAAGCTGTCCTGACAGAGGACCTGCGTAAACTAGACAACTATTTTAATGAGTGGCGCCTACGACCTAACATAAACAAAACAGAGGCAACCTGCTTTCATCTTCATAACGTATATGCTAGGTACACGCCACAAATCGAGTTCAGAAACCAACAACTACGCTTCAGCCCACACCCAAAATACCTTGGCGTAACCTTAGACCGATCTTTGACATATAAACAACACCTGTCTAAAACAACCGCAAAAGTCCAAACCAGAAACAATATCTTACACAAACTCACGGGCACCGGATGGGGAGCAAATGCAAGTGTTCTGAAGACCACAGCTCTTGCCTTAGTATATCCGGTTGCAGAATATTGTTGTCCGATATGGCTGAATAGCTCACATACTAACATGATGGATGTGCAGTTGAATGACACTATGAGAACTATATCAGGTGCAGTAAAAACCACCCTACTCAAATGGCTACCAGTATTATCAAATATTCCGCCTAGGCACATCCGCCGGAAAGCAGCGCTGAAAAGGGAATGGCAAAAATGTCTAAATAACACAGACCTACCTATACATCAAGACTGTGATGAACACTACAGAACTAGATTAAAATCAAGGACCCCGGCCTGGAAACTAGGAGAAACACTAACACAAGACGATTTCCAAGTAAACACCGCATGGCAAGACGAATGGGAACTATCTAACCCAGACAGCCTCGGTCTCATCCAAGACCCCACTAGTACCCCTCCTGGATTTAACCTCCCTAGGAAAACGTGGACAGCACTAAATCGAGCCCGCACCAACCATGGCAGATGCCAATACTGGTTAAATAAATGGGGAATATCCGAAGACGCCACCTGCGATTGTGGACACCCAAGACAGACCATCCACCACATCGTCTTAGAGTGCCCATTGAGAAAATTCGATGCACCCATTAGAAACCTGCACGAGGCCACCAATGACGGAGTGAACTGGCTAACAACCTTAGACATTCAATTTTAAACTCTTAGACACGCTTATTCCACATATATATATTGCCATGTTATCTGTAAATAATATCTTACGTATTCCTAATATTCTATTTATTACATGTGTACGTGTTTAATTTGCTCATTTTGTTATGTTGGTATATGCATATGTTTATTTTGTCTATATTATGCCTTTAAAAATGATGTATTCTCACGCCATACGAAATATATATAATACTAGACTAGAAATCCGAACTGTACAAATTAGTAATAATTTCTTTCATGAAGCAAGAACGGTTATTTGCAATGTTGTATTTATAGTTTTAGTTACATATGTTGATAATTGCGTTAAATATAGAACTTTTCAATAGCTTTAGTCCCATCAGAAAATATTTTAATATACCTCATCTTGTTACGTGCAGTATTAAAAAATTAAAACATACGCGTTTATAATTTCCTATTACAAATTATAACTGCATTTGTTTTTGAAAGAAATATCATTTTTTGATGATCATTTTTTACTTTATTCTGTTGAGTTTATAGTGTTTGAACCCGATGGGTCAAAACTTTAAATTTTGTTTGTTATGTTAGTGAATCGGTTTCACTGGAAGGTTTGGTGGTGTCCCTAAATTACATACAAATGTAAAAACTATGTACACAGGTTAATATTCCGGGTAATTGCAATACTAGTTTGCACTAACGAGAACAGAGAAATTCCAACCAATTTATGTTCCGTTTATAATCGATAGAAACCATTGCAACGTACATACTACACAGGTATATGGGCATATTCAACGACGTTTAATATTGCGTTTAACTTTAGAAAAGCGAATTACGATGAGTATTATAGTTTATACAATAAAATGACAATAATAAGTGAAGTAATCCCTGAGAAGCAATCAGAAAGAACAAGGAATAGTTGTCATGCATGATTCGACAACGACGTGTTAAATGCAATAAAAGGAAGAGTTTCTATTAACCACATAAGAGAATTACTGGGAATTGTATAAAACTTAAGAAATAAAATAGAGTGGGTTTGCGGTAGATCTAAGAAACAGAAAAAAAATGTATGCCGATCACGTCAGTGAAACTTTTTAGCGTGTTTTTACTAAAAGTGTATTTTTTTTAAAGAATCATGAAGCCGTGCGTGAGCACGACCCCATGATTCCCATCCCACCCTCTTACCCGAGCTCAGCACACTAAGTGCTCTTCACCGGTCTAACATGCCCCACCCCTGAAAGACATGCAACCCAACATACACACCTACATATCCTACATCCATGGACCCGCCGGATTTGACTTATTCAGAAAAATTACCGACGGGCAGTGGACTCGAACCTACTGCCATTGGGAGTCTAGTTTCAAAGCCTGGGACTTTAACCACTAGACCACCCGCCGGCCGGCCCTAAAGTGTATTTTAAACTGTATGATTTACCAGAAAACGAAAATGGTTATGTCATAGTCAAGTCATTTATAAAAATCGCTATAAAAATCCACGTAAGAGAGTTACATTAAAACTTAATACATGTATTATTATCTCGAATTTATCTTAATTTTAGGTTTGTTATAATTTTATAACTATTAGGTTTGTATTGCTTAACAGCACATTAGACAATGTAGAGGGAATTTTTGTTTTAAAAGATAGATAAGCAGTGATGATAGTATTTAGGCATATTTTAAGGTTAAATTGCATTACCGAACAACCGTTTCTATCTGCGACTGCGAGTCACTGGTAGCTAGCATAGATAATACGATTCCCCCGTAGAGACGTACATAATGATAACAAATGCTAATATAGGGTCAGGATAAAAGTATAACTATGACAGTGTAGCAATAATAAATAACAGGACAACTACTTTACTAAGATACTTTTGTTCATTTAAGGCTTAAATGTTCAGATAATCGTTGATAAGAGCGTGACGCAATTTCGTCTGCGTTGGCGGTCTTCGCGAACGAGTTTCAGTTGTACGGAACATGCAAATGTCGGCAAGGACGTTTCACTTCAATAGAATATTATGAACAAAAGGTATAAAAGCACAAGTTTGAATTTGCAAATTTTTTAGAAAATTGAACCAACAATGCAGTGTTTAAGCTCATGTAAGTTCAGTGCCAGACGCACAAACTATGAGACCCTGCGTTAATAATTATTAGAGTTGCTAAGTATTTGATTATCCATGGTACATATATAAAAGCACAAAGGGTTTTTTTCTCTCCTTCCTCCAGCGGCTACCGCTTCACCAATTTGGACCATTTTTTTTTAAATGAAAGGTTTCTATCCACAGATGGAACATGAAACATTTTTATATTTTTATTCTACGTCGATTTTTTAATAATAATTATTTTAATTTATAATATATATGAAGGTCGGCTAGACGCGCGTCACATGGGGCGCCACCTACAATAACATCGCGTGTCATTATTGGAACTAATGCATCACGTGACTTGACATTTCGCCGGTTCTGCAACGCTGTCTGTCAGTGCATTGTGCGCTGGGGTAACACTAGTGAATATTTAAACTAGCATCATAACTTCTGTTGTTTTTAGAGCTTTCGTCATCGCAGTTAGAAATTTCGTAGTTTATTTCCTGATTGTTTTCATATTGTCAGGCCCTACTTATCCTACGTGCTAATTGTGCTGAGGTACTATGTCCAGACTGAATTACAAACCCTTAAACGATTTAAGCATTGTATTTTTAGTACCTTATAAATAAATGTGGGGTTTGGTTTAGGTTTTTGGTATGAAAACTATGGAAGTTACATTTTTGCAGAAAACAAATTTTGAAAGTAACTATAACAAGATCCTCTCAGCTATAGTCGTGTGGACATGTAAAAAAAGCTAAAATGTGGACTTCGAGTGGACTTCCCCATACTAGATATTAATACTAACCGTATTTCCAAAAGTGTAAATTTTATACTTACAACGATGTACATTACACCGACTGTTAGATTTCTACGACAGCAAGCTATATAAGCAACCCTCCATTCCATCCATTCAAATTCATAGAAAGCGCCACAGTGAAATTATAGTTTTCTGAAAATAATCAAATTGTACACACAGTTTTAAAAAAATCGTGTGAGCAGTTTTAAAACAATATTTTTTGAAAATTTCCAAAATTTTGGAGAAGCGTCATTGCGATCGTTTTCAGATTTTTGTAATTAATTTTTTTTTATCGTATACCACCTACAAAGGGCTCTCAAACGAGTTGTAGCTGATGCCGGTCAGATGACTACTTTTTGAGCAAAGGGCGCTAAATTTGAGATTTTCAAAAAGTTGTTAAATTATTTTTCTTGTCATCTCTTTTTGTATTGTAATTATTTCAACTTATGTTCAATAAATAGTATTAGTATTTATATTATTATTATTGTGTGTTTCCGTTAAAATCAAGAATTCGAAAATTTTCTTGAAATTAATACTTCCCTATACCGAAGGTATGGGAAAGTAAAACGATAACTGTTCATAAACATTTTCGTTTTGAGTAGATTGGCAGTTAAAACTTAGACAAAATTCATTTGTAAAAAAAATTATAAAAAGTAGATGTTTTACGCAGGGTGTTATCAAAATTATGGTAAATACTTTAATGACAGGTAAGCAGATCAAACAGCACTAGGAAAAGTTGATATAAATATGAGTTCGGAATATTTTTTTTTAAATTACAGCCTTTCGAAGATGGTTTCGACCGAATCATCCTTTAATTGATATCTTCACCATAAATCCAGAAAGTTGATTTATATATTGTCATTATTTTATTATTGAAAATTTATATTTTCACTTGTTTTTGTTTAAATCGATCAACTAACATCGGGGATCTGGGATGTGTGTTTTACACACTGAGCATTTTTAAATTGTTTAGTTAAAATATTATTGTCTATACAAAAATACACAAAAAAGTTACTCTTAGTGAACGTCGGTTTAGCGGTTTTGGAGATAAGTCTATTTTTGTGAAAAACCTTGGTGTTTCCGTAAAATGTGGAAATAGTTTATATAAAATTTGACGATACGTTCTACACGTCAAAACAATAGAAAAGTTCAGATAAACATCGCTGTGAAAATGCTTACTTGCGGAGTTACAACCTCAGGAAGAGGAAACAGTCCCCAACACACCAAACTATTCCCTATTCCGAAATCTTTAACTTTGTGAGACAACGGGTCTATGTCAGACTTCTTTGCCGGCACTTACATAAACTACTCAAAAGAATTAAGAGGTCAAAATTTCAAATGCTTGAAGTTTTTTTAGGGCCGATGGCATTTTAATGAAACTTGGTATATGCATTGTCGAAACATTTATTTTAATGAAATGCTATAAAAATTGGATATCATCTTAACATCTACCACATAATTGAAGGCTATATTAAAGTCAACCAGAAACTAAACTGAAAACTCATATAAAAAAATTAATATTCTTAAGAATTCTCAATAAACCCAAACAATACCTAAACCTAATATCGTGCAAAGCTTCCTCCAGCTTGAATTACGGCATTACACCTGCGTGGCATACTGCGAATCAGTCTGCGTATGCTTTCCTGCGGAATACGTCGCCATTCTTCAATGAGAGCATCTGGTGGGTATAGACGCTTGCGAATACGTTGTCCGAGTTGATCCCATAAATGCTCTATGGGATTAAGGTCAGGACTGAATGCTGGCCATTCCATAGTGGCCAGTTCCATGTTATTCTGGCCAAGATACTCAGTGACTATTCTACCCGTGTGGGGACGAGCGTTATCCTGCATAAATAAAAAATCTTCTCCCACGGCAAGTGCTTGAGGCAGGACATGTTCTTCAAGGACTTCATTAATGAAATTTTCTGCCGTGAGAGAGCCATTTCTGAGGACAACAAGTTTAGTGCGGCCATTTATTGAAATGCCGCCCCATACCATTACTGAACCGCTGCCAAAAGCCACGACTTCCTTAACACATGCTGGTAAAAAAACGCTCGTTTGGCCTTCCCCACACCCTAACTCTACCATCATTTGTCCATAACTTGAACCTCGACTCGTCTGAAAACATCACACGATGCCACTGCCTCAATTGCCAATGTGCATGTTCACGTGCAAAGAACATCCTCCTTCGTTGATCGTCTAGATCTCAAATTGACTTCCCGAAGTCGATTTCTTAACGTTTAGTCGCTTATCTGAATTTGCCTGGCTCTGGAAAGGTCGATTTGAAGACCACGAGCGGTTGTCGAACGGCTGCGGCTGCGAAGGGCTTGAAGTCTCAAAAATCGGTCGTCTAGTAGGCTCGTTGCTCTGTGACGACCCTGTCCAGTCCTCCTGGTGACAAAACCAGTCTGTTGGTGCCTCTGCCAGAGCCTCCACACCACAGACTGGCTTACATTTAGTTCTTGAGCAACACTTCGCTGCACTCTACCTTCTTGTAGTAAGGTAACTGCCCTTGACAGTTCTACTGGGTTCAGGTGTCTTCTCACTGCTTGTTTGACTACGATACATCAATATTTTGCGGTTGTATTGAAAAATCGCCGTCTTGCAGTAATTAAAATCTTATGCAAATACTCAAATTTTCGTACAAAACAAACTTGTTTATTTACAGTTTCTAAGAAACGCGAAAAAAAAACGAACGCAATAAAACATTGTAGCTGAATACTTGATTGATGGAATATATCAACACCTATCTTCTAGCTGATATCACAAGGAAGATATACCTTCTGAAAAAAGTGACCCCTTAATTATTTTGAGTAGTGTATTTCGTAGGACTAAAACTTGTTCGTAGAGACGGGAGACGGAGACCAAAACGCATCACGCTCTTATCAACAGTTTTGTATTTTTATCGTTAATAATAAACAAAATAAATGTAAAATGCTGGAAAAATTACAAAATTCCAGATCCTGGATCAGCTTCTGGCCTCTTTTCTACGTCTCTTCTATACTGGATAGGGAATCATATTTACTATGCTAGCTAACAGTGACCCGCAGTCGAAGAGAGAAATAGTTACAAACAAATGACGAACTATGAAGCAAATAAACAATCACTTGCTGTTATCAACAGCCAATAGGGTGCTACTGCTTAATTGAACACGTTAATTTTAGTTTTTTTGGCACTTTAAACACCATTTGTAATTCTTCCTATCAATTATCGTTTTGAACTATCTCTTGGTGCTGTAATGTATCATAGATTTATTTGCAGTACTTGATCAAACACTTACGTGTGAGTTTAAACGGTTTTTTATATAAACAGAGTTTTAAAAACTTATAAAATCTATAAATATTAGTCGAATCGAAAAATCGTAGAAGAGTTATTTGTTCAGTTTTTATAGTAGAATACCGTCCCACAGTCGGTGTCCCGAGTTTCAGAACACCCTGTATACAATTTTTGATTTGTTATTTGTCTTTAAAATATATACTATCATTTTGGAAAGCTATGAGACTTACACATTGAACTGAAACAGAAAGAGAATACAGATATGTATATAGATTTTAAGTTTAGAAAACAAAACTGTTTAAAGGTTATAAAATGTTAGTTTTAATATTCGTGCCTCAAAATTAGATTAGATTTACATACGCAGTATTTAGTAGAACCAACAACAATTATTAATAAAATACATCACTATGTTACAAATGCATATATAGAAATAACACTTACTTCGATTTTTATGGTATTTGTAGATTATTATAAACTCGGAAAATAAAAGAAGTTAACTCTATAGTTATATTTAAAAATAAAAGAAGAGCAATATGTTGCTTATCACTTCATCAGTAATAGCCGAATGAGGTTCTACACATACTTTTAGATGCAGTAAGTTTTAGGAGCTCCACACTAATTCTGTTTTTTGCTTTCTGGCATTCCTTAATCCCAAAGCATCATATTCCGCACAAACAAACAAAAATCGGCCCCCATTACTACAACCCACATATTTACGCGTCTATTACATAGGGCTTAGATTTGTTTGTACCGTCAACCGAAATAATATATATAAGCTCCTTTGGATGTGTACTATTTGTATGCATAATTGCAGCACATTGTGCAACAGCTAATTGTGAAAACAAACTCGAACTAGTAACACATTGCAGCCGTGGCTGGATCTACTAGACAGCCGCATCGGCCAGAGGTGATCGAGACGGGTCACGGGGCATTTAATTTCAAAAGCCTGCGTCAAACGGTTCGTCAAGACTGTTTTTTACTATTTACACATAAATGTCATAGCAGTGACAACGACAGCAAAATAAAGTAAAAGCACTACATAGAAAATAAAACAATACAATATAATACGAGAATGCTACGAAAAAATGTTTTTTCGTAATATTGCATTTATACCTAGATTAATTATGCAAGGTCGGTTCATTATGTATATTAATTCTATCAGTGACCCCTAACTTTTCTTTTGCTTATAAGGTCCAATTTCAGTTCGCGGAGAACATCTCTCTGAAAAAAGTCCTAAGTGAAATTTCCTGGAAAAAACACCCGCCGACAATTTCTTCGAAGAAAAAAACTTCTTGGAGTGGAATCATTCCCCGAAAAAAAAAACGGGAAAATCATTTCTCGGAAAAAAAATCTAAAAAACCACCGACAAACAAAAGCACGTCTATTTTGTTACTGGTGGATCACTGTTTAATAAAGAACAAGATGTCTGCGAATAAGTGCGAATTTCATTGGGTATTAAACAGTTCCAAAAACATTTTGAACATCTTCGTTAAGGCTAAGGCTAATGCTAAGTTCAACTAACCCTTTTCTTCGGATTTTATGGCATTTTTTACTGCGTATAGTTTTCTTAAAGCTTTTTTTGCGGGGGTTTAATTTTTTTTAAAATTGTTTGCCAGTTATGTATTTTTGGTGTTTTTGTCGATTTTCCTACCTGCGAACAGCGCTCATTCTCGAGACGTGCGCGCCGTGTGAAGTTATCGAAAAAAGAGCGGGGGCGTAGTCCGCGGATTCTGCTAGTTAAGCTATAAAGTATTAAGAATTTTATGTAGTGGAATTGTATGGTGGTTTAAAGCCAAATAAACGCTATCATTATTACTCGTAATATTTCATGTATACCTATCCACTTAACTGATAGTGCATGTACGTTATGGCAAAGGACGGAGGTCTTTGAACGCATTTTCACGCACTTGGAGGGGCGTGTAGGTGGCAGTGACATTTCAACGACTGTATTTCGTTATGTACTAGTTTAGACACACGCAATTTTCGAATGGTTCTAATTATGTAGGGCATAATTGACGCCACGGGGGGTTTGTGACAAACAGAGACATCGCGTATTCAACTAATAAGGCCATCTCTCTTTGAGCGGTCGCGAGAGAGAACAAAACTACAAATTGAGTGTCGCATGTCCCTTGTTAGCGACTGTCGCTTATTGCTATCAATTACGAGCATTGTTAGAGTCAGATTGTTCCTCCGGAGCCATAACGGCGTTCGCGTTCAGTAACAAGCGGAGGAGTAACAGAACACCTAACGTACAAACTCCGGACAAACGACGTAACAATGTATAATCTCCGCTTTTTATCGTTGAATTTACTCACTGATATTAGATGCACGCATGACTCTCTGGAGAGAAGCGAATTCGCAGATGGAAAAAGCTCCGGAGGAAGCGCATCCGCTACAAATATCGCATTTTCTTCTATTATGCTGTCTTTTTTATGGCCCGCTGTCAATTTATATATCCGCTGTTATAAATAACGCAGCTAGAAATTGTTATTTTTTTGTGGCTCAGTCGATTCGCTCGAGTCTATCAATCATGACCGTGTTGTCACTAGGAAGACGCGAGACGTCTATGCAGATTGAGTATCGTACGGTTGCCTTGCTTACCCACATTTCCCCTTATGCATAATAAAATGAAAATTCAATTTGGTTCACCCTTACTATTACTTTGTTCACAATATTTCCAATGTCACATTTACAACATAATGCTCGTTTGAAAAGATAACGGTTCAATATTTTGTAGGTTCATTCTCAGCTGATTCACCATGAAACTCTTACATATTATATCAAAGTACAATCGATTAATAATTTGAGGTCATTCTGAATGTTATAACACAGGTAAACTTTGATGGGTTTAACTAAGCTTAAGAATTCAGACGGGTGGCGTTTTCCGAATAGTTTGAATGTTAGTTCTCAGATTAGGTAAAATTAATTATTTGTAATTATCCGCACTTCATATTCGTGAAAATGAGTGAAAGTTATTTAAAGTAATTTTAGATACATGTGAAATATGTAAAAATCTCTAGAAATCGACAACAATTAATATCACCTTAAAATTAGGTTAATATTTTTGAAAATAAACCATATCATTTCTAGCTCCTTTTTAAAATTTTTCCTGGAATTATGTAAAATAGAAAAATGAAATAGCAAAATGAAAACGGCAATTATTGGTGTGGGATATAGACTAAGACAACTATTCATTAGAACTGGAATCATAAATTATATTTTCCTTGGCTAGTGCAAGCAATTTGGAAACGGTGACAGCTTAATTAGCAGTATCTCTTTGTGTGTGTTATTATTATTGTGTTTATGAGGTAATACAAATTAGAACATACAATCTAAAACCTTTCATTCGTTTTAATAAATTCTAACAAGGTAGAAGAATTAACGCCCTAAACGAAAACAAGTTTTTAAATAAATACTCTAGGAACTAACATATTGTATAAAAAATTTTGTTAAACTTTATGAGTAGAAATTATTACAACATTAAGATATCGTCATCACAATCAAAAGCTAATAGGTTCAAAAATTTCTAAAAAATGTGATGTTGATTGAAGTACTCTGTAGAGATCATCACAACATAGGGACTTTGAGTTCCTGAATCAGAAAATTCTAACGATGTTGTAACAGCAAGAATAAAACAGAGGTTTAACAAAAATTTTAAAAATTATTTATCTAGGTTGGAAGCTTCGCAATAAGGTGTCTGGAACTGTAAGCTGGCGAAAAAGTTTTCTGACATAAGTGAACAGACTCGAAATCTTCTGAAAAATCTCAACAACACACGTGGTGTTTTGGTATTTATAGAACCCTGAACTTTCCAAATAAATTTAATTTAATCTCAACATACGATCAGTAAAGTTTCCGTTGAAATTTAATAACTTCAGACAATCCAGTATTTCATATATATTATTAATGTTTCTATACTTCAAATGTTAAAACAAAACCACGATACGACCATTAAAATTCAATAAATTGGGACTACCTGTGTTGGTGTTCATAAAAATATTTGAATGTAAGGGCAAAGCAATAGATTTTAAAAAACTTTATTAGGAAATGTTATGTATTGTAAATTTTGGATAAAAGCGTAATTACTTGTCTTTTATTCATGCATGAGTAACGTGAAACTAGATGAACTACTGAGAGTAACTGAAAATAACCAACACTTCAATTGTGGCTTGTTGTTTGTTCGTATAGAGAATGTTACTTTATTTTAATTCTTCCAATCACTACCTTTAAGGTTTCAGCAACCAATAGGAAAGCTTAACCCAAAAATTTCTTACATACGCAATTTAATTGCTTATAAATTTAAGAAAACTACTTATTCAATATATTGCTATGATATGCGTGGTCTTGCATTTACTAGAAAACAATTCCCTAAATGCCTGCAATTCACGCAATTCCAAATTATATTTTCTATGAGACTCTTTTATTAACTTTCTCATGGTCGTTATTAAGTTTGGAAGTAAAGTTATTAATAAATATGATTCAAAAGAAAATACACAAAATAATATCAACGTTACAAAAACTTTTATTCAAAAATCTAATTTTGGGGTCAAATTTTCGAAAGTTCAAGAAATTTCTACTAAATACTATTGTTCTTAAAACCGAACACTTATCTTTGTGTCTACTTATTAAGATATCCTTCACTCGACAAACGTTTAATGGTTTGCAGGTTCCTCAAATAACAACAACACTCGTCTTTAGTTTGAATCCTTCTCCGGACTGCTTTTATGTTAATTTATACTTGGCTTTTCTACGATGGTAACTGGAAACTCGTTCTGGATCGCTTTATATTTATTATTCTTTTGGATTTTTCCACAATTCGTTGATAAACACTTGTATCCGTTTTATAATAGATTCTTTTAAATTCAAAATCACGTTTATATTACTTTAAACTCGTTTTGCTTCTCTCTTCTTTCAGAGAATTCAAAATCCTGTGTCTTTGTTTACAAGACGAGCCGTAAGTAATCAATAAGTTTTCACTTGCTTTTGTCTTGTCTCTTGATTTTCCATTTTATTTTTAAAACAAATAAATCTCGTGACAATGAGTATTCTTTTATACATTTGTCAAATTTACATTCAAATCCATAACCCCCACAAATGACATTTTACGATGCACAAACAAATAAGTCTAAAACTTCTTATAAATTTAACCTTTTAAAACAACTCTGAACTATTTAATAATTAGAATTAACATAAACAATAATCGTCTCAACTTGATTGTGTTCTTCTTTCTTTTAGTGTAAACAAAACTTCAAAAATATGAAGATATAAATGATATGATGATAATCACATTATTTGAATTTGAAAAACAAGAAATTATAGCAATAATACGCAACCCTGAGTTTATAAGTTTGAATATCAAAACCTTACAGTCTTCACAAACCTCCAATCATAAATTGAACTGTAACAAGCATCCTAAAAACTGCCTTTCAGGAACCACAATACCCCAGTCAAATCATACAACTCTGAATATCATAGCAATATTTACTAGTTTCTAAAACACAATTAATTGTATAGTTTGATATACTACGCCTAAAATAATCCACTCATATACAACTCGTGATTATAGAAAAAAAACGAAGTAAGTTACATTCTGCATAGCAAATCGTGTTAACTTTGCATCAGAAAATGTTTTGGCGTACAAAATGTGTTCGCGAACATGTCTAGGTAAAATACTCGTTAGTTTTATTTGTTATAATGAAGTTGACAGTTATTTGTCGTGAAATATTCTAACCATATACCACTAGTAAATTACAAAATAACCAAAATATATTACTCAAACTTTCTACGTAGCAACTCGTATTGATTTTGATTGAAAATTATTAAAAATGTTTAATCATAACTAGAATTGGTGCTATAATTGTTACTTGCATTTAAAAAATGAACGAAGCAATTTGTCTGGACTTTCCTATGCTTTAATGCTTTTACAATTTATAGTTCTAAAAGTATTTATGCGCAACGTTGTAGTACTAACAACAGTCGCGCGTTTAATCGTAGATCACCCAACGTTTAGCGGCTCCAAAAAGTAAAAAAATGCACCTTTCCAAAGTTTTATGAATAGATATTTTTGTAAACAAAAAATTAAATAAAATAATATACGATACCATAATAGTCGCAGCAAATACAATGCCAATAATAAAACAGTATTGTAGAATCACACACAAAATTTTCTAGCAGTAAGAGTCGTAAAATTCCATAGCATCTAAAGACACACGCCCAACCACTCAACAGCTTTTATGCGGTCACAATGTTACTTCATGTGTACCACACGGATGATTCAGACAAGCTGGTATAGTCGCCCGGTCGACATCTGTCGACGGCTCTGTCTGGCATTATCCGCATTGATTTACAAAGCCAAAATTTTTATTAGAAAAAAAACTGGAATACTGTAATTATTTGCAAACAGACTTCTCGGTATATAAGAAAACCCGAGGCTGTACCATACTTCACATCCGTAACAGAAGACCGACTTGTATTGGTACTGTATCAGATATGCTGATCCACCCAAGCGAACTTAAACATCCCTTTCTGCTTTGTTGAATTCTTTGAGACAATTCTTTACCCAAGTTATCTTTACGGAGCCTTCAAGTATTTAAAACTGTTCACGTGTCTATACTGTATATCATTGTTGTTAATAAGGATGTCGAATCTATCATTGGAGTTGACAACTAAAAAAAAAATGTTTTAGTTGGTACAATATATTCGTAATTCTATGCATCATGAATTCTTAGTCAAAAACGTTGTAATCTATGATCATCTGGTCGTCAGCAAAACTTAATGTGACCAAAGCAATGTAAATTATCCTGTTATCAACGCTTCCATTCCTGGACACCAACTCTTCCATTTTTTAAGAGTACTTTCCAGAGAGATGGAATCTATCTAAGTCCTTTCATAGGGTAAACTGGACTTTCGTACGGTGTTCCATTTTTTATGTAAAACCAGGTTTTCACTGTAGAACTTTCTGAATATTTTTACTATTTGGCTATCTGTGTATAACCCTGCTGACGTTAAGATCAGGTATTGACCATTAAATTGTATGTTTTTTTAAAGGTATCTACAAAAACCAAATAGGTTTCTATCTCTGAACATTGTTTTTCGGGGAATTGTTGTAATATGAACACATTGCATGTACACGATTTTCCTGGAACAGATTCTCTTTGTTCTTTGCTAATTTTGCCGACCATGTAACTTTATAATTTGGCGCTGTACCCTGCTAAAAATCCTGCTCAAAGTCTTGTTTATGCTGATTACCTTATAAATTTTGGGCTTTCTCTTGTACATATATTTGTAATAAGCGATGTCTTTCATTCGTTTAAAGTTTCTCGATTTCTCAAGCAGTTGTTCATAAGTGATTGTGTTATAAATTTGCCTGCGTCTTAGTCATTATGTTAAAGAGACACAAATTTTGATAGGCAGTATACCGTTTACTTTTTGATCTTACTTTTGACAATGTTAACATGTCGAAATACATATGAGCTTTAAATAAATAAATGTTGTTAGAGTAAAATAAAGTATGATTCATAAATCAGTATACTGGGTGGTTGGAAGCCAACGGTAGGCAAGTAAAGGTGTTGTTCAAGAAGGAGTAGGGTGACTCTCGACATCATGGATCTGCGTTCTAGGGGTCAGATTTCGTTTGGCCTTCTCACACCCATAATTAAAATGTCACCCTAGGGGCTTCTCATACTCAATGCTGTTTAGGTACCGGTTGCTACTATCAAACCAGTTACCAACCTAATTGAGCGGCGCGTAGTCGACCAGTACGCTGCAGTGTTGACTGTTTTGAAAAATCTTACTAGCGACTATGAATGGTGTCACGATTGCCAGGGTAGCCCTGCGAGAGAGCCGTAATCCTTAGTTTGGCTTTGGCAAAGAATCGTGGTGGCAGTGACGCCCTGTGCAAGCAAGGGGCGACTTTGTGCGTTTCGGAGGGTGAGCTGCGTTTCCACTTGTCCACTGCTCTGCAAGTTCAGTAAAAATCAACCAGCGGAAACTAGTCCTTGCAATGTGATATGCTACTGGCAGCTTGTTTTTGATTCGGTTCAAGCAAGCGTGCTGATTAAACGTATCTCAATCTCACGTTAATGGTGACCGTGGCGGATTAAGCGAATGGCACGTGCCACCATGCTAAAATAAACAGGGAACTTCATTGTGTGTCTTCAAGTGTAATTGGAGGAGTTATGGTTATCCTATTTTCCAGTTTATCTTGTATTAATAGCGTGTTATAATACTTTTCCCGTTGCTTCATTCGTATTGTAAAGTTTATCTTTGTAAATGTGTTGTTTCGTATAATTTTTATACAGCGCCGAACTTCAGTCCATCTGACTCCTCTCTTTAAGTTTTCTATTTCTTGGCATTTCCTAGGTCACTCTCCTTTTAAGCGTTCGTCTATTTCCTTTAATATCTTGTTTATTTTTTATAGTTCTCTTAACAAGCCATTTATAGTTATAGTATCTGTGGGGTTTGTGAGTATTTTATGAACAATTTTTACTCTTAAATATAAAAAGTAAAAATGAGTGTGAGAAAGTGTAGGTCAAGTGCTTCGCCTATTTTTTGAACTTAATAAGATGAGAATTTTCAACGAGACCTAATATTTGCTGTCATTTACGAGATAAAGTTAATTTAATGGTTACAATTAAGTATCCCTTTTGGGATTTCGAGAGTTGTCAAAATAGACCATTTGGCTAAGCATGCATTAATTAGAAATGCAGAGTGCGGAGAGCGGATATGAAACCACTTTAGTCCATATTTTCATGAAATTACTTACTTAGCGCAAGGCTAAACTCAAACACATTCAATTATACGAAATGCTGAAATCCTTTTAATCAGGAATTCAGTGCGCCTGGTCCACAATTACAGAGTGTTAGGAAATTCACAAAGCTGGGAGATACATAATGGGTTTAGAAATGGAAGTGGACACAGAAGTCCCTAGTAATAATGCTCGGCAGGCCAACTTGATCGATATGTAGCGGCACACCTTTGTTTTCGGGTATATTTCTGGCTTTATTTACAACACACCGGGACGGCCCGGTAGCTACACTTTTGTATTTTTCAGCCCCGCGACCGTTAAATTCAGGAGCGAACGAGCGGAGATAAAATATAAATTAGATAAATTAGTCGATTAGTACAATGGTTTCGAGCCAGTGCGCTTTAAACAACGTTATAAGCTTACACTCAATTGGATTATAATTTAGCCCAGTTTTTCCGTGTCGGAGACTACACAACGGCTACACTTCTAGTGGATGTTTCCTTTGGGATTTTCCGACTAAGCACGCTAGATTCCCTCTCCTTGTACTGACACAAGATTTTGATGCTACCTTACTGTTTATATCCAGCTTTTTCTTCGAGAGTTTTGATTTTTCCAAAAGTAGGTTAACAAAGTTTGACATACTGTATCTTTTCTGTCATGTATACTTCAGTGTGAATTTATTTTCGACGGTTTCGGAAAAAAAATGCATTAAACATTTAACAGCCACTTTGTATTACCTGATTGATTTCTAAGGCCGCAACAAATCGTTAAATAAACTATGCGAAAACATATGCGATTTTTGGAGACTGCAGTACTGATATACCAGAGAAATTGAGAGAAAAGGCGTTTAGTCGATAAAACTGCAAAAGCTTATAATTAGTCAATAGAAAATCTCAAACGGGCAGGTTATTGCTAAATGTTTGGTTGATTTAATTCGTGGAGTTAAACCAACAGGCTAATTATGAATAACAACAGTGCTATATATTTTTGTTTTAAGCTACCAGTGCATTAGTTTCATGCTACAATAAATTTCGTTGGGCATTAATACAAAAATTATTCGTTTGAAAGCAATGAAATGGTGAGAAAATAATTTATAAAATAAAATACGTCAGCAGTTAAAATTTAATTCTTTATTCCACTAATACATCATTTTGTATACGAAGTTCTCAACATTTCAGTGGCTGCCTCTTAAACATTTTTCCTATACTAAACTTTGATGTTTTTATAAAATCAGTGTGTAAGTAACCTAATACAATTAAATCTACAAGTTTTTAATAAATGTCGAATATGAGAAATAAAAGTTTCGTCGTTTTCTACTCACTAAATAATTTAATTAAAACAAATATTTTTATGAATGATGAAGTATTAAAAAGTGTATTGAAAATGCCATTGTGCATTTAGGAGCAATGCCGGTAGCAGAACCGGTGACTGCACTTTTATTGAAGTGTTATCAACTCGATTGTTTTTGTTGCCAATTTGATGCTTCGTTTTCAATTAGGCCGCACTGCTTTATCGTACGTGATAAATATTAAATTTTGCTATATGTTCCCAGGGCCTTTTTTATGTTCCTGAGTTCACTCGTTCGCAGTGTGTTGTAGTGTCTATAGTAATTTGCTTTTCTATATTTTTTATACTTCTAAAACGTTCTACTTGCATTCGTTTTACTAAATTTTAATTTTATTAAGTTAATACAACGGAAAGACGAAAATATGTTAGTGGAGCAAGGAAGAGAAAGGAGCGAAAAAAGAAGCACGAAAGATAGAGAAATTGCCTAAAATAGATAAAGTCAAAAGTAAACGAGAATAATGAAAAGTAGGTAATTTTTTTCCACGTCCAGTTTTATCAGGGTCTTTCTGGTAACAATTTATAAACATTTCATACTACTACCAGTACCTACGGCGTTCTAACTCAACGGCCTTACTGGTAGATTCACAAGGCGCATATAAACGTTTGCTACTGAAAAATTTACTTAACTGTAGTGGTAGCGTAATTAGCTATTAAACTAAGCCAGCAGCACCAGTAATTTTCCAAAGTTTCTACACACAAGAAAATTCCAAACGGAGCCAAAGCGTCTGAAAATATAAATTGAAAAACCAGAAACCACGAAACAATTTGACGGTTGAGTGATAAAAGGTATAACAATTAACATCAATAGTTTTAAAATATGTTGCAAGCTCACAATATCGCAAAGAAAATTGTATGAGTCAAACATATTTAAAATTCTCTCGAATAATCCATTACCAAATAATAGTCTTGAGTCGAATGATTTTAAACTTTCTGAAATAAATCCTTCAGAGTCATGTGCCATCAAATTTCTTCTTCTTTGTTTGTCTTTGCGGACTTTATAGGTATTTGGCTGTATAATTCTTTTTGTCTTCTCCTTCTTAGGATTTCTAGTTCTTCTGTGTCTGTGTTGTAGGTATTTCACATAAACTTCTTCTTTCCGGCTTGCTGTACAGGATCATCTTGAGACTTCTATCTTGTTTCATTATTTCCACGTGGTTTAGCTATTTCAGCCTTTGTGTTTTCGTCGCAGCTACTATGTTCTCTGAATTATACTAATTACGTATTTTCTGGTTAGGTCTCATTCGCTATACATTTTTCGTAAGATTCGTCTATCCCACTTATTCCTTTTTCTCTTGTCCTCCACTTTGAGAGTGCAAGTCTCACTAAGTTATGCCACTACTGGCGTTGTGAGTGTCTTTTATAGTCTGCACTTCGCGCTCTTTTGGGTATATGTTTTGCGTTTAATTTTTCTTGAAAAGCAAAGTAACACCTGTTCCATGCACTTATCTTTGCTTTGTTTTCCTTACTTATTTCGTTATTGTTAGTTACGTGGCTACCCAAATATTTAAATTCTTCCACTTCTTAGAAATTGTCTTTGTCGATTGGTATGTGTCTATTGTGTTCTATCTCTATCTCTTCTGGTGATCACCATGCATTTTGTTTTCTTGTTTGCTTCATTAACTTCTAGGCCTACTTCTCTTGCTGCTATGGTCACTTCTCTGTACATATCTGGCACTGCTTCTACAAGAAAGGTTCAAGAAAGTTTACGTCGTTAGCGAATGCAAGATATTCACGTTGTCTGTTGTATATCATGCCATGTGGGTTTATCGTTATTTTAGACATACATTTTTAATTGCTCGGATCTCCTTGTTATAGCCCGTTTCTGGTTTCAAACTCCTCCGATAATAATTTTTCTTATACGTTTACCCTCTTCGTTGTCTAGGCAAGTGTCATTTCCACTAGGGTCTTAATTTATTAAAGATGCTTATTAAGTACTCACGTTTGACAAACTCTTAAGTTTGATAAAAGTTTACGAAAATGTGGTCGAGCGATGTTTAGGTTGTGCTTTTCTAATGCAATTCTCAAGTTGAATATTTAGTGTATTGCTGATTGGTGTTTCCTAAATCCGCACGAATATTTTCCTAGGAACTTCTCCACGTACGGTATTATTCGTTAGGCTATGATTGCCGCAAACATTTTGTAGGTCACACTGAGTAGGTCTGTTCTCTTACAATTAATACAATTTAGCTTGTACTTTTGGTTATTGCGAATTGGACACATTACCGTTTCTGGCACTTCCTTGCCTTGTTTCAGTTTTTGAACCTCTTGCTTCACTTCTTCTTTTGTTGGTGGTTAGTTTCTAATTAGGGTCTTTCATAGGTAACTTTTGTTTGTTGTTTTTAATCTATTCTCATTTCCTGCACTTTGATAAGCAGCCTCGAGGCACTCATCACTTCATTTTCATTTTTAATTAGGTTGTTTCGAGCGTCTTGCCACATGTTCGTTCTCCTATCTTTACTTTGTTCACGTTTTTATTGTGTTTGCTTATCTCTTTTCTTCTATAAGTTTCTTCTTGTGTTCTTGTGTGTTCTTTCTGCGTTTTTTACCTCATCATGACTTCTGCTTCGTTGGTACTGCTTTGGATATGCTTTGTGCTGCCGCTGTCTTGATTGCATTTTTGTGGTGTATGTTAATGGTAATTGTTAATAGTTGGTTTTCTTGATTTTCTTCATTCTCTTGTTTGTCTTTTAGGATACTTTTGATTCTATCCTTGCAGTTGCCGATTATCTTAACAGTTTTTAATTGTATCTGGACGTTTTTCTCCTTTTAGTTTCTTTGCATTTGATTCGTACGAATGTGTGGTCGAAGTCACAAGCCGCGCCCTTGCAGTTTTCTCATTTCGTATGTATTGCTTGAGGGTCTTGTTTCAGTGAGTACATGATCTACCTGCTTGCAGCTAAGTTTTTTCATCTAAAGAGAACCGGTTTCTTTGTGGATATAATAATATTGTTTTTCGTAGCAAAGTCTATTAATCTTAATTCGCGTTCGTTTACTGTCACTGCCAATCCCCATCTTGGAGTTCATATCTCGAAATGTTATATTCGTAAGTAAGTTCTACCCAATTCTTCCTAACCGGCATCTTTTTCTTCGTTATCTTTGCACTCCCAGGTGGCGTGGCTTTGGATCATTGTTGGGTTGAGAAAGAAATATTTTCTTGTTAAATGGGTTGCAATTTATTTTATTATCTCTTCTGGATACCTCAAAGGCAGCATCGAAAGTACTTTTTGGTCAAGGTCACTTCCTTTCTCTGTATGTGATTTTTTGGATTACCAGGGTGTCAATGCCGCGTTTGCTAAGGTGTCGTTTTAGTTTTTGTATCTTCCCGATCTGTCGCTGAGTGCGTTCGTTCCATGTTATTATAGTTAAATAATCTTTGGCTTTTTGCATTTGCTTGTGTCATCTTTGAGGTTCTGTCTGGATATTTTCTTCTGGCTTTGTAACAAAAGCTGTTTTATGGAACTTGGTTGTTAGCTTCACGCCCAACTGTTATTCTTTGCCTGGGATTGGGACCAACTGGGCTGCTTTCAAGCTTAATCTTTCTAGCTTTTCTTAAGCAAAGTTGTATGCTATCAAACAACAGTTTATTAAGTTTAGTGTCATTAAATATTTTTTTTAATAGGAGAATATTGGAACAGATAAATTTAAGAAAAAATATGACAAATGTAAAAAAAACTTCTCAAATAACATCGAACTACCGCAAATTTTCTTGAAATTAGATTTCAAGGTCATTTTTCGTATGTAACTGTTTTCTGTAGTAGTTTTCATTTTCCACGAATTAAACAATAATTTCAATTCTTGATTCATATAATCTTTCATATTCTTTCACCTCTTGTACCTGAAGGTTTGATGCTGAGCTGAATAGTTATTTGTTTAACTAGGCAGAAAAGTAGCAGTTTTACTGCCGCGGCTGGCTGGATTCATCGCCTCGGCTGCGCCTCGATTAGAATTCAGTCAAGGCAGTAAAACTGTGTTAAACATATAATTTTTTTGCCGATTTATCAAAATTAACATTAATTTTATGATTAATATAATATTTTTAAGGTTATCGACGTCATCGTAGCCATCATATAGCTATGACAAATGTGATGTTTATAATTACATAAATGTCATTCTGTTTGTTGTAAAACAAAAAAAACTTAATGCCTAGGCATTACAAGTGGATTTTTACTGCCTTAGCAGTAACATTGATACATTAGTGGCTGTCAAATGTTATTAAAAGCAAACTTTTATTGTCAATCGTCAAAAAAGTAATTTTTTGTAATTTTATAATTTCCACGAATTTACATATTTAGAATTTTGGTAATAACTCAATGTTGTTGATTAAGTGAATCACTGCAACCTTTTGCTTTGTTCAAAGGTCATTTATATTAAGCTCTACCCGCAACGTACGTCAAAATCGAATATATGTTACCTGGAAATAAATTACTTCAATGATACATTTTTTTTTATTCTGTACAAGTTTATTAAGCCCGTAGCTGCTAGATTTTCACCTAGTGTTTTAATGTATTGTAACACTTTATTTATCAAAACGTAATATCATCACGATATGTATTTTCTGTTAGTACATCAAGCCAACAATTTCTAACACATATTTATAATAAAAAATTCGGAAGCATTCATTTTGCTCGCAGCACTGGAGCGCAACAAAAAATGGTGCTGTCAAGGTTTAAGATGAAAATTTGTTTTGAACAAAGTCATAAGTTACAATATTCGGGCTTTATTGTAAAAATACGAGCCATCACTCCTGAGCCTACGTTCTTTACAGCCACCAAGCAGATGGGATTCTGGTGAAAATTGCTGCCTCAGAAACATTTATCTAAATTTTTAATATCTTAAGAGTACCCTAATAAAATTAAACTTGTCGCTGTTTATCTCATTGAGTTTCTAATTAAATTAAGAGCACAAAACGGTAACTAGTAGCGAAAGCAAAAAATCTTATTCGCAGCAAGCTGATTTTGCATGCTTAGGTTCATTAAATGTTCTAAACTTTGATTAACATCGCTTTTGTTGTAAAAATACACCATTTCATGTTACGGTGGTTACAGAATTTCAGCACGCTGTTTCTGAACAATCCCCTAGAAACACGTGGGCCGCTGGTATTTGTGAAGAGCAGAGCTCCGTGCAAACATGGAGTTTTCGCAAAAAATCTGGCTTCTCGGAAATTATGGAAACACTTTTTATCATAAACTTAAGTTTGCTATCTTGGTGAGACTCGTGACAGTTTCCTCGGCAAATTTTAAAATGCCTGCGGAATAAAAAGTTATTTTTAAGAGTTTGTTTAATTAATTAAAATGTAACAAAGTGTTGTAGAAAACTCGGTCGAGGGAGAGAGAACAGGAAAACAAATTAAAATTTCAATATAAATGAGCGAGAAAGAGGAAGCCAAGGAAATTACTTAAAAAGAGAATAACGCGGTCTAGAGAGAGAAGGTTTCTAGAATGAACGATGCAATAAGAAGTTGGAGAAGTGTTTAAAGAAAACAATTTGAGGAGGAAGCAAAGTAGAACGAAATTAAAGATACCTCTCTCGATTTTTGCATTTCGTTATCTTAAGCTCTTGTTTATCCAATTAACATTTTTGGGAAAGTAATATGTTTTTAGGTAATTGCTTGTATCCGGGATAAACTCCCTGTAATAATATTTTTACTGTTCCGCTTTTCCCTTTTAAAATAAAACTTTACACCAGACCGGGACGTTTGAACAATTATTGCATCAATTACTTTAGCGCTAATAGCTGGACTTATTTATTTTTATGAGCTTCGCGATATTAACTAAACACGATAATTTAGTGAACGGCACAGAAATCCCGGTAATTACTTAGGATAAGCAGATATCTATGACAATTTTCTTAAGTAAACTGCTCAAAGGGCTATAAAACATTAAAATCCGCCATTTGGTTGTTATAGCTGCCATAAAGCCATCTAATCAAAACAAGAGTTTAATTTGAAATCTTAAGATATATTTGGATTTGACACGAACGACGAAAATCGCGGGCGAAATTATTATCTCTTTATAATATAGAGGGGAAGGAGAAAACATGTCACACAAATTTTAAGTAAAGGGACAATTTTATGTGAAACATTTTATTATCCACTCTTACACGGTGAAATATTTATTTCAAAAAGGCGTTCATAACCAGAATTTTTCCTTACATGAAATGCTCGTATTCTCGACAAGGGATGACATTAATAAGGGGCAACGGGAATACCACAGTACAGTGGCCTTTATGAAATTTTAATGAGTATCTAAGAGGACTTTGACAGGACAATAACAAGGAAGCCTCTCACACCTTTCACATTCAGGACCTTGAAAAATTTTGTTAAATTTGAAATTTGACAGAGGTTAGACATTTATCAATAGATTAAACCAACCTTTTTGTTTGTCAAGGGGTTAAACCAAAACTAAATTTTTTATGTTCGTAGAACGTTTGTTCGCAGAAAGTTCAAGGTTTATTTTTGTTATTTAATTAGGTATTCTTTACTACATTCTGAAATCTCGGCCGATGACACAGGCTTTTATTTAATTTCAGTTGACTTTAATTAACTTCAGAATATTGCTAATTAACTTTAAGCCGATTTTGAGGGAATTTAAACTAATTGTGAATGCTTTTAATCGCTTTAAGAAGTTTACACCTATCGGGGATTCGGATTACTTAGCTTAATTTGGGAGCTGTTTTAAGTAACTCCTCAGTAAATTGGCGCTACTTTTAAGATAACTTCCAAGTGACTTTTTGAGTTTTTGTGAGATAGTTTTCGTTACTTCTATT
The DNA here is from genome assembly GCA_958336395.1 of Ctenicera cuprea. Lineage (NCBI taxonomy): Eukaryota > Metazoa > Arthropoda > Insecta > Coleoptera > Elateridae > Ctenicera > Ctenicera cuprea. The sequence goes on from OY284488.1 coordinate 34,273,520, forward strand.
CGTTTCGGTTAGGAATTTAAATTATTTCAGATATTTTTTAAAATAATGATAGTGTTAATAATTGTTACTAATTTCAGGTATATTTAGTTTAAAGGTAATCTAAGTGTACATATCTATATACTAAATTCGTAACTGTCTCACCATAACAAAACGATTAAATCACTATAACATAACAACGGGCCTTTTGCATGTCCAGGCAGTTTATTAAGTGCTATCAGGTTGGTCGGTATAATTTGCTTATTTATGTCTTATGTTCATTCTAGCGAGTCGTGCATGTCTATGATTAACTGCGCTAATAACAAACAATTAAGACATTTCAAACGAATTCTACAATTCACTGATACAAATTGGGAGCTCCAGTAAGTTCCGCTTATTATTAAAAATTGTTTACTACAAAACTGTTTACTACAAATTCTGAGTGGCGACGCAGTCACTAACATTTGCCTTGTAGCACGAGACAACTTAAATATTTATTATGCTTGCCGACCAATATTTACGTTCAAAACACGTAGGGTGATTGGGCACATGAAGTTGTATGTAAGGTAATAATTATGTCATTACATTTCTGATTAATATGAATAAAAGCAAATTTAACTTTGGATCTATATGCAAATATATAGGTACATTTTTATTGCGTATTTTATTAGTTCCAAAAATATTTTGATAATCTTTTTTAAGGCACTTACCTGGAAATAAGAACAAGTGATCAGTTTCGCCAATTTTTTTTCTATTTCTTTAGGGAATATTTTGAGTGGTTTCCTGAAGATTTTACACAGGTTTTTCTTTTTCCAAATTTTCTTCCTAGGTTGTTTTTCAGGTTTTTTTTCGGTTTGTATTCCGGGGTTCCTTTTCCGTTTATCTTCACGGATTTTATTTCCGAAAGCATTTGCAGCGCCAAGCTCCGATTATGAAGTTGCTAAAAAAATATCGGGGGAGGGGGGGAAGAGCGTAGCCCACGGGTTCTGATAGTACAGTTTTTCGTAACTATGACCAAAATATAACTTAAAAAAATTAAAAATTGTTTCTGGAAACATTTTTATGAAATACGGCTCTGAACTTTCACAAACGCTATCCTGCTATCCTCAATTGTCAGGAAATTCTGCTAACTAGCGATAGGGCTTTGAATGTATTTATTCATTATAAAGTTTTTGTTTAATTTGGTGCAGCTGCATTAATTATTATTTAAACTCTACCCTTGTGTTATTTCAAAGGGACAAGTAAAGCTTATAATTCTTAAGTGTCGCAGTATCGTTTGTGAAAAATGTAAATTGAAAATATGGGGGTGCTCAGGGTCGTAGAACTGTCTATGAGTTTGTTCCAAACGGTTGCTCGTGCCGAAGCAAATAAACATTTGGAATAAATACAATAAAGTCGACCTACTCGTTTCACCCCCGCGTTCCACTAATAGCTTAAGAGGGTAAGGCAATCATTTATTGATCCTGGCAGCTTTAATTCCTTAAATAAGCTACAAGGGATAATTATATTCCTCTTACTCTCGAAAAGATTAGGACGTAGACGTCCTAGATCGTTTAGAGGAAAAGAACAAGGAAATAAAACGTTTTAACCTAACTTTTAGCGTATAATCAGTGTCAGAAATTCGACTCCAATTATCACGACTTAAGTGTCACTAAGGAGAAGGTTTTTCTAAGGAATTTAAGGATAATTAATATCAGAAAGGCAATCTCTTGATTAATTTGTGAATCCAATCATAAATTTTCCATTATACGTCAAAGTAACGACGAGTAAGGCTCAAAATGAGCGATTAATTGGATAAAGTAAAGTGAACGTGTATATAATTAAAAGTTGCAGTAAACCCCCGCATGCTTCCGCTACAAACTTTTTAATTTAAAGGAAGCCGCAGCCGCGAGTCTTGATATATATAACGCGCCGCTTTGAAACCAGAGGAGTTGATAGTTTTATTCCGTAATATTTTCTCACTTTTTGCAGGAGAAGCCCAATTAATGCTGCGCGCCGCCACAGGAAAAATATCATAAACTCGAATTTCAAACAACATTTAACACTGGCGCTACTCTCGGAACAAATTACAAAAAATTCTCGGCGCAAACTCGTCCTCCTCGTTTTCCTTCATGCTTATTGTTCTCGGCAGAAAAATTTAATTACGACCGCTTCCCCCAAGCATGCATACCTGTTGGTCTCATCTCGTACATTAAGAGGGCCAAGGAAATTTTCACGGGAAACATCACACACTCGCGAACTTAACCTTTTAAGGAAGTTTCAAACAGGTACTTTGGCCTGAAAGAGAAAATCTTAACCTCACTTTAGCGAAACATAAATTATTATACAGTTTGAATTTTAAATGATGTACTACTGCTTTTAATAAGTTTTCATGATTAAGAATGTAACGTAATTTTGTTACCTATAAATAGTTTCAGGTGTACGTAATACAGTAATCATTTAATATTTTTACTTCCCTATACTTTTAGCAGTATAGAATTAATTTCATAAAAATTTCAAAATCGAAATTTTGACGGAAATATATGTTTTGGTCATCTAGGAATCCAAAAAAAATGTTATAAAAAAAAAGTCTGTTGTGGGTGCCGCCGATAGGAAGCTGTGTGCATTCCATATCTCCCAAACGAATAGTCTGATTCTGACGAGCTCTGGAATGTATTAAAAATTCAACAAGGAAATAAGCTTGAAGAAAAAAACCGAAACCGGAAGCGGAAGCTAGCCATGTTTTTTTTTGTAGCGTTTTTTTCCAAAACTAAATTTTATAAATATAAAAACGGAATTCGATAGAATATTTTAGAGCAAATTCAAACTTTCGAACTGTCTATTTTTAAAATGGCGGCCGCTACAAATGTTTCAAAATTTTGATTTATTATTCAAATCTAGGTTGACAGATCCAGTTTAAATATTTTATCGTAATAGCACTTATAAAGACCCAATGTTACTGTGCACAAACATTTTTAAAAAGCTAAAAGGTATAAAACTTAAAAAAATTCCAAAACTTCGGGAATTTTCAAAATAATAGTGCTCAAAAACTGGGATGAGCTATAACCTACTTCGTGTCTCAGCTCGCGAAATCTGACGCCTTCTACGTATTTTGAAAATTTGAATTTTAACGCTTATTTACTCAAAAGCGAGTTATTAACTAGGAATTAAATTTGATATAAAAAATGCCCTAAAAGTACACAATTTCACAAGCTACTAAACGTTTTGAAACTACTAAAACTGTGAAATGAAACAAATATCAAAATTTTTACTTTTCAAAAACATACTGCTTAAAAACTAAGCTATTTTTTAAAATTTTGCAGAGTTATAGAGCTATGAATCAGTTACAATTTGGTTCGTGTCCGAGTCCGATAACTTTTTTGTGACACCTTCTATAAATTTTTGAATATCAAAAATTCCAACCCCCTTATTTAATAACAGGGGGACAATGACTGTTTAAGCTAAATTGCTCATAAGTGATAGTAGAATAAAGTTCTCAACGCAATTTTTACATACGGCAATATTTAGTGGGGTTAATTTTACTCCTTCCACCTAATTTTTGGTGGATGAATTTGTCTTTCTGGTTTTGGGTTTTCTCAATTCCAAGGAATACTTATACAAATGATCAAAAATCGTTTTTTTTTTTCACGTAAAACATAAATGTTTATTTTACATATGAATGCCTATTTGGTCGTATTTTAGACATAGTTTGGTGTTTGTTTTTTGAGAATTTACAGCATTACAGCAAAAAATTTTTGATATCAGTTTTATTTACAATCTGTCCGGAGAGAACATTCAGTAAATTATTTGAAACATATAGTCACAGTTTTGTTAGAGGCAACGAAATTTGTTTATTTGTTTAGAACATTTAGTCATTTTAGTAGGCCTGTTTTCTGAAAAAGTTCATGGTAAATTTAATCGTTGCATTTTAGGAATTTCCTAATCTTTTACTTCTTGGCAGGTAGGCAATAAAACTGTAGATACTTAGATTATAAATTAAAGTATTATTGCAGTTTGATTTTGAACTTGTTCTTGTTCACATCGCTTCATGCTGTCGAAAGTACGTGTGCGCTAAACAGTAAATTACAAGAATTAGTAAAAGAATTTGGCCGTGATATTGTCACAAGTGATAGAGTGGTACTGTTGTGTAAGGTGTGTGACAAAACAGTAAACTTTGAAAAAAAAGTATTTTTTCTACTCCTACTACTGAAAATTGGTCTTTCTAGATGGTTTTTAATGCTGAAAGCAGTTGTTTTTCGCAAGTGTGCGGCAAAGTGACCAACGTGTGCTGCAAAGTACTTTGCAACACACTAAAAAAAATCAACCAAAAACTAACTAAATAAAACATTTATTTTAAAGAAAATTTTTAACACTACTGAGATTAATTAATTAATACATATTAATTGGTATCGATATTAAAAGAACACTTATTGCAATTAGAAATATTAATAGCGATAGCGATTTCTCGACTTTTTCGGCAATAAATTGAGGGTTGCTTTACTTGCCTCTTCTTCTATTTCCTGAGGGGTACATGGATATCCTACTTCTTCATCGCTTTCGTCCATTTTGATGTTTTTCTTCTAATCAAATGCAAATTTTGTAAAACTAAAACACTCGCAAAAATGGCGCAGGTTAACTGTGCAGTTTGTTTACATTTGTCATATATTGTTTATTTTCATAGCAACAGATCTATTGCCATAGTTTCTACGTACATACTTGATATTCCACGAAAAATTATGAAAAATTGATATAAAACGTCAAACTGTTTAAAAAAATCAAATAGTTATTTTCGTATATTAAACTTCCTTGCTCTGTAGGAGTAGAAAAAATAATGTGTAATAACACTTGTTGAAAGTCTTTTGTCGAACTCAAATGATTGCAGCCTTCGACTTCGTCTTAGGCTGCAAACTTCGACAAAGCTGGACTTTCAACACTTGTTATACAAATAACTATTGTGACGCAGCACGTAGAGGGGTTGCACTATAAAAAAGTAAAATCAAAAAGTGAAGCACTTACACCAGTAGGTTTAGAAAGTGTATATGTATACGTCAATTTTTAATTCTAGTTTTATTTTCGTGTTCAAATCAGTAAAAAATCAATTTCTAGGTTTTTGGTGCCTATTTTTAATTTTTATAGTGCCTAAATGATTTTCCGGGTTCTAATAGCAAGTAACTTATATCTAAAGTATAGGAAAGTTCAGCCGAAGTGCTTCGCTCATTTTGTCTTAATGCAACTATAAAAAATATGGATTTTAAAAAAATCCTCATTTGCATTCTCCAGTGAGCTCACCTAGCAAATCATTACACCGCTGTCTTCCCGCTAAAAGTTTAAACTTTTATAATACTTGCTAAATAATTAAAGATATTCCTTATTTATTATACAACGTACCTAATTCAGCCTAAAAGTCCGAAACTAACATTTTAATATTATTTTTTAAGATAATAAAATTAACTTTTGCATGTCTTTACAGTCCTCAATTTGATTTATAATTAACACGTCGCTATTCCCGCTTACACCAGAAGTGTCGTCAACCTTTTTCTTGAGTAGCAGTTTGTATTTTTCCTCATAGATTCTGATGGTTTTCCCTGATAGGTTCTGATGGATTATCAGCGTGGCGAGATGAAAAATAAGAAATTCACCAGGTGTCGCTTTAAGAAGTTGTTAGATGCGGCTCAAAAGGTTGTTGGATTTCGCCAGATTTACTTTAGTTGTTATTCACTAAATTTTTTCTGCAAATGTTTAGATTTTCTCTTCAAATTTTATTAAAGAACTAAATTCAATAGAAAAAATAAAGAATATACTTAAATAATGAGACAATTACATCAATAATACAAAATATTTATTTCTTATTAAGTAGGAGAAAAATGCCATCCTGTCGTATTTATAGCCTCGGCTCATGATGAATTTACCGTAAACAGGGACTTTTTCGTAAATTATTTAGGGACAGTTCTGCCCTATTTGAATGTTTTAAACTTTTATTATAAGTTGTCTTTTGCAGTCTTGCCTTCTCATCTTAATTTCGCTGTCGTTTATCTCTATGAAAAATATTACATCTATACGAAATATAAAAACTATTGCATCTGTAAAAACTATGAAAAATTTACAAACTCACCAGAAACTTCGCGAAATTTTCTAAAATTAACAATTTTTTTGGATTAGGAGAAAGACGAAGAAATAAATTTTTAGTTTAAAAAGACAATATCTTGATGCTTGAAATTGTCTTTAAATATTAACTTGAAAACCGATTAACATCAAACTTTAAGCAAAAAACAAAGCAATAAATAGTTAAGGTGCTAAAAAACATACTTTGCAGGTTAGAATGAAATTTTATTACTTTTTTCATTACCTTAACAAGAATAAAACTTTTTTGACCGAAAGATCAGCGGTTCTTAGACCTTAGTAAATCCATAAAAATGGATTCCCATATAGCACAAGGATGTCCATGGGACATCCTTTCTGAATGTTAGGGATGTCCATAGGACGTCTACCGTTACGGGAATTTCCGAGCAGCAGAAATTCGTTTACTGCGCATGCATGAACTACGTCGGTGATCGGGCATAAACAACCACAGTTTACTGCGAATGCTTGCAAATTCAAAAATGAAATATTTTTGTATTTTGTATACATAATCTGTTCTACACTTTTCTGCTAAATTGCATTTGTGATTTTTTATATAAATTTATTAATAATTACTGTAGTGATAAAATTAAAATAAACGTATTAAATGCCCACCAGCGCGAGCGTACGTAAAATGGAATCTTATAGAAAGTTCTTGTGAGATGTCTTATGGAGGTTTAATTCAGGATATCCTATGGATATCCGTTTTACGTCCATAGACGTGCGAATGTAGATTGGACCTAAAATGAATGCTCACGGGAGATCCTGTGCTATCTCGGGTAAAATTAGGTTTTTTTGGGCAAAGTTTCGTACTAAAGTGTCCGAAACGTTTAAATAAAGACAATATTTTATTAAATATTTAATTTTTCAATGACACTGGCCGCTTTAAAAAGGTTTTAGCAGCTTTAAAAATGTGGTATTCATTGTTAACTTGATTTGTTACTTCGACGTTTTCTAGTGACTAACTGTGTAATTTTCTTAGTAATTTTCATACATGATTAAATAAACAATTTAATGATCTGTCAGAATTCATTACAGAAACTATAAGATAGTATTTAGGAAAAGAAAATTGGTCCCACTTTCTGTGTGACTGGAAGTAGTTAAAAAGGCGAATTAAAGGATTCTACGTTATTGTATAGTGTATATATACATGCAAAGTTAATTTTTTTACCTTGAAAAATAATTGAAATTTTAGCTAATAACACGTAAGTTGAATCAGCTGGTGTAATAAATCTAATTTTTTCAAACCTAAAAGGAGAAAATTTCCATTTAAAAAAATAAACGTATAGTTTCAATATTTCTCCTGTAAAAAGCAAATTTCTCAAGTAAACTTTTGGTAAATCATAATTTCACGAAAATCTCCGTTTTAACATTTCAACTTCCTAAAAAAGTACGTAAGGCACAAAATTATATAGTATTACAGCTTAAGCATAACGAAAGAGAAGAGATTTAAGAGCTAATTTAAGCCCTTTATGAATTTTCGATAACTTAATGTTCCGGAAAACATAGCCCTTCGTAACATTTTGTAAGTAACTGAAGAAGACACACATTTTCAAATGTTTTATTTATTTTTGTTTGTTTGTTTTCAACTTTAATTAAAATCTGAAAAAAAAACAAATAATGGATTTCGTTTTGTTGGCGTATTTCTAACGAATTGTTTGGTCTAGATAACGGTAATTAAATAAATTGGGAGTTTAGCTTTCGAAATCACAGTAATAGAAGCAATTTTGCAAACCGTATGTTGGTAATTGTGTATAATCTTTGTAATTCCATATGATCCTATATATTCCAGCTCGAGTCTAAGTAGGTTTAAGTAGTTTCTAGTTGTATGCAGTGGAGTTATTGCAATTTCACAAAACATTGAAATACTAGCGCGTATTAAATTCACTGCAGCTTTAATAATGGAATTCTGGCGTAAAAAGTTCACATTGTATTTCTGTTCTCAGCAAACTAAGCACTGTCTGATAAAATAACCAACTTTAGAACAATGAACGTTACGTTGATAATTTTAACAAAGTAAATTTACTTTACAACGTTCATTAAAAAATTTTAAATTATGATAATTGACTAAGTTTTCGCAAAAAGCTTTTCCGCTACCGTGAAACGGGGTGGCATTGATCATAGAAGAAAGAAAAATTGATATAACTTTTTCATATCAAACCAAATTACCATGTAAAAAATATATTCTGATAAATATTTGTGTTGTGGTACACTTTCATCAATAAAATTTAAGGAAAATGGGTATTTTTCATGTATAAACAATAATAAGCCAGTGATCAACTTTAAACATGGTATGGGGCGACTTTGATCAGAGCTTGCATTCTGCGTTAATAGGTAGAGGAGTGTAGTCAGTATGAACAATCTGACCCGTACGAAATTTCATTGACTGGTTTAAAAGTTATGACGGGTTCCAGTAATAGGGGTGAGATTGATCACCTGATATCAAGTGATATACCTAGTGTATCTTTTAATAATAATACGTCCAGTTACTAAAAAAAACATTTATTGTCATATTTAAACCATGTAACATGTTATATTCAATACAATGAAAAATAAAATAGAATTCTACAATACACTTAAAGAAAAACTTTAAATGCTTAGTGAATAGTAACATTTCTTTATGCCGTTTTAAAAGTGAATATACCCAATCACTACCTGGCAAATTATTCTTAAACTTATCAACCGAACGACCTTTACTATCTGAGAAGTTTTTAGCTAGTTGTCGCATGTCCGTGCAATTAAGAGGGAACCCCCATCCGCCGAATAGTACTTGCTGCGCGAATTAGAACCTTTTCTTCGTTTAGAGAGAAGACCGTTTGCCCACCACTATTTCTTACATGGCGACCATGGTATCGGTTGTTCAAAGTACCATATGGAATTTTATAAACTACGGCAGCTCTCCGCAGGGTCCAATTTTCATCCATAACCTTTTCTAACGCAGCTTCAATTGTTCGTTCTGTATAATCTCTGTAAGATCGCGCGCCTATCTTCCTCTTATATTTACTTGGCATTATTCCAAAATTCTAAAATTGAATGTATTTTGTAAAGAATTAAAAAAAATGATATTTAATGAAAAATGCATTATCAATTACACCCCATACTGGTGATCAATTTCGCCCCCTGCAACAAATTTTGAAATACCCGCCACACAACAACAGGTGACCCCAAACAAAGTATGTTGGCGTGGTTAGCAAGCAATGGCAATTCAACTTACGCCATAAGAACATGAATTAGTTGGTTGGATTTTAATGTACATGGTTAATTTCAGGAGGGTAAAATTGAGTGCAAATTTATGCATATTTTTAGAAGCAAAATATAGCATATTCATACAATTTATTTACAGTTGTACTGCTACTGGCGGTTTGGCATAACCTTATTGAAGTGAAGTTGGATTATAATTGCGCAATACTCGCACTGGCGCGCGCGCTAAATTTGAATTTTTAAACACAGGATATGGTTATCAAAGACACCCCTCAAAATCAATTTCACCCCATTTCACGGTATAAATTACACTATACCACCTAGAAGTTTTGTTTTTCTCAATATGTTGCTTCAAATTGTTCAAAAATTGTTGTGACAGAATTGTACTGTTACTATAGGAATTCTTTTATGATGTTCGAATTCGAAACAAATTGAATTGTTATACTAAAATCTTTGATTAAATTTTTAATTATTTCTCGTCGCAAAAATAGTTATTTATTGTACAAGATGATAAAATTGCACTTTATCTTCGAGAACGATTTTAGCGTCGAAGTGTCAGCCGAGACGCTAATAAGCATCGAGAAGATAATGAAATTTTATCGTCGTGTGGAATACAACATTTTTCTATAGCAATTGTTAAAGAAGACCAAAAAATGAAGAAAACTCAATGATAAATTTAATTTAAAAGTGTCAGGAAAAAAACAGTTTCACGAAAAAATGGGTAGGTGGCTTTAATAACTTTTTGGTTGCTATAGAGTTTGTTTAAAAATAAAATACTTTATCTATCCTTGCTGTTAAAGTACTACTTTATCTGCCCTTGATGGTAAAGTGCTACTTTCCCCTCTAATTTTAGTTAATAATAGCACGTTTTAACAGTTGCTATAGAAAAAAGGAATAAACACAAGATAATCATTAAATTACGATCCAGTAGGCGACACAGCACAAACTTTTGTTCAAAACATATAAATCATATGAGGTTACTAAGGTTTCTTCAGGAAGTCGTTAACCACTTCATGAAATGGTCAATTTCACTTTATGATTACGACATATATAATACGACTGACCTACCACTTGACGCCTCCTCCGTCTTAAACAGACGCCAGTGTAGCATTTCGTTTATTAAATTCTCCATGGAGATATTGATATCTAATTCATTTAGGAAGATGGATGGTATCTATATTAAAACGATCGAAGAGCAAGATAATACGCTATTAATAATACTGAAATAGAATTGTTTTATGTTGTTAACCTCTATTGATTGTTAAGGGAAGAGTTTGAGCTTAATGAATGCAAACGACTAAAATACTTGAAGTAAACTTTATCACAAAAATTTGGCCAATAAAATCGATTTCGGTACCCAAAATTGTCTTAGAACTTAAAAACTTTATTTAAAATCTACAGCGTAAAAATTAATTTAGTTGAAAAGAATTCTACGTAACTCTTATATAACTCCAATTAACTATTTTCACGTAGGCGCGGATCAACGAGAGTGCGGGCGGGGGTGGGGGGGGGGAGTTGTAGCCTCTCCCTTAATGCTTTATAAAAAATAAATTTTATCGAGAAACATTTATAAATTGATTGCTCAATTTTGAATATTTTTTTAATAAATACCTGTTTACGTGCTGTTACCAAAAAAATTCTTAACGGCGTTGTGTGGTTGTGTGTTATTAGTTATTACCAGAGCGCGGATTTGTAAGCATTTATTTGTCTGAAAATAGGTTCTTATAATAAGCTTGATTAGAAATCAGAAAAAAGCGGGAAATATCACTTCGAAATAAACGAAATAAACAAAATAAAAAAACCATAAAATATTAATTGTGTTTCAAAAAAAAAGGTTTTGTTAGAAATATTTCAATGTCAAATAAAAACCAGAAAATATAATGAACAACAAATAAAAGTATACGTTTATATAAATTTCCTTGCCGTTCAAACCATAAAAACTTAACTTAAGCAGATTGTGGGAAAACAACAGACATTTTTTAAATTATTTTTTAAAAATAAGAAATATTACAAAGGCGTAACTTACGGTTTTCATGCAGCTTCTGCAATATATTTTGTTTTTTTTTCAATAACCAATTCAGGAAAATCTTTTATCCCAGGTTGTGGGTGCGGATGTATCCTTCACTTTAAGTATTTTATAATTTCAAATTAAAATTATTCAGTATTTGTACAAATAAACGCGACATACTTTGTGTGTGGCTTTCGATAGAATACAGAACTTGGTGATTCCCCGAGCGCACTATTGTGTATCTGAGTGATGTTTGTTTAGTCTAACAGAACATTTGTAGGATGTGGTGTAAGCATTCGGTAAATTCTTCCCAGAGTCGTTTAAACCGAATAATAGTAAATTAATTAATGTTTTAACATTAGATTTTTTAAACTAAAAATTGCAAATGTTAAATTCTTTACCACCACCAACTAGCTGTATAAAAGCTATAATAAGCGCATATAAGCGGTTCAAGAAGCAAAATAGGCAAAGTTAGCAGCAAAATAAAGAAAATAAGCAAAATAAAAGTGGTGTCAAACAAGTTCTTACATTTTTCATGAATCGTGGAGATACAGACGAATTTTAATTTACTTACAATAATAGTGCATAAGCAAAATGCTTGAAATCCGCCTTCTAGTTATTACCTTCCTTCGCTTTTAATATGTCTTTCTGTCTGTGGATGGTAGTGTATCCGCTTCCTATTTTCCCCAAATGGTCTAGTCGACTTCGATGCGCGTTGGAACGGTACATGATAAATTTAATGATTTTCTCGAACTTTATAGCGTAAAAATGGAGGCCGGTACAATTTTTTTTAAATTTTAGTTTTACAGTTCTATTACTTAGAAATGAGTCGCAGTATCTATAGAAAGACACAATGTTACTATGTAAAAAAATTTTTGTACAAATGAAAACTGCAAAATGATTCAAATTTTGGATATTTTCAAAACAATATTGCTTTCAAGTCTAATCACACAGTTTTTTTTAACTTTGTAGGTTCATGCGGTATGAATGAGCTAGAATTTGGTTGGTTTCTTAGTTTGCTAATTTTTCATCAATTTTTGAAAATCTAAAATTTTTTCTGATGAAGTTGTTCGTCCGTTTTTAGTTTTCTTTAATCCCAAAAAAATCAAGTATAACATTTTTTCTCATAAAAGAAAACTAAAAAACCATTCGATTTCTAAATACACTAAGGCACGCCCGAACTCATAGATGGCTAGGTACACGTTAGCGCCTGTCAGGAAGCGGGTGACTAGAGGGTAAACTAGTGGTATAGCATTATACCTTTGTATTACTTGACGCCTTACACATTAGAGCTTGGCGGGTGGTTGTATGTGGGCGAGTTACCATTATCAAGTTACCAGCGTACATACGCTAGCCGAGCCGGTATAGTGGCTGCTTTGATACGACTATACAAGTCACTGTTCTGCGTAAAATGTTGATAGAAAATCACAAAAATACTGTTAAAATAAGATAAGACAGTTTCCAAAGTATAGGAAAGTTCAGGCAAACTGATTCGCTCATTTTGTCTTCGTGTAGTGGCAACATTCTATGCAAAAAAAGGTCAAAAATATGACGTTGACTGAAATGTAGCAAGAAAATTTTTAGCACCGCCCCCTTTTTCCCGACAGTAATTTCGGTCGGTATGGAAGAATGTGATTAAGGTTTCTCCCCCCATTATTCTTGTAAATTCTTGTATCCGTGCCTGTCTTTACGGGCCAGAATATCCAGATGACATTGGAATTATTTTTACAAGATCGGCTTTCTCAATGTTTCTGTTCGGAGTTTTACTGGAAGGCGTTGTGGGGATTTCAACTTTACTGATTAACTTCTTAACAAGGGTATAAGCTGAAACAAAAGTTGTGTCTTTTTTCTATCTTCGGTATTTTGTCTAATTATTCATATAATAAATTCCAATTTGGTAATGTTCCTGATTGTCTAGGCATAGAAAATTATTTCCTGTTGATTTACAGTAATATTATAAAAATTAAACATGTTTACAGGTATAAAAAATATTGTAATATTCTCAATATTGATGCTTGCTGACACTATCTCCTTCCTACAAGTTCTAAAATCGCAATATTGTTAATCACGCCCTGCGAGAAATTCTAGAGCCTGAAGGGTCGCTGAGAGTTGGAATTAGTGTCAAGTTAAACTTAAGCCTCCATCTGCTTTACAGATTAAGCTTCAGGTTGATTTGTACTGTTTGATAAAGTGACCTAACGCACTGGCAGTACTTTGTTAATGCATTAATGTTGCTACAGTTAGCAGTGCAATACTATGATTAAACAAAAAAAAAGTCAGTTTTATTAGTTTGATGTTAAAATGTGTGGATACACTCGGTAAGAAATTGAGGATATATTTTAAGCATTTTTGGAGCTTTGTAGGGCATTAAACGTGAATCATTAGTTAAGCCTACGAGAGCTGCAATTACGAGGAAGGGCAGTGTATTTTCCCTGAAATACGGTAGGGAGGGAGCATCGTTTCGTGTTAATCTTTTTGTGGATCAAAAGTACAAACTATGCGGGGTTGTTAAACATAAAGTTTCACGCAGCGCGTACCTCACCTCCATCGAGCAATAGCACAGGCAGTGAATCAAGGGGGAAATTAAAAGGCTTAAGGTATTACCCACTAACTCACACTCTGAGGTGGATGGATATCTGCAGTCGTCACGCTACTGGTGGTGGTTGATGGTGGTGGTGGTGGAGAGTAGAGAGTATGGTTTTACATTATTAAAATATTCCTAGCGACTTCGTCACGTTTACGAGTTGTAACAAAAACTGAGCGATACATTATGCATAGCTCATCCGTGAACTAGTTACGGGTCGGTCGTAGAGGCGGGCGTGCGAGCGTTATTAGGTCGGTACAAAGACAGGCGCTCAAAGAGTGTCTTTTAGAGAACGAGACATGCAGTCGAAGGTGTGGAGTTCTCCGGGCCAAAGAGCGCACGATAGCAAGGCCTGTAAATGCAGGAAGATATGGAGAGAGTAGGAAATTGCCGATGAAACTAATTAAGTGTACCTTGTTTATGAGGCCCCGTGCCAGTAGCGGCGCGCAGACGTGCACTTGCTTATTACGTCTTTTAAAGAAATGTGCTGCCCGTCATCTTGAGATACGGTTTGAAGATTAATCCGGTGCGAGGTTGGCGCATTATGCGGGATAATCTCGAGTTGCCATTTCCGCGACCCGAAATTTGCTATTTAGAAGCAACGCAAACAACTCGGCCTCGGTCTCAACTGGATTTCCCAATACGGCTTGATTACTGCGGACTGCGATTGATAGATTTCGATTACCCCAGCCTCCGAAGGAGCACGTCCCTGTCCCAATAGACATCGTTTCGTAATCGAGTAAACAACGGCGCCCGATTAGCCGGGGTGATTGCACAGATTAGACGAGGCGTCGCGGCACTTCAGGAATCTGCAGGAATGCATTACATTCAGATTTGAACTTGTAGTGGCGTAATCAATAGCCGGCCACTCAGAGCAGCTTTGATATTGAGAAATGTCGGTGGCTTAGGCGAGTGTCAGCGCTCCGAAGATATATTTAAATGCATTCGAGCGAAGAATGTTGAGAAACGCTCCATTGATTTACGAGATTTTCATAAAGAATACGAACGTCACTCTTATCAGTCCGATTAGTGTCTGGAACTGCACCTGTGCCTCCTTCTACTGTAATTTTTATGTAATCGCAGCGAGCTGCCGGGAACGCCGTGCACATCCTTCATCCGGAGAGTGGATCCGGTTCCGGTCTCTTTGTTTCGAACCTCATCTCCGCTCTGCACGTGATCAAAGACATCACTCCGACGTCAAGCGCACGTGATGCTGACAGATGCTGTGATTGGTGTAGCCAGATATAACAACTCCGGACGATACCTCTATAAAAATCTATCTTTTAGTCTCCATCCTAGTGTCACATCTCTCTTTGTACGGTTGCCATGGATAACACTTAACTACAACTTTAGATGATATTCAACACCTATTGAAGATGAAAAGAAGAAGACTTTTAATAAAACCACCTCTTGAAATAAAAGGAACTTTCCAACTATACGAAATATGATATTTTTACGTTCTCTGATACTTAAAAACACCAGGAATTGCTGGTCTAGCTCGTACCAACAATAGCATAAGTGATAAAATACGACATAACTTTATACATTTTGATTATGCACTACAACTATTACATGAAACTAGCCTAAAAGTTCTTCCTACTAGCAATCAATAACAAATGTAGTACTGTAGCCACGACGAAACCTGCCCCAGTGAAAATTGGAACTATTCCACATAATGCGACGAGTGTCTCTATCTATTCGTCTTTGTGAGAAGGCTAACAGTCGGTTGTATAAACGATTGTCAAGTTTTAACAGATTGTTGTTTACTTTGGCAAAGGGTGTTTGAAATCGAATTTTTGAGCCTGAAATAAAATTACATAATAAAATATGATGTTAATTGATAATAATTTTGGGCGCATAATAAGTTTGGTTGTTGTAATTTGTTAGTTATTGGTTAAAAGCAAAATCTTTTGTTTAAAATTTGCCTTGTCAAAATTAACAACCTCTTAAAGTTGACAATCGTTTGTGCAACCGGTCGTAAATGTATTTTATAACAACCACCAGCAGAACCATGTGCGTAATTTACGCTGTTACATAATCCTAGATTTGAAGTTTGCAGCAACATTGAAGCAGTATTAGCTGGCCGTGCATATAAACATGAAATGCAAATCTGGTCAACCGTAGTACTATACGATAATTATCCTTTCCAGCGATTCTTAAACTGTTCTTAAAGAACATTTGGCGATTTCTTGAAAAGGAGGAAATTCTAATGTTAAATATATTAACATGGCAGAAATAGAGATCCCCAAATTTCCATAAAACATGATACAGTTCGGTTGGTAAAAAGAAAATCATTCATATTAGTCACGCTATATAATTAAGCTAATCGCTATAGTTATTTAAATGTTTGTGTTATTACCTTCTGCCCACGTATGAAAGTTAAAGTGTCTAATATAAATAAAGAATAAAGGATTAAATTGATGTATATTTATTTCATAGAGTTTGTTGAACAACATTCTCCGCGAATGTTGGGAAATCCTGAAAGGTAGTTGTAATGGGTTAGTTTGAATTTAGTTCAGGACTAGTTAACTTTTTCAGTTCTATCAGGGGCGACTCGTGGCCGGAGCACACCCCACGGCTGATTGACAGTCCCCGGAAATACTGCCGTGTTACACCGACGAAGCGGAAACAGCCTTAATGCATTCCAACCTGAGGAAATTTCATTTCTCGTTAATAACATTGGGTTGGGATTTGTTTGTGCTGCGCTGTCATTGCCGGTTCTAAATGTAGGTCGCACAATTGATACTTAATTTAACAGGCACCGGCGTGAGCCTAATGTCACATAAGAATTTAAGGAATTTCGTCGCAATCGAGCGGTATTCGCAAGCAAGGTGCTTAGAATTTTAAATTCCATTTTAAAGAGATTCCAAGCTCGCGTTTCTCTTACGCACGCGGAGGCAATAAAACACACCTCACTTTGTCTAACGCAGATATTGCTGACGGCGAATCGGGCGACGTTTGAAATTCAAATCCGTAAGATTTAGCATGTTAGGTAGATCCCACGCCCTTGTGCGATAAGTATAAGAAGCAATCATGTATATTACATTTTAAAATGCAGCTTTTATCATAAAACTCCGTTTCTCGGTTTTTTACAACCGATCTGAACGTCAAATCAACGTGTCGCTCTCCGAACCAATACGAAACTTATATGGTAGGGTGCATGAAAGATGAGTGAATAATACCATAGTAAAAGTTTCTTTACTTTTAATAAAAATATAGTACTTGTTCGTTCAGGTTTCTTAAATTAATATTAATGTAATTAATACATCTTAACTCGTAGGTGCTTAAATCAATAATGTAGCACGATTTTTTCAAGTAGGTAACATTTAAATATTACTTCTGAAACGAAACGGAATTATGAAACTACCTACTTATAGTTGTTATTACTGGGAATTGGATGCTCTGTGTAAATAACTGCTATGTACCATCTATGCAGACAGGTTGAGCATAAATTTTCTGTCATGTTTTGGCATAACCGCGATTACTAGTTTGAAGGTCTCTTCTAATAATTCATGGATCTTGTACAAGTTTGTGTAACTTGTGGGTTCTAATTCTGTCTGTTTCTCTCTGTTTCTCTAAGTAATGTTTCCTAGTTTTCAAAACTCAGTAAAAAATAGCAAAAGTTTTAATTTTTACTTCCTTATACATTTGGTATAGGGAAGTATTGATTTTACGAAAATGTTCGATTTTAAGATATTTTCGGAAATACAAGTGTTAGACGTTCAGGTATTCAAAAAGGTGGTGTTAAAACTGCCTGTCTATTGGTGGGTGGTTGTGTCGGTACGTGGGTGTGTACGTGTGCTTTATATGTCTTGAATGGATGAATGCATAGGCACCAACTGAGGGGTCGGCGCTCTGATGCTCAAGCACCCCTGAGAAATACGAAGAATAAATCAAACTTAAATATTGCTGAAATCTGTAGAATTATTCAGAATTGCTACGTTTTTAAATTCCTAAATTAAAATCTGACTGATTATATTTTTTAGAAAAGCAATATCAATATAAACTTGTAAACTGCTCAATTGTTTTATTTGTTAGTTTTAACAATGCAAAAAAATCGTGGAATAACCCACTCATATACCACTCGTGTATATGCTAATTAGGGTAAGTTACTCAAACTTTCTGCAAAACAAATCGCGTTTATTTTGCTAAAGAAAAATTGTTTTGGAATTTTATAGCAAATAAATTTAAGCAAAATTTGTCACTAGTTTTATTAGTTAGTTTAAAAAAATAAAATTACTTTAACAGAAAATATACTTTATAAATAACGCTCAAAGCCTCCCCAGTTTTATTTATATATTTTCTCACATCTTTACCCCATTACAAGCACAGTAGACCCCAATCCTTATTAATTTAACAGTTTCATAAAATACAAAAATGAGCAAAGAACTTCGCCTGGAATTTTCTATATTTGCTAAACTTTCTATTTCCTATGATCAAGAGTATTTACGCACAACATTGTACCACCACAGCAATATTTTCCCCAAAAATTAAAAATAAGCAAAGAATTTTGTCCGGACTTTCCTCTATTTACGCTCAAAAGTATTTGGGCACAATGTTGTAGCCTCACAGCGGGGGGAGGGGGGTACAAAACGAACCAAAAATAATACTACTCCGCTAAAGGTAAAGGCAACAAGTTGTATAGATACCAGTCGTGCAGCCAAGAAAACATAATATGACGTGCAGTCTCAGCGAGCTATGCCATAGCCACCACTCCACTGCTTGCGGCTGCTTCAGCGTAATATCGTTGGTCTGGTTCGCATTACTCAAAACCGCCCGCTCGGCTAGCGCGAGCTGCGTATGGGCATGTCTTATTGTATTCACAAACTTAACAGTTTTCTATGTTTTGTTATGAGAAAAATACAATTTTGTGAAAATATATTCTTTGGGATTAAAGAGAACTAAAAACGGTAAGACAAATTCGTTAGCTAAAATTTGGTTTGGAGGGAGAAAATTAGGTCATCAAATTTTTATTTGCACCTAAAAATTAATCTGCGATTCTTATTCTACTACCACTTATAAGCAATTTAGCTTTTTAAACAGAAACGTTCTATCATCCCCCGCTCATTAAATAAAAAGGCATCAGTTTTCGATGTAAAAAAATCATAAAAAATTAGCGAATTCGGACACTAGCAAATTGGGACACGAATTAAATCCCTAGTTCTATCAGCCTACATGATTTAAAAAAAATCGTGTTCCAGTTTTTGAGAAATATTTTTTTAAAAGTATTAAAACTTTTAAATTTTTTTTGACTCTACAGTTTTAATAATTCTAAAAATTCTTTTGGTTCTTAACATTGTGTACCCCTAGGGTATTTCCATTATCAAATTTCATCCTGTTTTGATCACTAGTTTATGAGTAAATAGGACTTTAAACCAAATTTTTCAACAATTTACAGAGGGCGTCACAAAGAAGTTGTCGACATGAATCATAACCAAATTGTACCTTAGTTTTAGGTCTATTACCTTGCAAAATTTAAAAAAATTCTTTTGTCAGTTTTTGAGGAAAATTCCAAAATTTTGAAAATATTTTTCACTTCTTAGTTTTTACGTTTTTGAAAATTTTCACAAATCAATACTAAATATATAGGAAACTAAAAAAATGATTTTTATTTCTCATAAAAGATACAAAGATAAAAAAAGATACAAAGATACTCCACTGTAGTTATGGGCGTGGTGCAATTTTACGCTATGTCGTACGTCTATGCACAGAGGTTATGTTCTCGCTTACCCTCCCGCTTGGCTTAACGCTGGCGAGCAGCCTATTATCATAGTCACTGCTGCCGCCAACACGTTGATGCAAACGTTCTTTTGAAAATACGATAAGTAACAAGTTCTAAGCATAGGAAAATTTGGGTGAATTGCTTCGCTTACTTTTCCCCTACATTCGCACGTAAAGGACTGTCTGAAATAATACCTTAGGGTAGATAAGAAAACCCGAAGGAATCGAAACCAAATTCTAATCAAATATTTATCTATTATATGGTATTTTATAAAAAGTATAATGAAGCGGGAGTATTCGTTAAGAGTTTGGTAGTATTAGTTGGAAGACTAATTACAATAGATCGTGCCTAGATGAATTATTTCACAACGAAACGTTCAGTCCACTAGATGAACAGCCTCATTCAAGCTAAAATGATGAAAACTCGACGGGAAACGGGTATTAGTTTCAAGAAAAGAAATTTTAAAGAAAGGGTTATCGAATCCCCATTGTAGGTATTAGTTAGTTAAGGTTTCTTCTTTGTTAGAAAGTTTGTAGTTTAATGTACGTTACTATTTTAACTACTATTGTAATTCCAAACAATGGTTATACTAATTTTTCCTTTTTTCCAGGTAAACTTTTGTGGAGAGCCCTTCTAGCATTGAGGATAATGGCAAACACTTGTAGATAATAAAGGTTGGTAGTTAGCGTAACTTTACAGCGGCCATTGTTAGCAATGTTGTTTTATCCAGACTAATAAAAGCTGGATAAAAGCACGGATGCACGTGTCGTTTGGTTTTTAAGCGCCATTGCATGCATCCCCGAAAATTTATGCATAACGGATATCTAAGCGACTTGTCTTGTTATGTCTCGGATGGCTTCCGTGCCTCATTGTGTTCCCGTGTGCCATTTTCTGATATCTTTCGTGCATTTTTACTCATATTGGGTGTAGTTATGCGCTTGCCGAGAGCGAAAATACCACCACATATTGCCCCGAGAAAATGGAAGCAGAGATATATGATAATACATGTCAGTCAAGTCATGTAGAGCCGCGCGGCTGCAAACAGCGCGTGTTGCCCTGACCCGAAGCAAAGCTCCCTTCATGGCAGATTCACTGAAACAAGGGCCTATAATCAGATCTCGGTGATGAACGGGAACGACATTTAGATCATCCCGAAACTCTTAGGAGCGCAAAAACTTGTAATGTTCGTCTGCCGGGCTGCCCTTGTCACCACCAGCCCTCAGAGTTAATGTGCTGTGTGTATTGCTCCGCTCCCTGCCTTTAATTTACCGGAAACTGAGATTTTATTAGCGGCAGGGTTCGCGTATATTTCGCTAATGCACCTCGGACACCGAATGTTTACCGACTACTTTCTAATCGAGTTTTAACTACCCCTTTTATTGTTTCCACTTCAAACCGGCATACATTTAAATTCAGGTAACACAAAATCCCATCGGAGCTTACGCCGACCAGAAAACTAATGGGGAAATATAAAAAAAACGCGATTTTATCCATTACTTTCTGTTCTTGTTTGTTTTTAGGAAAACTATAAATTGATTTGAAGCGGTGAACTTTGGTTTTGACGCATGACTTTAATAATGTATCAACTAGTCATTATCTCACCCCTCGAGTTTTATCCATTAAGATTTTTAATGTATATAAGAGTGCTTTTCTTTTATTAGAAAAGCAATATTTAATAAGACATCCAGAAGGACAGATGAAATATTCAATTTGTCGTAAACTCTATAATTTTGGATGCCTTTTGTAGCTGTTGTATTTTCCTTTTCAGTTGTTCATAAATTATATATTGGGTAAATTTCAAAATTACAACGTTCTAGTGTGTAAACACGTTTGGAAATTGACAGGTTTGTAATTACGTTTCTCATTATGGTAACCGAACTTCAGAGTATATTGCATCTACAGGGTGCCCTATTTGTTGTACAAACTTTTGACTCTTTAGAGTAGGCAACACACGTTGCATATCATAGGTTACTTTACTATTAAAATATAATTTTATACATGAGAACAATAGTTTGCTGTGGGTATAGCCCACTAGTGATGTAGAGAAGACTGGTGTCCGCACTTTATTTAAGTAATTTTTGTTTGAATTAGCGCTCAGATGTGTCTCTTACAGAGGGGGGAGGTCCGCTTTATTATATCCTTAGAATGTTTTTTTTTGGTTAGACAATCTTATTCTCCAAACCAAAGAAAGAACTCTTGTTGAAAACTGCTAAATCCAATAGTTTTTGAGATAATTCTGTTTCCGTAAAACCGAATTGCCATGAAAGTTTAAGTTTTTTCTCAATCAAGATATCAAAATACTTTCGACAAACCTTAAAAGCAATTGTTGCACCCCCAAAAACGAAAAAGTTCCAATAAACATACGTCCGGAAACGGTGCGTTACGGAGTACAGTTTCAACAATACAGAATGTTGCTTCTGCCGGAGGCTGTAACTCCTCGGTAAACCTTTTCCGGACTCATGTTTTAGAAACTCAGTTTGCTTTGATGTGTACAAGTTATTCCCTAAGTTTGTATTTGATTTGTTGATTTTTCATGAACTACCTCGAAAACTGTTCGAAAAAAATACTTTGTTTGTGTATTTTTCTATGGAGAATAACATTTTTAAGATAATAATACCAAAAATCTAAAATTTTTAGAAGAACATATTAAGTAACCGTATATGAGACACTGTAATAGTAACAAAAACTAGACCTACTGCGCCATCTGAAGGCGACACTTATTAATAAACCGACTAGACACGTTTTTACATTATTTCAAAAACAAAACACTACCCAACTGAATTCTCGTAGACCCCAAATAATTCCGTCATTTATAAACTAATTTTAACAAATGTTTGCTAAATATATTCATAAATACGCGTTAGAAAGTGTAAAAGTAGTCGATTCCGGCTTAAACGGAAGTGAAGTCAATTTTTTATTTTAAATAAAACACACTTTGTGTTTTTAAGAAAATGGGTTAGTGTTTTAAATTCTCTTTACGGCGACGTAAAGTTGTTTAGAATTTGGTCTGCCAGTTGCCAGGAAAATCGCGATACCGCCAACTAATTGAGTTGGTTATGGCCAATACAAATTTGAAATGATACTCAGTGAGCAATGGAAGTGCTATCTATCGTAATAAGATTCCCGATTAATTAAAAAGACTTCGTATTTTAATTCCAAGTATTTTTTAAACATTTTCTTTATAATTTGTGAAATTTAAAAAAGGTATCACCAAACAATAAATGTAATTTTATTGTTTCACATTGCACCTATACTATTTATTTTTGGCAATTATATGAGCATATTGAATACTGTTTGTAATAATGTAGTTAACTCCATGGCATTGTCAAAAATTTCAGAATTTTTAATTATTCCAAAGTTTTGGTATTTAATACACAAACTAGTGGAACTCGTAGACTACGCTCCCCGTTTTTTTAGTCTTTTGTTTTTGTTTAGCGTAGCGGGCCGCGGATCGAAATCCTAGTTTTTATTCTATATTAAATGCGGTTTCCTTTCCCCTGTTTACAACTATTAGTAACCGCGCATTCATCTACACTAAATCCGGATGGTTTCTCCCTCTCCCAACTTTTAATGTTCAATGTTTGGGTCAACGAAGAGTTAAATTTGCAAACATGATCATCCACTTTTGCAGCTGCCAGACATGGTTACAGCGTTCTATGCAAAATATGTTTAAGTTGTTTTGTATACTGCAAGGACCCGCTTAGTTTTAGTATTAGACACAAACAGATAGACAGAAATTATTTCATAGGAAAAATTATTGCTCTGTTATCGTTGTAAGGGTTAACCATCGTTGGTTTAATTGTTATATTGCTGCTTATTTGTTTGCCTAATTATTTAATCCGCATGAGTAATTATTTGTCTAATGATTGCCTTTAGTTGTTATATTATTTTAATCATACTCATAGTTGTATTTACACATCATCATCTGACATGGCGCTGACTCGAAGGTCGATTCTCGATTACGCCAGGCCTACCCCATGCTAGTAGATGGGTAGAAATTTATGTGATAGGTTGGGATCGGGTAGGGTGTTGAACAGCGTTAGCCTGTCTGTAATGTATACCACAATGCACTGCTGCTGAAACACCGGGTAGTTAGTAAACTACGCCGCACTGGGGGTTTTGAGAACGTAACCAAGACCTTTATGCAATTTCGCAATTTAACCTAATAAACTTTGGTATCAAAGTTGCACATTATTCTCATGCCACACATATCTATTGTTCTAAGATTACAAATTGCAAATAGCTTAATTTTCTAATAGCTAATAAACTACTTAAAATTTACCGAAAAACTTGTTGTTTAAACTTTATTACCACTTAATTGTAAGATTCCAGCAGTTTCATTTTACTTTTTTCTGTTCTAAATTTCCTCTCTGCAGTTGACACGCATATATTCATAGTTTTCTTTTCCAGTAGTGCGTGTTTCGTTGGTCCTTTCTTGTTTTCTCTCTCTTCCTCGCCGTCTTTCTGCATCCTCCTCTCCGATAGCCTGTTCTTCTTCTTCAATCGATTCTTGATTCGATTCTTCAAATCAGTGCGTAAATTCTTTTTGTGTCTCTTCGTATATTCTTTTTTTTTCTTTTTGCCCATTGCTTCCATGTGCTTCAACTTTTGAGCTTCGCAATCTGGTGCGGACCGAATCCGACCTACTCCAGGAGCGTGTAGTTGGAATAAGTGTGCCGGGTTTTTAGTGCTTGTCCGTTATCATTGCTTCTTGGATGATGTAGTTTGGGGCCAATCAGTTTTGTATCCTCTTCTGTGAGGTCAATATGCCAATGTGTGCATTGAAATGTCCTACCAGTATTGTTGGTTCCCTCTTCGTGCTTTCCTTCATGAGGTCATGAAGGTCTGCCGTTACTCCGGCCATTCTATTGTCTGACGGTACGCCTACTACAATAATTGCGTTATTTACATCGCACGTATCGTCCGGGTGGTATTGCTACCGTTTGTCCCTCTATTCTTTGATCTAGCACGATTATATTTGGCGTTCCGTTCCTACTTTTCATGGATTGCTTTTCTTCTTTGGCTGTGATGCTGTAGTTATGGTTTCTGGAACCGTCTCCTGATGTCCTGTAGACTGCTCTTATTGCCCTGAGGGGTTGATTGTTGTCTGCCGGAGTGTGTGTGGAGGTTGGTCTTTACGCCTTTATCATTTCTGGTGATTTGACTTCTCTCCAAAATCCTCCCTTTCCTCTTCTAAGTAGGCTTCTATTTGTGGTGCTGAACTGTAGGTATGTACTAAGTGATCGCAGCAAGGAGTCAAGTTTCTTACATTTTTCTTCGGTTGTAGTTGTAAATCTTGTGCATTTTCTTTGCTGTATGACACGATTTTTTTGCTTAATTTGAAAGCTTATTTGTTGAGCTGTTTTCGCATTGCTGTGCAATTTGTGTTTTGATCTGCTATTGCGGTGCTTCTGACAATTTCCGTTGGTTTCCTAGTGTATACACTTGCGTGTATATGTTTACGCACCTCCTAATACTAATAGTCGTTCTGATTAACATCAGACGTTAATGGTATATAGATACTAGAACCAACCTAATTTGCGTAATGTAATTAGACTTACCTAGTTCTAGGCCTTAAATTCAAACTATTACGCTCCAAATATTACTTAAATTTACATAAACATTACGTAGGTACACCTCAGATTGTCTGCTCTACAACTAAATGTATAAAGTTTTTATATAGGCGTATATAACTACGTTGGATTATATAATAAATCACTTTTTATTCAAACATAATACTAAAAGGGAGTTTTCAATGCAAATATCTGTCACTACGTGAAATTGCTTATTGTCTTTTAACTATTTGAAATTGCTGGAAAATTATTTTATTTTATTGGTAACCTGCTTTCGCTTTTGTGTCAGGACTTGACCCTCAGTTTGAAATTCAATAGGTACGGCTTACGTAAAAGAATTTGCCTTTGTACTGCAAAAGGGACCCTTCCCAGAAATATACTACCTGCTTCAAAACCTTTGCTTTTGGCAGTCGAATTTTAGGAATTTCTTTGTCGTTTTTGCACTTGCCGGATTTAGGCGAGAATAGACTTTATTTCATAACCGACTGCCCTAACAGAAGAACAATATCTACCGTTTACAATTATTTTTTAGTTATTTAATATCTATGCACGCTTGGTCTACTATCTTGGCGGATTAACTATGTGTTCTCTACAAGCTAATTATATCTGATAGACTAGACTACTACTTAGCTTTAGTTGTTTGCTGCTTAACCGGTTTCTTTTCAGCTGTTGTTAGATGAGCAGATAATCCAGGTGTTCCACTCAACCTAGCAGGTACCGCTCACTTCTTTGTTTATTGTTTCTGAGAGCTGGCACACGAAACACTCAAATGCACCTGCTTTGCTCTGGTCAAACAAAGAACCCCCGTGACGCGTAGTAAGTTGTTACCCGTTTTACCTGTTATGCTAAGCCAAATGTACTAATTCACTAACACTATTTTTGATGGTCACTCTGATAACGATCCGCATTAAAATTGTCTTTTGAAACGGTGAAAAACTCGTTTTTACTTTTAAATGATAAAAAGACGTCGTTACACGTGTGCGTTCGGCCAATGCTGAAACTGAACTCTATACTCAAAGTTGTATTCACACAACTAAACAAATGCTGTTTTTAATAAAATTGTAATAATATTCTGTGTGCAATGCTTTTATTATATTAACGGTCTATTATTGGAAGAAGTTGTGTAAACTGTGTTGTGCGAGAGGACAGGTCCGTTGGAATGGAAGTAAGCCATAAATAACTAAATTATGGCAACAGTAGTGACTGCAACATGAACTTTTGCTAAAAAGAATTAGCAAACTGAGCGGAGCTGTAAGAGCCTGTCGTCGTGCTGTAATAATAAATTTTATCGAGATGCAAAACCCCGTCGTCGTGTTATAGTGAGGCAGTTAGGGAATTAATATATAGATAGAAACGTTTTAGTACAATTTGTAAAATTCTTTTTTATTCAGATTATTTAGACACTGAGTTAGGGACTAACTGCATTAGTACAAAATATTTTTTCAGTGTGCTAATAAAGTTGCTAAAATTGATAGCCGGTGCTTTTAAAAATCGTAAAATTACAACCATTTTTTGGATCCAATTTTTTAAAATCTCTTAAATTAAACATAACTGTCGACAGAGGAAAAGCTATTAAATTAAAATGCAAACTCTTATTAATTATTTAGGAATGTTATTATGGTAGATAGAACATTCATTAGTAGCTGATTTCCATTTCGATTCCATGGCCAACTTGATTAGTTGTCGGTATGCCGATTTTCGTGACCATTGGTAGACTAAACAATTATATACCACTGTTAAGATAATTGTACTACTCGAATACTTTAAAAGATTGTTCCATTTAAAATAAAAATTGAAGTCACCTTCGATTAAACAGAAAGTATAAGGGTATAATAATACTTTTACATTTTTTACTACTATTAACAAATATGCTTAACTTACAAAATGTTGTTGGTTTATAAATAGCGCAATTACTTACTTTCTGTAAGAATTTTGTTACACCCAAAATATCTTTTCTGTCTATATCTATGTATATATTAAATTCCTAATTGTCTCACCATAATAAGATGGCGGCTTTTGCATTTCGGCAAAATGTTATCACTATAACACGAAGCCTTTGCATCTCGATTCACTTTATTGATTGTTTACAGCAAACATTTATGTAGCTGTCACTACTGGTTATGTAACTTGGTTAACTATGGCTTACTTTAATTCCAGCAGGTCGGAAATGTTTAGTTGTGGCGCTGACAACGCACAAATACATACCTTACGAATTCGACATTTCATTGAGCTATATATTGGGAGCTCGATTAACAACAACAAACGTTCTGGTACAAAGACGTCTTGTGCTCGCATTCAAGAAGAAACCGTACGCTTTTGTACTATCACATACTTCCTGTATGGCATGTATTGTGATCGCTAAAATGATTTGTTTTATTGTTCTTTTTTGTTTTGTGTGGGCTCATGTTTTTCAAAACAAAAATACGATTTATTATTAAATAATTTCTAAATGCCGTAAAAGAATATTAAAAATAATGCAATTTACAACTATTACAACAATAGAAAAAAGAAGCTTTATGTAACTGGTTTCGAAAGGCAAATACCGTTCAAATTCAAAACCATAGTAATTAAATTTTGTAAAATTTTACGTTATGGGGTTGCCGTCAAAGAGGATAGTAGCGTTCTGCATACAATCGTAACGCTGCTAAAACATTTCTTCTACTTTCTAAATATTAGTATATCCTGACATTGTAACCGCAACTTTAGCAGACCATAATAAAGCAAACTTTATAAAACTGACTTTGTTTGCATTTAGAGCGTGTTCTTTCCTGCAAAAATAGGTTTTTTAAATTGCGTTATTAGAAAAAGAAAAAATACGTGCACAAGAAAATATTAAAGTAAAATGAAAATTTCACAATTTCAAAACATAGTAGTGCACACATAACGGAGTTTTGTTAAACTGTGGTAATAAGCATTTTTATCGCATTTCGTAGTTACGAAGGATTGATATTGAACTTAGTTGTATACGGTGTTTACTTTGACAGATAAATAACTAACTAGGATAATGGCGTTTTAAAAATTAACCATTCTCAGTTTTTCCACGTGGCGGTTTTATTTTCTTATACTGAAACTGAGGTTTTTTCAAGGCTAAAGATAGTATAACATTAGGAAATTGTAATGAGAAAGCTTAAATAGGTCACAGCACACATCCTAATGAATTGCCATATAAAAAAACAACTTATAACCAGGTAAATTAACCCTGTATTGATCTACAGACTACAATAACATTATGTGCCAACTAAGGACGAATAAATGATGTTCTTTCATTTCTATGATGTAATGATTGCTTTTGTAAAATAATGACAACTGACATAATAAAAGAACATTTTTAGTATTTAATAATAATTTGAAAACGGCTGCCGAATTGTAATTTTTAAATTATTTTACTGTAGAACGTTTAGTTTAAATCAAATTATTTCTAAAATAAAGGCAATTGGTGCTAGTAAATGTTAGAAGTGCTGCCCTAAGGAAACGTATTTTAGAAATTTAGTTATTATATTTATTTAAGGGCAAACACTTCAAACAATTTTGTAAAGAAAGGAAGGTTAGGTGTGTAAATTAAAAGTTCTGTTTTCTCTACATTTTATTTAAAAACAAAATCTTGAGCAATATAAGTATCTAGAGTAGTAGGATCTTTATTTTCACTTCTACTTTTTAGTTTCGGGGTAACTGGAAAAATTAGTATTGTTTCAATTTGGGCTACTTGCATTAAACTAATTTTACAAAAAAAACGACGTCAAAATCAACGAGTGAGAGAAAATTTCACGCAAATCCGCAGTTTTTATGTCTGTATTATGCAGGGCCGACTTTGTGTAATTTTTTGTAAACTTGCATGCCTCGCACGCGCTGCATTCACTTGCATCTATCTATTCTGTATATTAAGTCTCTAACTATCTCACCATAACAACACAACGGGATCTTGCTTCTCGACAAAATTTATTACCTTAATACGACAGCGGCCTCTTGCAACGCAACTCAGATTATTGATTGATTTCGGTAATTATTTATCTTGCTGTCATCGCTGTTGCTATAATTTGATTAATTATGGTTTACTAATGATACTCTATTTTGTAATCAAATTTGGTTTTACAAACAAGACAGAAATGCTTTGCAGTTGTTTAGACTGAACGTTGCAAATCAATTTATTCTAACGAAATTAAAAAAACTCAGCATGTTTAAATTGATACATTTCCGTTTGTTGATTAGAGGTAACAAAGAATATTGCGCTAATGCAACTCCATATCGGACTTACATTACAAGAAATTTTATAAGTTGACGACTCAGGTTGACGGGGCTGCTATGAGTTGAAATGAACCAAGTTGATTCTGTTTATCGTATATTGACAATTTTGCACATGTTTAAAAATAGGCTAAGAATTAATAACAATAACAAACCAACAAACTGCTGCGTCTACCAGCTCGCAGAAGAAGTAGGCGAACACTACGCCCTACGCTTTTTAGTATTAATTTCATAAAAACTTTATTTTGACGAAAATACAAGTTTTGGACCTCTAGGAACCCACAAAAAAATTTTAAAAATGTATGTGTGGCCTGTGGGTGGGTGCGTGACGCCTTATAACCAGGGTTGGGATATTTTAAATGAAAATAATCGAACGTTTCGATTAATAAAATATCTCGAGAGGTTACGGAAAATCCTTCAAATAGTGTTCGCGATTTGAAGCGTGGGGCGTAGCCCACAGGTTTCGCTAGTTTTCTAATTAAACATATGCAACTCACCGTTTAAATTCTTTTGGTAGCCCTCACCCCTTGTCTCAGTTAATAAAAAGGGACAGCCAGCTCTCATACAAAAATATTTACTGCAGCCATTAAGTTCAATCCCTTGAAAATATCTCTACGAGGTTTCTTGGGGCCAAGTCTGCTCATAATTCTTGCCGAGTTTTTTTTTCTAGTGTTAGAACACGCATTATTAGGGAGTTTTGGTTCTCAGAAACATTTACATGTGGGAATTGATATTAAAAAATTTGAGCTTACTTGAAAATATAGCTTAATTTGAGATTCTATTTACTGTAACATTTTTTGTTATTTAAAAGCTAATAAAGTAGAACTAAGTAACAAGCTTTGAATACGTTATAAAGCAAATATTTTACGGTTGGTTTGTGCCTTTAAAATTAATGAATTACCTTCGATTTAAAAAATGATCGTTGAAATGTAATGCGCTTGTGATTCGACTAAAGCGGAAATTTCAGGGTTGAAAGTGTTCCAGATATTTCCCTTCATTTCCCCATCTTTTCCGCCTTCTAGTTGGCGCCCACAAAACCGCCTCTAAAGCCGACTTTAGAGAGTTACTTACTAGCCGGAAGTTGCCGAAAATTTAATAACCCCCCTTCATCTAGTAGCAAAATTTAGTCCGGGGAAGTTGCATCGAAATCAAATTAAAGAGATTAAATATGGGGAGACAAAACAACTCTGACTGCGAGCACTTTGATTTCATTAATGGGCTGATGAAGAAGAGAACTGCGGTAATTGTCGACCCTTCCGACAAGAACTGCCTCGTCGAAATCCATCTCAGTATGCTGCATTGGGCAGACATAATTCTTCATCTAACAACCCCGAAGCGCCGACGACAAAGAACCCATATTAGAAGCCGTGCTAATTATTATTTACCGAGGTTCGTTGAATTGTAAAAGATATTCGATCCCCCAATGCTTAATGAAAATGTGCATGGGCGTTTTTGTCAGTTCTCTGTGCTCGTACCTGTAATAACGCAGATAACATTCATACGCCCCTAATATTTGGCTTTAAGGCTAATCTCTGTTACTGATATGAAATGCATATAGTATTTCATATGTGTGTTCTCTCAAAACAATTTGCTTTAGTGGTCATGTTTTGCGTGGGGCATATACGGAAAGTAAAAAAACCATTAATTCACTGTTTATGAAAGAATGTAATCAGCTGCAATGGCTATTGAAGTCGTTTTCACAAAAAAAATAGTTAAAACTAAACTCGAAGTTATTAAAAACCTAATTAACTGAATTTAACCTGGATTTTTAATAATAGAAGCAGCTCATTAAATAAATTGAATGCCACTTATTTCAATTGTATTGACATTGCATTTGATTAATTACTTTTTAATTTAGATGTCAATTTCCGTCTCCCCGAACCATTTGTTATTCCGTTACTACTCAAAACCAACTTTTCACTTACCACTTAACCATTCTAACTAACAAAACTAATGTTTATTTCTTTCCAAAGTTGCCCGAACATAATTTTAAAAGTATTGGACATGCTCTCTGAAGAATTACAAGGCAATAAATTTTCTGCTTATAATGACAAACAATTCTCTAATAATTAAGTATATTTAAAACTGGGCGTAGCACTTTCCTATTACTTCAAAAATAATTACGTTTTATATTTTGTTGTTACTCCATCAGTTATTTAATAAAGGTATAATACTGCCAACTAGCGTAGCTGTCTTAGGTTCTGATTTTTAGTACTACAGTTTTAGATCTGAACATTTCAAATATTTCGATTTTAAATATAACAATAATAAATAATTTTGCTTCTGATTTCGTATATGTTCAAAAGGTTATTTCCATAATAAAATTTTAAGTACTTTCATAATTTAATATTTATCTAAATTGGACCAATCTACGCGGAATTATGAGACAACTAAGAAATCAACAAACACAACCATGCCACTACATTATCAAAAAGCTTTATTTGCGTTTCTTGTGTAAAAAGAAATAATATTATTGATTGGAACTATGGGAAAGTAAAAAGCGATAAAAGTTGTCTATGGAAATCTTAAATGATGTTGTGAAACTGTGCCCTTAAAAGAAGAATGGATGAAGTACTTCGCCCGCGTCTCTCCAGTGTTGATACTTTTCTATTTTTAAAAGTATTTTATATTATTTCGTTCAACCTTCAACAGTTACTGTACAATTAAAATGTCATGAAAATTTCAAAAATGCTTTTCTATCGGTGTTTTACACGGTAACGGATTATAATATAGTAAAATATTGTAAATATTATAAAAAGCAAAACTAAAAGTAATAGTATATATTTTTTGAGAACCTTTTAGGTTTTTTCTACTGCTTACTATACAGATACAGAAAAAGTGCTAAAGCAAAGTCTGTTTCATTTTAACAGTAGCTTGCTCTTTATAACTCAGTCATACGCCGTTAGATTGCAAGCTTCGGTCTGCGGAGTAACTTTCGCAAACTTTAGAGGGATGTTATATCAACTGGTTATGCGCTATACGTTACCGGGACTTTCGCATTAATAGTTAGAAACTTAATTCTTTGTTTTTTTCTGAGTAAACAACTGGAGTTTTTAGAAAACAATTGATTGGGCTTATAAAACCAGAAACCAAATAATCGCTATCTAGAAAATCATATTGAATTTTATTATAATTTTAGTAATTAGACGAATTAGTGGCCCATTTTCTAAGATTAGAAAACTTTTGTATCATACAATTTTCAACTTCTTGAAGGTCTTACAAAATTAAATTGTATGCCAAATTGCCGACTTATTTTTAGTTAAACCATATATATTTTAAAACTTTTAGATGTCGCCATATTGAAGTTAAAAAGTTCAGAGAAAACAGTTGATTTGTTTTATCATCGACACTCTGACTTCCGATATCACATCTTCCATGGAAACGTATTTTCCAAATAATTTCCATGTACCTTCATTTTTCAAGTTTTATCAAAATGAGACCTGCCGTTTGAAAGATATAAGGAAACGAACGATTACAGGAAGTATGCAACACTAAAAAAGAGCGAAGCACTTCATCTGACTTTTCCTACACTTAAAAAATTATCAGCATAGTAGTGTATTTATTCTAGGAACATACTACGTGGTACTTAAATAATGTAAATACTATAGAAAGCTTTTTTGTACAAATAATAGTGTACACTATTTGAGAATTTTTCACTTTTTTCATTGCTGGCTATAAACAGCATGCAAAGGCATAGACTGTCTTTTTAATAGTAGCTTGTTCTGTATAGTTTATTCATACGGTGTTAGACTTAATGCTATAGTCTACAGAATATCTTTCACGGTCTTCGGAGAAAGGTGGACAATAAACTTATAAATATTCAACTATTTAAAATTAATAGTATATTAATAAAATAAAACACTTGGTAAATTGTTTCACAAATTGTTGTTATTTATTTACTCGACTCGAGTTTCAACCATCTCGGTTATCTTCAGGAGTTTACAATAGTATTGTAAACTCCTGAAGATAACCGAGATGGTTGAAACTCGAGTCGGGTAAATAAATAACAACAATTTGTGAAACAATTTACCAAGTGTTTTATTTTATTAATATACTATTAATTTTAAATAGTTGAATATTTATTAATAATGTTTCATCAAGTGCCTACCACACAATCAATTCAAAATATTAATAAACTTATAGTTTGTTAAAATTTTAGTGTAAGAGGTTTGGTTTTTGAAATAAGATTCCCAGGGATTAAATGAAACTTAAAATCAAAAACAAATTTGTTAACCACAAATTAAGAGAGAGAGAAAATTATCTCGCCTAAATAGTGGGGCACCTATAAATCAAATTGTCAAGCCCATGAGCAACAGGAACGAAACCAATTCTTTATCGTTCTCTGTTTACTAAACAAAGGAGTATGAATTTTAGATTTTAAAAAATTTATAAAAGCCGCGACAGAGAAATTAGCAAACTGGGACACGAACCAAATTGAAGCTCATCCCAAGCGTATGGTCCCACATAATTTCAAAAATATTATTGGCCAGTATTTGAGAAATATTTTTTTTTAATTTTTATTTTCAAAATTTTCAAAATATTTCCACTTCATGGGTATAATCTCTTTTACAAATTCTCCTATGTAGCAACACTGTATTTTACTCCGTAGGCTATTATTATAAATGCGTGAAATTTTAAAAAATCGTAGTTTTTAAGCTAAAACATTCGGACAAAGCATGGGATTTGCCCTAAAGTTGTTTATCAGATTCTGATTATGATTTCCATTTAGCTTCTACATCAAAATTTTTAACTTCTGTTTCCGGTTTTGAGCTTGTTTCAGCGATAAGTGTTTGATTTACCCTCACATTTCGAAGTTCATTTAAATCGTACATAACCTACCCCCTACACACCCACAACCGACACTCACACCAACCGACAAAAACAGACAGTTTTAAAACCAACCAAGTTCCTGTAGGTCTATATGCATTTTCATCAAAATCTTGAAATCAAAAATGTTCATGAAATCTTCCCTATGCTAAAAATATAGGAAAGTAACAATCATTCTAATTTGTGTAAAGAACTATATATTAAATTCGAATTTTTTCTACCTGTTTCAAACTTTTAGTGGTGAGGGTTACCCCACTGCTAGAACCCACATATTTACGCATCCATTATATAAGGCTTATATTCGTTCCTGCAGTAGACCGTTATATTTTTCCATGCAGACAATCCAATTTGGGTTTATACATTTTGTTTGTATTACCATAATCTACCGATAGCTGTTCTGTTATTACGAAAACAAACTCGTAGCAGAAAAACACCAACGGACAGCTCTTTACTGTTTTATACATTTTTCATTTATTGAGTACACTGCCCTATCTTCATTACTTTTGTTTTGTATTCAACTAAAATACTTTGTACTTAGGCCTCTTTCAATCTCGATCCCCAATGCAACTGCATTACCAAGTTACGTTGCCATTAAGTTGTGCTGTGTAGAACGCTAATATTTACAATAGTTATAATAATTATAACTATTGTAAATATTAGCGTTCTACGATTCATAATTATTATGAATCGTGCAAGTAGGTTTAATTGTTGTTTTGCCGGTTACGATGACGTCACATAAATAGATACGTAGGAAATAAATCGCTGACATGGTTAACTAATATAACGCAACGCAGAGGCCCACCCAAACATTTAAGGGAAATTTTAAATAAAATCAGTATAGAAGTCATAATCATTTTTTTACGATAAAAAATATAAAAGTTTAACATCGATTGGAAATTTCAACTAATTTTGGTTACCATTAGATTTTCTTGCTTTTAGTATTATTTAAAATAGATGGGACTGTATAAATGCAGAAGGTAAACCACGACGCAACAATGAAATACCTAAGTAAATTTTCAACTGGTGTAATGTGGAACAAGGTCTTTTTTTCACTGCAGTAGATACAGGTGGTATTACTAATATACGCAGTATTGTTGTGATATTTGGCAGCAACTGTATTGATTAATTTCAGGGATGGTACACCCACAACACGCCCCCATGGGTGCGCCATTAAAACAACCCACTTCATTGTGTATAATAGGCTATTTCATAAAGAGCCTAATGCATTTATAATTATTAATTAAATATATTCGGTTTTTGTTTTATTACAAATATGTACATTATGTTGCTGTCTTCTTATACAGAATCTAGTAACCACAGAAAAAATAAATAAAGCCGCGCGCCTATAATTTCAGGAAACAGAGGAATTTACGGAAATTATCTACATAATCAGAGCTCTTTCTATATTTGAGAATATTTAAAATACTGCTAAAGGAATTAAGAACATGTCTAACTTCTCGACACTGCGTATTTATTATTTTTTTAAGTATTAAAAACCGTGGGGCGTAGTCCACGGGTTCCGCTGGTAATATATAATTATATACAAGTATTGGAATCGAATAAGTTTAAAAATTAGGGAAACGTATCAACAACATTTATTGCTAACGGGTGTTTAGGAAAAATAGCCTAAAAGTAATTAATTTTGTTGAAGGAAGTTTATTTATCTGAGAAATAAATGTAGGTTAAATGATGTTCAGTACGCACTACGTTACTAACTACAATTCAGTAAATGCCACGCCCATGTTTTTTCTTATTAACCTGTTGTAAATATTTTCACTCGAAAACGGAGCTTTTATTTTCGAGGTCTTCCCGTTCTGCTTCTTAAGTAAGCTAAGCGTCAATTCGTTGCAGAGCTCGCATAATTTTTATTTCAAGTTCGATGTAACACTGTTATATTTCAGCATGTTTGAAAACGAGTTATTTCCTCAATTATTCCGACATTGTTAAAATACATTACACAATTATTAAACGTTAAAATAGATAGCGGTTAGTTAATAAAGTATTAATATAATTCATATTATTTGTTTACAAAATAAAAATATTTATTTCAATATTTACACAATTTAACATTTAATCAAATTCTGCATTTGCAATTTCTATTATTAAATCAGACAATTCACTTCAATATGCTGATCATTTTGTGCTCTATTTGCGAATAAATATAAAACGACATGTGTGCTTGTCATTTGAACAACTCTTGTGTTGATAAATTGAATGCAAATGACTAGATAATATTAGCTTTTTGTTTGACGTTCTTTATAAGTGAATCTAGTAAATAACTCAAAACGTACAAAAATTTTGATTTATAAATTCCTAAAGGATATCTCGCAGAGAGAACAGCAAAAATTTCTACAGATTTTACATTATTCGTTATTAAAATGTCAAAGCCGTTGCTAAAAAGTGACATAGCATACATTTTCGACGAGAACGTAGAAAGCGCGGTAAATAATGCAGAGGTTAATTTTAATTTTAATTTCGCCTTGCTCTTTGACATATTAATTTAGTAAGACAGAAAATAAAGAGACTCGTTCTCTTTGCTGGTATGGGTTCGCCGTATTAATAAAATGTTCACCTTATTATTAATATAATAAGGCAAACAACACTGTTCGTGTTACATATTCACGTAAATTCTCTTTGAAACGCTAATTGAAGGTTACGTTTCGAAATGACGACTACGGGCGTCCTGACGCGCACGCTAAAAACAGAAACAAAATTCTAGGGAGAAATTGAATTCGTGTTATTAGCACGACATTTTATAATGACAGGCTATAATCATATAAAAATCGGAAAAATTGTTGTGAAATAAGATTTTGATACTTTGATACTTTGTTTTAAAGTATTACTGTGGTTTTGCGGTTAAACTGCTTCACTGCATTGCATTGTAAATGCATTTTACGTTTTCACATCTATGGGATGTATTGAACAGTGCACTTTTAGTGCAGCTATTAAATTGATACGTACTTGAAATTGAAGCATGGTCACTTTTATGCCCCTTATGACAATTAATTCGGCGATATAAAATTTAATATGTTTCGTTGTAATATTTTTATTGGGTCATTTACAAAATAAAATGAAGCGCGAAGAGAACGAGCAGCTCTTATGCGGCCTTTTTGTCATAACTCGTTATTTCGATATCTGCAAAATGACAGGCTATTCTCATATTCAGACCGTTAGGTTCAATGTGCGGTCTCCCAGGAGTGTTACAATTTTTACTGCTTATTGTTAGGTCGAAAGCAAAGAATAGTAATAAAGATCTGACAGTTCTCTCTATAATAGGATATAAAACTTTCAAACTGAACTTATTGATAATTTAGTTTTAACATAATCCATTATTTTTATTCTAATATTTAATTTTTTAACTTTATAATTTTATTTATTAAGCATACTTATTTTTTTTGTATAAGTATAAATGTTAAGTTTTCTGATGCCAATTAGATCCTTATATTGTTGTTTTGTTGTTTTTCAAGTTTGGCGTTTTTGAGCGCAAGTACTCGAAAATCCGAGTTCTTCAGAAAAAAATTAAAATGTGTTAGTAAATTTGCACAAAACCAAATTGATCACATATCAATACAAATGGGATATAGGAATTCATTGTTGGACTTCAGAGGCGCTGTTATCAACAGCGACTATTACCTCATGGTTGCAAGTGTCAAAATTAAAATCAGCGCAGCTGTGTTGACAAAATATAAGATGCTAGGTAACAGGCACGTAACTACGGATGGGCCTGAATGGGGCCGTCACCAGTAATTAAAATATTAAATAATTTTTTTCATAATTAAATTGCTTAGAAATAATAAAATTTATTTATCAGTAACGAAGAATATTTGGACGCCAAATTACTTCTACTACTTCTTACTTTTAAAAAGGAATTACTTGTTCGTAGTTACGCAGATATCTAATATGATAGAAAGAAGAGTGACAATTTAAATGGTGTCCAAAATCAGGTAATTTAAGTACAATGCTTTAATAGCTAATACAGCGTTATAAGAAAAATTCAAAACAAATGGGTAAATTTTATATTACACGTTGTCCCAAAAGTTAATTAACATACTACGCCAATTTTAGGTACCTTATACAGAAGGAACAGAATGAGTTATTTCATTTTTAATTTTATACTACTTAGGTTTATTACTTCTTTTTTTATTTTTCAGTGCGATTGTATTATAACAAGTTACCCCTAAAAATTAAGACTAGATATCATTTTAGTAAAAAGACCAAAATATAAAATTTTTGGACAATTTAAACTGATTTCCATTGTCCGGTGCAAAACAACAACAACACAATTTAATAATACAGTATTTTTGCAATTTATTTCTTTTGGTGATATTTGATATTTACCGTTTCTTAAATACAAGAAGTTTTATAAATAAAAATATCATTGAAAAATAAAAAAAAAAGGGTAGGTAGTGTATTTCAAACCAAAAAAAAGAAATAATTTTTTTAGAAACTTTAAAACTGCTTATACAAATTAAGTTTTTTAACTATACTTATCTGGATCTCCAGGAATAAATGTTGGGCATCGGCAAAGGATGACGAATTTGACGCAGTACACAAAATCCGCGAGATAACCATAGAAAAATAATATATTGCTATGATATTCGGAGTTGCATGTTTTGACTGGGGTATTGTAATTCCTGGAAGGCAGTTTTTGGGATGCTTGACAATTTAATTTACGTTTGGAGGTTTGTGAAGACTGTAAGGTTTTGGTATTCAAACTTATAAACTCAGGGTTGCGTATTATTGCAGTAATTTCTTGTTTTTAAAATTTAAATAATGTGGTTACCATTATATCGTTTGTATTTTCATATTTGTGAAGTTTTGTTTACACTGAAAGAAAGAAGAACACAATCAAATTGATACGATTATTGTTTATGTTAATTTTAATTATTAAATAGTTCAGAATTGTTTTAAAAGGTTTAATTTCTAAGAAGTTTTAGACTTACTTGTTTGTGCATCGTACAATGTCATTTGTGGGTGTTATGGATTTGAATGTCAATTTGACAAATGTATAAAAGAATACTCATTGTCACGAGATTTATTTGTTTTAAAAAATATGAAAGATCAAGAGAGAAGACAAAAGAAAGGAAAATTTGTTTAATTAGTTACGGCTCGTCCTGTAAACAAAGACAGGATTTTTATTTGTCTAAAAGAAAAGAGAAGAAAAATGAGTTATAAGTAATAAATAGTGATTCTGAATTGAAAAGAAGCTATTATAAAACAAATACAAGTGTTTATCAACCAATTGTGGAAGAATCAAAAAGAATAATAATATAAAAGCAGTCCAGTACATATTGGTACTACAGTGGACGAGGATTCTAACTAAAGGCGAGTGCCGTGTTTTTTTTGAGGAACCTGCAAACCAGAGAAGAGGGAGCTCAACATTCAACGATTGTCGAGTGAAGGATATCTTGATAAGAAGACACAAAGATAAGTGCTCAGTTTTAAGAACATTAGAATTAAAAGAAAATCTCTAGATTTTTCTAAAAATCTAACCCCAAGTTGATTTTTGAATAAAAACCTTTTAACGTTGATAATGTTTTGTGTATTTTCTTTTTGAATCTTATTTGTTAATAACTTTTCTTCCAAGCTTAATAACGACCCTGAGAAAGTTAATAAAAGAGTCTCATACAAAATATAATTTGGAATTGCGTGAATTGCAGGCATTTAGGGAATTGTTTTCTACTGAATAGAAGACCACGCATATCATAGCAATATTTAGAATAACTTTGTATTAATTTAAATTACGTTACCATCCTTTATTCATTTCAAGGTAAGACGGGGCTTACTCACTACCAAAAAAGTCTACATTCCTGCTTTCCAGGTAGGAAGATTAAGAGACAGTACAGTGTAAAGAGAGTTCCAAATACCGCTACGAAACAATTTGAAAAGCTACAGCAAGAAGGTGTAGAAGAACATTTACAAAAAAATAAAATATATATGCCATTTAATACAAATGATCTACGTTTGGAACACAAAAATATTCGTAGACAAGATTGAATATTAGAGAAATCCCAAAAAAGGATCGGGAACATCAATACCAAAATTATCACATTCACAGACAAGAACAGGCACTGTGGCAATTAGGGATGTGCGATTCAAAAATTTCTGTATGTATCGATTAGTCTGGATCTATACGTATCGATTTATCAAAATATTGGTAAATCCAAGCGCAATGGACATTCGTGATACTACTGCAAAAATAGTCGACCTAACTTGGACTACTCGTGATATTGTAAATGAAAATAAAATGCATATGCCACGTTAGCTATTTAAACCAATAAAATGCTTAAAAACGCGTAAATACATTTTATCACAGCGGCAATAAAAAACAAAAAATCGTATTGCCTTATTTAGGTATGTTGCGTTGGAAACCACCTTACGACCACAGCAACTACAATAAAATGACACTTAGTAATATCATAATAGTAATATAATTTTGATTAGCCATGATATTTTATTTTTTCACTACTAGTAATATGGCGTAGCATTTTGACACATAATAGAATGCTGTGAAATTCAATTTCTCTACCTTTGCTCACTGACAGGTAACTAATTTTTCATTATTAACCACTGGTAAATAATGAACAAATTTATATTTTTTGATAATCCTGTGACAGTTTTAAAGAGAACGTTTTTATAGCACGATTTAATATAATAGAGAAATTCTATTTAATGGTATTTAATGCATAAAATAGTTGTTTAAATAAATTAATTTAATTTTAAAAACTTTGGTGTATTTGAATATACGTTTTTCGCGCCGTAATAAATTACAGCTCTGTCAATATCAATTTCGCCTATTATACAACCACACAAAGTAAAAAAGAGAAAATTGTTAATAATTTCAGTATTTTAGATGAAACCAGTTCTTAAAACAATCATTTTGAATACCAATGATGATTTAACAATTTTCAAACAACTGTCATGCCAACAAAACAAAAAACTGTCATTTGCTTTATAATTTGAAATAAACAGGGATTTAAATTAAAATAGTCATTTTTCGACAATTATAAGGATTTATATCACTAGTAGTAAAAAAAAATGTATATACGCCTCGGTAGAAAAGTCTTATAGCCCTCGGGTCTTACATCCCTCGGCGCAACGCACCTCGGTACCTAACCTTAGCCCTCAGGCTATAATAGTAGACTTTTCTACCTTGGTGTATAATATACTATTATTGTATTCTCTTACTAAATATAACTCGTGTTATGATTAATTATTATCGATTTTTTTTTCTCGTTAAACCCCAGCAGCACATTTTACTCGTGCATTCTCACTGGTTCAGTTTGCAGCTCGGTTTTAATTCAAAAATATCATCGATAATAATCATGTCCCTTGTTACGTTATGGTTCTAATAATTTATGCGAAACAGTAAAAACATTTGCATGAAACAATTGCCAATAGAGACAGACAGTCAGAAATACATTGTAGAAAACAATAATTTATGAGGGAAAAGATATTGGAGAAAGTTATCGGGAAACTGCTTCTGAATGAAAACGATAAGAAAATTATTACGGAAATAACTTGCTTCGAAAAACAGTTATTCGACTGAGTCAGGCACAAATATGTCATTACAAGAATTTATAGAAAATTCTGTTTAGAAGAAATACCAAAAACTAACGGTTGCTCTAACGCCACCAGAGCTATTTCCCAAACAGCCCGCTATTTTTATTCCCAACCAAATTTTTCTATATATTTCCGATTCAATTTAGCGTAATGTAAAACAAATCTTCGAGTGTGGATGGTGTTACTGTATCATTCGCAGTTGTTCGCAGCTAACTTGTCGATTCCTTAACGAACATCAAAGAATGTTACATTACACCACCTGCTGTAGGGTGGACGAAGTCCCAATTTTTATTAGAATACAAGTTAAAGAACAACTGATGGATTGCTAGCGAGCACCCGGTTTGTTCGAAAGCTCGTAGTATTGGTACACATCAATGCAGAACCACATACTGTAATATGTAATGCGAGTGTAACGTTGCGTTACGCCAGAATGGTAAAGTATGGTATTGTTCATGGCCGTGTATGGAAATAATCACGAAACTTATAAGTTCTTCAACAATGCTGATTATATTGTACTTATTCTGTAAATAATATTTAAAAAAAAAGGACTTGAAAATCCAAGCTATACCAAATACTGTTACTATACGGTTGTTGATTGTAGAAAAAAATTTTTTTTTATTTTTTTAAGTAGGATTATAAAAAAGTGTACATGCATGTTAAATAATTTTAAAAATTCAAAATTTTACTATGTAATTTTTAGGAAACAGGAAAATTAATACAGCATAAATTTTGACTTTCTGCGAAGCCACAATTAAAACTGAATGTTTTAATTAAGCCGTAAATTTTAATTCAGTTATTATTATTAATTAGGGTATTAAAATGTTTAATAATTTACTAATTACTACAATGGCAACGCAGTACTATTCTATTCCATATGTGATTTCGATATCAACAACTTCTAAATTTCGAAAATTTTGTTTATTAGGCAAGTATTTTATTGCTATCAATTTCTTCAGCTAACAATCTATTGATTGAAAATCGCACAATTGTTTAGCTTTCGTGCAAAAATACTTTTAGTATAAGTCCATCCTTGCCTGAAATACCCTAGTAGCACAGTAACCCATTTTGATTTAGCTATTTTTTATATCGCGTTCCTAAACCTTTTCAATCCAGCAATTTCGATAAATCTTCTATTCCTTATTTTATTATCCTCTTCAAGGTCGCTTTTAGTGCGAGAACGAACCCAAGTATATCGACACGTGCGATTCTGATAATTTTATTTCGAGTATTCTGAACGTAATCGCTTTACCTTGTGACTCAAATCAGAATCAGAATATTTTATTTTTATTTGAAATTCTGTTTGTAGTTATTGATATTATTAGCATAATTCGTCATGAACAACTCGGAGAGTTAAATATGTTTTTAATAAATTTGGTTATTTACGATATATTTTTCCTGAAAATGTTCGAAATAATATTTTCTTAGCGAAATAATACTTCACCCGATTCTGGCTCTTTTCCTTTTTGTAATAAGAAACAAAGATTGTAACAAATATTTGTGATTAAAAGCACAAACAATTTAATTTAAATTCCTTGTCAAGCTGCTATTTTTTTTATTGCGAA
The DNA here is from genome assembly GCA_958336395.1 of Ctenicera cuprea. Lineage (NCBI taxonomy): Eukaryota > Metazoa > Arthropoda > Insecta > Coleoptera > Elateridae > Ctenicera > Ctenicera cuprea. Next base: position 34,316,871 of record OY284488.1, read on the forward strand.
CTGTTATTACAAAAGCTTAGTTACATAACAGCAAATGCTCGTGTATCGAACACGTGCTTTGCGGATATTAATAATTTTGTGTATTTCAACGGATACTGTTCTCCCTGAGAATTTGTACCGTTCGTGTGGCTGAGTTACTAATTTGAGTACTTGATTAATAAAGAATGTGAAGATTGCTGATACACAAAATTTGTAGCTATTCCAAAATATTTACCGTTAATAATCCATTATGGTTTTTATTACGTCGTGCAAAAATACCTTGTTTTTACAAGCAATAAACAGAAAAGCTTATGTGAAGCTTTGAGAAAATTTCTTTAATTGCTATAAAACGATCGTAAAGGTTGTTTTCTCTTGAATTTCGATAAACATCTTGAATTTAAGAATCTTATTGTTCAAATAAATACTTATTCCGATCGTGAGTTTCAAATGGAAACTCATTTTAAATTTATGACGGTTGTGATAGCATCAATGTACATTGTTGTAGCAAAGTCGTCCTTTTTTGTATCTCTACAGACAGATTTAAATATAATCGTTTTTATTGAAAAAGGCTTTTTAATTTCCTATTAGCAGACAACTGAATATAAAAATCATTAGTTTAAATTAATTATAATTAAATGCTTCTAACATTAACATGTATAGAAATATTACAGTAACATAAATAAAATATTTCATGTTAAGATTAGTGTGTATTAGGTGGAACAAATGTGAAGCGAGGGTGAAAATGTGTGTGGATTTCTATTTACATTAATTAACATATTAAACTGACCCTACATAAAAGAAACTGAAAGTTATTTAAATATAATCGCCTTAAATCTACACCTTTAGCTACTAATTTTTGTTGTCGTGGTTAAGAAAATTAAAATTTTGTAACTTATAGGCAGATAAATTAGTTAATTAAATACATAAAATAATAATAAAAGTTGGTTTACATTTCGTGCTAATTATACAAAAAGTACCGGCGTGTGCTTACAAGGTTGTAAGGCTTTATTATATGATGGCTTCCATTTATGTGAAGGTAAATGGACTTTCACTCTCTGAATTTCAAAAATAAACATTCAGTAAAAGGAGCAAAGTAAATATGTGCTGTTCAAATTTAAATCTCACTTAATTTTGCGCAATTATAACAACATGTTCTTTTGTTGATTTCAGAAATTTTTCATATTGGTAGCAAAAATTACGAATGTTGCTTTTGTTGTTATGACCTTAATTAGGTAGAATTTTTTTTCCTTCCTATATCTTCAATTAAGCAAAATATTTTTTCATATATTTTTATTATATTGCACCGGAAATGAAGCCAATTCTTTGTCTTAATAACAACCTTATATTTTGTTTGGCAGATTTTGATAAAGCATAAATTCTTTATTCCTGGTTTGTATAAAATCTGCTCAAAAAGTTAAATGTTTAGCTGATGAAAGGTGCTGAAGTAAAAACTGAAGTTAGCCATGAATTTCGTATTTAAATCTGCTAAAAATTTTTTGTAGCGATGAGTGTCATTACAAAATCGAATGTTTAATGGAAAATTGTCTTTGTCTTGTTTTTTTTTTATCACGTCAACTATTAGTTTTGTTTTTTTTCTACTCATGTATGTGAAAATAGCAATTTTTCTACGGCTTACTCTACATGAAAGTGATATTTTTTAACTCTAGAGATGAAAATAAGAATGACAAATTTAATGGAAAGAATGTATTTATTGCTATGGAAACGACTTTACAAACAGTAATTTCAGTGTAACATTAAAGGGGAATTACACTAGTAACGCCCTCTATTATGTGCGGCAAGGAAAAGTTGCAATGCAACAAACCGGCAAAGTTGCGATCGGAACCTGCTAAGCAGGTATCTGCGATCGCACCGGCCTCTAAGTTGCATTGCAACTTTTCCTCGCCGCACATAATAGAGGGCGTTACTAGTGTAATTCCCCTTTAATGTTATACTTTCTGGCATATATCTGCTTGTTTGTTTTTGGTTTCAATTATGGTTAGAATTATGTCCACCTGATGAGTTCAAATAAGAACGAAACATGTAGTGGTCTACTCTAGCCATAATTGAAATCAAATCTCTTCTTTCTTAGTAATTTCAGTAATTTGCATTGTAACAGTTCGTTTTGAATTAAATTGAACTTGAAAGTTTTGAACTTGAAACTGCATTATCGTAAAAAAATAGTATTTCCTAGTCGAGATGAAATGCGGCTTTTTCGTTCGCGAACTTGCCCTACTCGCCGCTAACGCGACTCGTGAACAACTGTCCGCTCACGAAAAAACCGGTATTTTCATCACTTGTTGCAAAATATACTATTTTTCGCTTTTAAGTTTGTTGCAGAAATAGCCGATTTTCAAGTTAACTTTTCAGGACAATTTCAAATAGCAAAATATTGTGTTGGGGTTTAGAGTAAAAGTTCGTTTCTTTCCTTTCCCTTAATGAAAAACAATTCTTCTTTGGCTGAAAAATTGGTTCTGAAAAATAAACCTACGTAAACTTCCAAAAACTTCCAAAATGGTCTAAGTTACGTTTTTTTGACAAAGTTGGTAACTAAACAGTTTAAAAAGTTTATAGAAAGACAATTCTTATTTCGTGAATAATAATTTTGTAATTACAGTTATTTATTATAATTCAAAGCTTTCTGACAGTCAATCTTTTAAATTTTTGTGTAGCTTTTATACATGATTTTGTACAGAATTTATCTTCTTAAGCTCAATCATAAAAATTTAAGGAAAAAATTTGCTTCATATCCGGTATAATCAAAAGTAGTGACATGTTAATAAAATAAAACAGCCAGTCAAAATCCACAAAATTAATTTATTTAGCTTTTAGTTTTGTGTTCACTGGGTGTTTTATTTTATTAACATTTCATTCCACATGATGGATATAATCCGTTTAATGACATGATGCTCATAAAGCAAATTTGAAGGTTTATGAGCACTATAAAAAAATATGCAAAAGTTAATTTTGGTATCTTGAACCATAATTGAGTTTTTATTTTGGCTCAACTAGGTTAAATCGTGCTATAATTATTAATTAACGACTTATTTCTGCTGCTAAACCTTATCAATTATCACCGCCTTTTCAAATTGGAAAAATTCCTTTAACAAATTGAAATGTAGAATAATAGTAAGAAAACAATTAGTTTTTGAGCTTAAGGAACCAGTTGATCGCGGACGATTCATGGTACGACAATTGATTGCGGATTCTTTGCAGTCTTTTTGATAACGTGCAACAATAGATCCCGTGCGAAAATTATTCGGCGACAATTAAACGCATGACAATTGGCCGCCATAAGTTTGTCGCACGACAATTTATCGCATATGACGATAATTATTGAGTTTATAGAACAATTTGTCGCGGAGATGTAATACCCTTTTTTTCACGTTTGTATAAAGTAGGTTAATAATAAATACACAAATGCAGGAAAAGGTAAACAATTATGCCTATTGTGTGGTACCTAATTTTATCTATTAAAACGTTAAATAATAAATACCTATATTTTTTGTGGACGACCGAACGCCCGACAATTGCTCGCGTGCGACTATTGGTCGCGATCAATTGTCGTATGGACGTATGCGATCAATTATCTGGGGGATTGCTTGTAGCGCCACCAATAGTCTGCGAATAATTATCCATTTTTAAACGGAATATTACATACAGGATTAGTACAAATTTTGAAAGCACCTATTTACGTTATTATTAGCATTAGAAAATAGAAAGAAAGAAATGTGAGCAGAGCACTCAAGTTTTAAGTGAAACTTCCTAAAGTGTTCTCACTGAAAATGTTTTTTAGATTCTATGATTCAACAAAAAGCGTAAACGGCCATGTCATGTTTTAGTTAGCTGTATAAGTTGCTATAATAACGTACCACCAGATGCATAGGTGGGTAGTGAGGAGTGTGTACGTTGCAGCGTTTCGATAACAAATTCATACCACCAAAAGCATGGCAGGTATTATATATATTTTTTGCTTTAAAATATTTCTCAAGGTTTATTTACAATTTTATTCGCCCATGTATATGTTAAAATGTACAAATAAAAGGGGTTTTGCTTAGTAAGAAGTTTCCTACATCAAAAGCATTCGTAAGTATTCGTAATTTCTTAAAGCAAAAAGTAAATGTTTTTTGTAAATTAAAACGAAATCACGAACAGCGCATCACAGTTGCATCTGTTTTTAAACAAAAAAAATCAAGTTGATATGTCAAGAATTTCTCGAAACATTACGTTATATGTGTTAAAATCGCCGAATTTGAAAACTGATTATTTGGTAATTTTTTTATTAGGTAATAAAAAAAGTCCGGTATCAATCAAAAAGATCGTAAATGGCCAATTTGTATAGTAAATAACGTACTCAACAAGATTATGTCGGTATGATCGAGTTTTATGCAGAAAAAGTTTTTTACTTTTACTGTTTAGCGAATTTACATGGAAATTTCATCATTTTTTATTTATTTTCGAAATGTTACTAATGTTTTAATTGTCAGTATTTAAATTGCAGATGTTCCTTGTTTTTGTAAAAATAAAATATTATTCGAAAGTAATTCAATGTCCAATCAAATATATTATAAATAATATCTCTTACTATATGTGCTGTTCGTATGCTGGCTATATAAGTAAAGAAACATAATACACTGGTTTAGTTGTGTGTATGTTATGGCACAACCAAGGATACAACTAAAAATTGGCATTTTTAACAGCAATACCACATGTAAATTTAAAAGTGATCGATAATTCTGTCGCTTCAATGACAACGAAATTGTGTTGTTGCTAGGCAATATCACGAGTCCAAAAGACGAGTGATATTACCGTGCATCAACATAATTAAATTCGTCAATGAAAGACAGAATTGTAGAAAATTTTTAATCCACAAGTGGTATTTTTAAGAATATTCTACGAACAAATAAATTAAATTATTATTTAGTATAATTAGTTGTTATTTACTTCGTACAAACGCTCTCAAATCGCAAAATAGCCACGTATCCGTTACTTTACTTCGGTTATGTTCGTGAACCTACGATCGCAAGTTGCGTCTGCATTATTCTAAGTGGTTTAGATCAAGGTCGCTTGGTAGGTTAGGTTAGGGTAGTTGATTAGGTCATCTCATACGACGCCATTTTGGTGCAAATTGATTTATAACTTTTAAAGCAGCACGCTGGCTGTGCGATTTGATTACTCAGAGAGAAGAGAATGTTTACTGACAAGAACCAAGCTTAAGAAAGAAAAGAAAACAAAAGCTTTGCATGGAAATGTGCATATCGTAACAATTTGATTTAAATATGTTATATTGAAAGTGGAACATACTTTAACCGAAGAAGTTGTATTTTGTCGTAAAAACTATTGTACTTTTTGTATAGGAATGTACTGCATTGTGTAGAACACTTAAAATACAGTAACTTATATTTTAAACGTTTTGTTCTAAAGCTAATAATACTGGAGATATGAGGTGTCTCTCAACTGTTCAGTAACCCTATATAATAGGATCCGATAAAAAACATTAAAAAACACATACTTGGTTTTGAAGCTCTGGTTTAAAGTGGCACGCGCTACGAGTTTTGGTAAATTTTTGACTATTTACAAACAAATATGAATATTTGATAAATTTAATAAAACGTCCAAGTAAAGTTGCAAAGTTTTCAAAAATTTTGAAATATTAATCGTTATTTATTTAATAAACGGAAAAAATAAAAAAAATTACGTTATCCACTTTCCCACTACTGGTTGAACTATTTTATGCTGTGGCCTCTGGTGTTCCTTAATCTTTAGTTATTGTCAAAGTGGGTATGCTAGGTAAGCATCTCATGAACGCTATGAAGAAAAATGTTTTTATAATATAAAAATTCAAATTTAGAAGGATGGCAACATCAAGAAAAGTGTTTAATACAATTATTTTGCTTGACATTTCTTTGGTCCCTAAATTAAATACTGTGTACGCCACTGATTCAAAATAATATTTAGACGTTATATATGTAAATGTTGTTATGCAATGGAAGATTTGATAATATAGCTTTATAACGAAGACATGCCAACTGCCATAACATAAATCCTAAAACTTTCCGTGCGTTTGTATTCGGCCGTAATTACCCATTTAAATTAAAATATATTCATTAGAGAATCCGGAACTTCACATTAATTGTATAATATGTATATTTCAATGTGTATCAGATGCATGCACAAGGGAGTAGTTCCGAAAACTATTCATTACATGCGACTAGAGATAACGACAAGCTAGCTGATACACTTAAAAGATTGTTGTGACGTCACGAAATTATCGAGCACGGTTAAAAAGTAAGCACGTGGCGACATCTGGGCGTCATGACGCCTCGTACGCAGCGCCCGTTGCGGAGCTTTCTCAAAGTAGAGAGAGCGCCGATTTAGATTCCTGAAATGCAACGACAAATTGCCCCTGCATTTCTCACGACGTTCATAAGCTGGAGCATATTTTATTGCTCAAATATTAAAATGTTTATTTACGACGCGCCATAAGTCGCGTTTTTTCGCGAGATCTAATTTTCTCTATCTCGCATCTGGTGGCGTAAAAGAAAAGTGGATGTAACCGCTAGTTGCATGAAAATAGCGGACTTATCTACATCAATAATGCCATTTGCGCATTGAAATGGAAGATAGCATTAAATCCACCGTGTTTCAAGTGAAACACGTTCCGAAGCTTCAGGGGTATTAAAAATAAAAACACTGTCGACGACTAAATGGACTTTGCAGAGTGGAAAATTAAATGCCGCATAAAATTATATAAGCTAGTTCGGACGGGGCTGCTTTTAGTTCGAGACACTTTTCCTATTAATTGCTTGTTTTTGTTACCCAAAGAGATTACATCTTTTTAAACTTCGTTTTTGATGGAAATGTCGCGAGAGGGCGCCTCTTGTCACTATGGTGACACTTTTTTTAGTTAAACCCAACAAATTACGAAAGTTGACCCTTTTTATTAATTTTTTTTAAATTTATATTCAACTATTCAATTAAACCCTTAAAGTAAAAAGTGTCCCTTATTGCTTTCACACAACACACTTAAATATTGAGCAATAAACGTCCAATAGTACAAAGAAATGCAACCCTTATCGACATTTTTGTCAATTATTCAAACCAATATCTTAAAGGAAAACGGAAAGATGTTTTCATTGTAGACAATTTCTATTAAAATATGTACATATTTTAGTACAAGGAGTTTGATATTAACGGTCCTGAAACTTTCTGTTAAGATAGTAAACATCGACCGGCCGTTAAAAGGAAAAATTCTCTTTTCAATGTATTCGACAGGAAAATCAATTTTAATTAAGATAAGTATTTTCCTTATCGATCGATTGAAAGGTTGTGTCGAAGTTGGTCGACTTTGTGGTTGGGGTTGCTGGTGGTTAATTATAGTTTTCCGGTTTTTTGTTACGTTTGAGTTTGAGATAATTTTTTAATTGGAGGCGAACCTGCAATTGAAAATTTAATCAAATTTGTTTTACTTATTTACTTTATTTTTGGAATTTATGTAGGTCATTATTTTAAATTTTTTATACTTTTGTAAATTTAAAATATTCTTGGTAAGTGTAAGGTTTAAAGGATATAAACTGCCTTAAAGTTGTACGTATTTTTGCTTAAGTTAACTATTATCAAGGCGAAATAAGTTGTAAAGAAGTTCAAAATTAATTTATACTAGCGGAAACCGCAGTCTACGCCCCACAATGTTTCTGTTGCTGTTTTTTTAAATAATAAATAAGTTAATCAAGTAGGTAGTGCAGAGGACTACGGACCAAACTTCTAGTTTTATAAATTAAACAGCGACTCTTTCTATATATTAAATCTGGATCCCTGCGGCCTGTCTCAACAACAAAAAAGTTTTTTGGTAAAAAGATTTGCTAGAATTAAAGAAAACTAAAAATTAGAGAACACATTCGTTTGCGAAAACTTGGGTAAGTGGGGAAAAATAATTCTACGAAGAAACATGTAACTGCTTGTTCCGGTTTCGTTTTTATTAAAAGTTTATTTTGTCCGTAAATTGTTGAACTACCTCCACATTCCGAAGCTTATCGAAATCGGACTATCCATTCTGGGGTTATCAGGCGTCACCTGCCCACAGACATTTTTAAAACCTATTTCTTGGGTTCCTGGGGTTCCAAAACATGTATTTCCGTCAAAATCTTGAATTCCAAATTTTTCATGAAATCAATACTTAAGTATAGGAAAGTAAAAGAACGTAAGTTGCAGGGTTCAGCTAGTTTTTAGTAAATGTCTGGTAGACACAGTAGTTTGTTAGTTTGTTATTGTTATTAATTCTTAGCCTATTTTGAAACATGAACGCATACCGTCAATATACGATTGAATCATCTCATGGATGCACACGTAAACCTGAGATTCCCGTATTTGTTTTAAATATGATAAAATCGCCTGTAATGTAATGAAGTTGCACTGGAACAATATTATTTTTTGCGTCTAATAAACAACCGAAAACTTTTCAATTTAAACATGCTGAATTTTCAAATTTCATTTTAAACATTTAGTTAATATTACTGTTTATTTGTTCTGACCGCTACAATTGAAGTAAGCAATAAATAACCAAATTATAGCAGCAGTAGTGACAGCAGCATAAACGTTTGCAGAAAACAATCAATAAAGTGAGTGGGGATGTAACGGTCCGCCATCATGTTATATGGATACATTTTTTCCAGATGAAAAATTTCGTCGTCGTGTTATGGTCAGAAAGTTAGAGAATATATAGAAAACTAATTCCATAGCTGCAAGAAGAAATTTGCAAAATATTTTTGTCATTCAACCGATAAAGTGTCGACCATTTCATACTTGTAATTTTAATCAATCTTAAAGAGATATAGAGATACTATTTTTTTCTAAATTCTTAATTCGGACAAGGAAATTCTTTTTAGAATTTTTGCATTAATATGAAACAATATTCTTCCTTAGGTTTTCGGGGTTTCTCAAACCGTCATCGCAATTTACTTTCGGCTTAATCCGCGTCGTCATTTGGAGATTACACCCAGTATAATCAGGTAAGGGCCGACCTGTGGCTTGGTTGCCTTGACAAGCATTTGCTCTAAATGTTTGAGCCATTGTTGTTCTTGTGCCCTACCTGCCTAAACAGGGCCGAGTTCTTAGATAGTTTTAATTCTGGAGCGGACAAGGATTTGATGTTAACGTATCTTGTCTATCAGGAGAAGAATACTTAATTGGCTTATGTCTGTTAGCTATTTTTGAACCCATACAAACTAACGTTTCGCAAGACATTGCAGTCTACATCTTCAGAGTGATCAGCAACCACTCAAATACTTTATTTAAATAAGCTTGGTAAATTCTAAAAATGCAACCTGTGGAAAATGTCGGAAAATTTTAGGGGGTTAAGTACGAGAGCCTAAAGGTCACATGAAATAAACTTTCATAGCAAATTGCAGGATGCCTACTCGCCTGGAATTTCTAGAAAAAGCTTGAAAATGCTTGAATTGAAAAAGTACATTCAAAAAGCATAGAAACCCTGCAATGTTTTAATTGTACCTGATTTTTTTCTTTTTTTCCTCTTAAAATTCAAAATGCTTATACGCAATGTGAAAACTAAAATATCCACAGTATTTACAGGCACTTAATTGCTTGGAAAATGATTTTAATTATGGATATTTGCATGTATCAAGTAATCCTGAACAACTTCCACCGCTTCCGGTTTCGAATTTTTTTAAAATTAAAGTTCTCCATGAACTTTTAATGTACTTACCTCCACGTTTCAAAGTTTATCAAAATTGCACTATTCGTCTATTTTTGCGTTCCTTAATCCCAGAACGAGTTTTTTTTTACAAATATCGGTTTGTGTTTTGTTTCTATGAAAGTATTTCGTTTTAAAACTGCATATTATGTTTGGGATGGTTGTAAATATTAATTTAAAAATGTATCTTCAAATCGTTACTTATTTTGGAGCGATTGTAATTTGAAAATTTTATAGCTTATCAGCATCGAAATATGTTTTAGATACATGTTTAGTAATACATTACACCCATTTCTTTGCCAGTTTATTCTGTGCCTGTCTTCTAGCTACATGACTTTTTAGTGCAAATTAAGAATAAATTATTGCATATGCTGTGTATTTTTGTTTCATTGCTAGCCAAAACAAACTTGTGAGATGTTCGCTTTTACCCGAGTTTTTTCTAGCGCTATTTATTTTCCAATTTCCGAAACCATTTTTTAATTTAAATGGTCCAGCAATAGATACTTTGACAACATCTGTAAGAGCCACGTGCCACTGGCTTTTTTTAATACATCTCAATCACGCTTTAGTTAATAACGCCACACAAAATACGATTTTTGATTCGGACTTTCTATAGGTATTGTAGTATTGATCATTTACATTTTGTCTTGTTTTCGTTCATCTCCAACAACTAGGGGCGTAGATGAAGAGGGCGACCAACGCATAGTTTAATGTATTTTTTACACAAACGACACTATAATTCAAATTTTTTACTTGAAACCCTTTCTTCCGTATAAAAATACACAAAATGGTGTATGTTGGAAGTCGTCAAATCCAACGGTTTTCGAAATAATTCAATTTTACTGAAAACTTTAATTGCCATCAAGGTTCAAGTGTTTACTTAAAATGCGGATATAGTTTATAAAAACTTTAAGGGTTAACTTTAAACACTAGAATAATAAAAAGGTTCTTATAGAGATGGATCTGGAAACGCTTTCTTACAGAGTTACAGCATCGTAAAGACGAAACAAGTTGCAATGTTCTCATGTCCAACACGGATAAAAACCATCCAACAATTTCAATCTAAAACACTCCGCGCTCTAGTGAATGCGCCTTGGTACGTTTCCAATCTGACGATACACGAAGATCTCGGTATTCCATATATAGTCGATGAAATCCAGAGATTTGCAGAGAACTACCACCAGAACCTCCAGGCACACAGCAACGAACTAGTCCAGCAATTATCCTACGACCAGTTACTTGTAAGACGCTTGAATAGAAAATGGCCTCGTGATCTGCTAACAGCACCCTAAGTGGAAGGAGTACTACAGGAGTACCATCGATGGATGGGTTCTCCTATCAAGCCTGTCAAACGTCATCACATTTACTTAATACTCCATGTAGAGTAGATTGTAAATAGTCTTTATCAAAAAAAAAAAAAGTTGAAAACACTGGGACCTTCATGAAAACTAGGGTTTTCACAAAAATTGACTGATCTGTAAAACCGTTGGGTTTAGCGACTTACAACACGATCTTATTGTGTCTAATAAATATGATCTAATAGATACACCAAACACCCCCACCGTCTACGCCTTTGGTTGATGGATTTGAACAAGAAGAAATGAAAATGTAAATCATTAATAGTAAAATATTTGTACGTATAATAATATATGTATAAAATTTGATACAAAACTTTGATAGTATGGCGGATATTTGCTTGTAAAATTACTTTTAATGATGAAGCTATTCTGATTTAATAAAAGAATATTATGTGAAATTAATTCTAGACACATGCACCAGAAATTTTTGTACATTTGCAAATGTTTACTACCGAACAACGTCAAACACGAAACATGTTTTAATTTAATAATAAAGGTCAGTTTAGTATTTAATTTCTATTTCATTACTACTTTTATTCAGTGAAATAACACAACGTTAAATATACTGCAATGATTTGCGTGTGCATGTACTTACTAGAAAACAATCCCTAAATGCCTGCAATTCACGCAACTACAATTATATTTTCTATGAGACTCTTTATTAACTTTCTCAGGGTCGTTATTTAGCTTGTAAGATAAGTTATTAATAAATAAATTTGAAATAAAATAAACACAAAACAATATGAACGTTACAAAGAAAGGTTTTATTTAATAAAGCAATTTCTAAATTAAATTTTCAAAAAATAAAATAAATTTTACTAAATACTATCGTCTTTTAAAAAAAACACTTATCTTAATGTCTCCTTGTTGGGATATCCTTCACTCGAACAAACGATGAATGTCCAACTTCTACTTCACTAGTCTGCAGGTTCCTCAAGTAACCACAAACACTCGCCTTTAGTTTGAATCTTCCTCTGGATTGTTTTATGTTATATTAAACTTGGTTTTGCCACCATCACAACTGGAAAAACTTTCTGGATTGCTTTATACTTGTTATTGTTCTGGACTTTTCACAATTCGTTGATAATTAGTTGTATTTTCTTCTTTTATATTCACAATCACTTTTACATTACTTTTTAAACTCGTTTTTCCTCTTTATTTATCCAGAGGATATAAAATTCTCTGTCTTTATTTACAAAGACTAAACAAATTTTCCATTCTTTTGTCTTCTTCTTGATTCCCATTTTTTTTGAACAAACAAATAAATCTCATGACCATGAGTATTCTTTAATACGTTTGTGACATTGACACTGACGTCCATAATGACATTTATCGATGCACACACAAGTAAGTCTAAAACTCCTTACAAATTAAACCTTTTGAACAATTCTAAACTAAATTATAATTAAAACTAACATAAATAAAAATCGTATCAATCTGATTGTGTTTTTCTTTTCTTTCAGTAAAAACAAACCTCACAAATATGAAAAATATAAATTATTAGAGTTTATAACAAGAAATTATAGCAATAATACGCAACCCTGAGTTTAAAAGTTAGAATATCAAAATCTCATAGTTTTCACAAACCTCCAATCGCAAATTGAATTGTAGCAATCATCCCAAAAATTGCCTTCCATGAACTACAATACCCCAGTCAAAACATACACTTCCAAATATCATAGCAATACATATAAAATGTACAGTTATTTTTGTTTAGGAGCTGAGCTGTAAACCTGTAATTTCAGAAATAGCGTTGAACTCCTATTTCCTGATTTTCTTTGTTCATGTACTACAACCTTGCGTGTTTACTTAATTGTATAAAACCGAAACAGAAATTGTACTTAAAAATTTAAATATGAGCGGATGGAGAAATTATTTATTCAAGACGTTGTCGAACTCGTGGTAAATTCATTCTAATGGAAAGCCTGCACTTTACAGCAAGCAGGTTTTGATTTGCCACCGTTTTACATTTTTAATGTGCTCGTGATCGGGCGTTTCTCCTATAAGTTATTTTTGTTGCTACCTATTTTGCATTCGGTATTTTTTTATTATTAAACTTGCTGCATATGTTCATGGAAAGTCTATTTTACGACGAGATTTGCTATTTACGATAAGGGTATGATCGTGGCAAAGCCGAATGTGAATCTTAAAGGGTTTAAAAATATGCACGCCTTAACTAAAGGGGTATTTGCAACACGTTTATGAGCCCGAGTACGCAGACAACTTCATCCCGGTTTATTTAGATTCTCGGGTCGTAAAAAAGCTAAAGAAAATCGCGGAGAGAGAAGCCATACATTTTCCCTAAACACGCGCCTTATACTACAATTTCAATATGCAAATCTAGTCGTAATATTTGAATTATTCATTTATATTTAGCCGCACGTTTAGATTCAGACGCGCTTGAAGGATATATACATGCACACCTGAAAAACTTCATTTGGGTTTAGCAGAATATCTCCTTCTGGGCCAAATGCTACTGCCGAGTTTACTTTGAGCTTTGTAGTTTTCGACTTTCCGTGTAACCGATCTACACGGATGTAACATATGGCTGCAAGCTTCAACTTTCCAGTTGCTTGATTATTTTGGAAAGTTAACCAAACAACCTAAAGCGTATATGAAGCAAGGGAGTAATTGGTAGCGATAATTCAGAATGTACAAACTCGGATTTTATTTATTGCTGGATGAATGACTCTATTCGTTTTACTGACAGTTCAGCAAAACTCTAAGATTACCTTTACGCTCTGTCTGTTTCCCCCTACACAAGTTTACACCATTATACCAATACTTGACAGGAGAGATTCACTATCAATTATAGTTGTTTAGTCAGTAGAAGTGTACTTTAATGGCTTTAGGAGGTAATACAGATAATCCTTTATGTGCTTAAGGTATTTAACTGTTTATTTATGTATTACAAAAAAAAGCCTTACTTTAATGTCAAGAACCCTTTTCTGTGCTGTGAACTTCAAGTGCTAAAGAAGAGTTATAAAATTTTCTTGCTAACCATAATACTTTAATTTGACTGTGCTTTTCAAAATTTTTATCTTTATATTTGTTTAAATTTGTGCAGAACAACTTAGAATTTAATATTAAAAATATTTGTTGATGTACAGGATGTATCAAATTGGGTGTTAACATTTGCATTTTGTTTCAGTTTTGAGCATTGACAGAAAATAAAAATTTCATAAGAGTGTCGTGGAAAGACCACGTCATATAACGCCAATTAACATAACCTGTTGCCTACGCTCAAAACAAAGTTTGCTGAAATTTTTGGGTATCTAATGTATTTAAAGGAATAAGTAAATAAAAGTAGTGTTTTGTTTTACTTCCATCAGTTAATGGCCTACTAGAATTTTTTTAAATAAATTAAATGACGCGGTCTTTCCATGGCACTTTTTATTATCTGTAATAAAATGCTCAAAACTTAAACAAAATGCAAAGTGTGACACATCGTTGAAACCTGAATTAAAAACTCTATTCAAATATACAATAATTTAAAATGCCGACCGTAAGAAAAAAGTTGACAGTCGAAAATGGGCAATGGTAACAGTTGTACCAAATCTGATAAAAAATTTAGATTCAGCATGAAAAAGTGTCCTAATAATGCGTTAACTAGAAATATGTCGAAAACAAAAAAATCCAAAATTTCATTTTTCTTTAGTTTATTCAGAAACTAAGCAAGAAAGCTCCAATTTCTTTTCAGATTATTAGTGGGCATAAAATTCCACAACTTTTCTCTAATTTAACCATCGTCGTATCTCTTCAAATAAGCGAGATGCCCATACTTAACACGCAATTTGATACATCCTGTATACCTATATATACATACAGAAATATATCACAAGTCAATGCATAATATTTGTTTTCTACTTCCGTCTTTAAAATGCTATTTATCGCATATGTTTCCATGACGCTAAGTGACCTTTTAAACACACCTCGACAAGCCGTAACTTTGTGCGCTTTAGTCACGGGCTGAAGTTAGCTCTAGGTTTTTAATCGCAAAAATCAATTGAAAATCAACTGAAAATCAAGTTAGTCGTCACTTGTCATCAATCTGTCAAAATAATTAATATTGCTTAAGATAATAAAATAATTTCCAAATATAAGTATTTTTGTGATGGTCCTAGAAAAAAGTATAGTATGCAATTCGTTTTATAAACTTCTCTGGACACTCGTTTTAATAAACACTCGCTCCGCTACGCTCCGCTCGTGCCTAATAAAACTCGTGACTAAAATGCCGTTTCTAAAACGTGTTGCATAATATACTAATTTTCTACTTCCGTCATTAAAATGCCATTTATCGCATATGTTTCCATGACGCTAAGTGACCTTTTAAACACACCTCGACAAGCTGTGACTTTGTGCGCTTTAGTCACGTGCTGAAGTTAGCTCTAGGTTTGTAATCGCAAAAATCAATTGAAAATCAACTAAAAATCAAGTTAGTCGCCACTTGTCATCAATCTGTCAAAATAATTAATATTGCTTAAGATAATAAAATAATTTCCAAATTTTAGTATTTTTGTGAAGGTCGTAGAAAAAGTATAGCATGTAATTCGTTTTATAAACTTCTCTAGACACTCGTTTTAATAAACACTCGCTCCGCTCGTGCCTAATAAAACTCGTGACTAAAATGCCGTTTCTAAAACTTGTTGCTTAATATACTATTATGATTTGTTTTCGACTACTTATTATGTGGGTATATTATTGTAACTTACGAAAAATACGTTGTATTGTGAAATATTGTACAGAAATGTTTGGTGTTAAGTTTCAAAATTGTTGCTGTAACCTTTTTATTTTATTACCTGGCCTAAGATTATGCGATTAAAATCCCAAATTTATTAAAAGTTATATTTTGAGGTACAGAGCTAATGGATCTATTTTATTTGAATTGTATAGTACGTTCAAAATATTGAACTGTTGTTACATTCGAGAGTTTCCCGTTAACTTTTCGTCCACACTTCAAAGGTAGAAGACGAGGTCACAAAAAATGTCAAAATGTCAAACTCAAAATCAAAATTTTAGAAGGAAATGACAAACAACAACATGGAAATTTTGAGGTTTATTTGAATTACAATTGTCGTAAAAAGCATAAATGTTTTAGTCTTCATATCAATACTTTTTATTAGCGAATACCAAAAAGATTAAAGAAAACAAATTAAAACCGTCATACCAGGTTTGAAAATATATATATAAAGTTTCAGCAAACGTTGAGATCGCAAATTTCTGAAAACCTAATTTTAAAAAAAACATTTCATATTTTCGGTGCAAAATTTGAACGAAATTAATCTGAAAATTAATAATTTAAGCTCAAAATTTATATTCTGTTTTAAATAAAGCTTCGCTAAATATTGACATTGAACAAAATTTAGAAAAAATTAAAAATTGCAACCTAACTGCGATTCTATTGCAAATCTTACAAAATAGATATAGATTTATAAAAAAAGTTTAAATTTAAAATCGAAAGTACTAGTCAGCATAAAAATTTAGTAATTTATAAAAAAACATACAGTTCCATATTAAGAAAGAACATATCTTTCTATATATTAAATTTATCTATATAGTAAATCCGTAACTGTCTCACCATAACAAGGCGACGCGACGGGCTCTTGCACCTCGAGACAGTATTTATTATTTTGAGCAAATGTTTATGTAGCAGTCACGTAGGGCGGCGCGGCACAAGGGCGAATGTTGGCTGTGAAACGCTCTAAATAAAAAACTTCCCGTTCATCTACGGCCAAAATTTTTGGACACGTAACCGTACTTTTCGAAAGCGCAACGTTTGTGATAAATGTCAATGTTTTTTACCCCACTTTTTTCAGCAATGTCGTTATAGCCATTTTTTACTGTTAACTTTTCTTTTTTTTTGACTATTTATTTTTCTTATTTTAAATTCTGTATACGGCTATATGCACTTTTGTGATATTGATTTGATAGTTTAAGAGAATTAAAATTAGGAAAACTGAAAATGAGAAGTTAGCTGACGAATGTTTACAAATTTATTTTCAGCAAATGAATACTTACAATGATAAAAGAAATGGCGGCTGCTAGTTGACAGTTACAGTTTCCAGGAATCTTTACGGAATTATTTTAAAATAAATACTTACAATGATAAAACGTCAAAGAACGACGATGAATTCTAAAAACATAAGTACTGTCAAACTAAGTGTTCAAAGTGAGACCCAGTTATTTCTTGGCAAAGGGCAAGCAGATCAATGAATTCCTGTCTAACATTATGAAGCATCTCTGGAGTAATCGCACGGATTTCATTTCGAACTCTTTCTTTTAACGTCTCAATATAATTCGGTCGGTTGAAGTAAACATTACTCTTAATGTAACCCCACATAAAATAATCTAAAGAGGTGTGGTCAGGTGACTGTGCCGGCCACTCAAAAGCAGGAACGAGATGTTCCCTGAACAGGTCTAAGTACTTTTCGCCCATTAGTATTTTTTCAATAAAATAAAGCCCTAGAATTCTAATCTCTATAATGCCAGCCCAAACATTCAACTTGTTTGAATATTGGGTATGAAAAAATCAAAAAAGACTTTAAAATTTTGAAACATTTAAAAATCTTGAAAAATTTTATTTTAAAAATTTTAAAATATTTGGAAATTTTGGATATTCTGAACATTTTTGAAAATTGTTTTAAGTGATGACAAAATTGGAAATTTTAAAAATTTGTTTTTTTAATGAAATTTTGTATTTTCTGTTTTGCAACCAATGTTTATTCGTTGAAATATCAAAATTGAATTATCATGTCTATACACCTTTGTGAGAAATGACAAATACGTAAATAAACTGTTCAGGTAGACGACCAAATGGAAACACTCTATAGGTTTTTTCTCAATTGGACGCTGCTCCTATTACCATTTAATAAGGTAATACCGATTTTGAAGTCGAGGTTCGTAAAGTTCTGGAAAAACAAAAAACCAGTGTTAGATGGGGCAGTGGGGGGGGGGGGGGGGGGGGTAATAAGGCGATTGCGTTTGCACACGGCAGCTATTAAACATGCGTAGAATACAAATCTACGATTCTTTCTGAAGTTTAGAATTGTTTTATTGGCAATAAATTAAAGAAATAGCAATTCTGTTTTATGCCTTTAGCTAACAGCACCCTGTAGACTCGATGCAATAGCATTCAAGATATTTGGTTACGCAAAAATGTATATAGTGTTTTAAATAACGAACCACTTTTAACTAAAGATATTTTACGTTTAGAAAATAATTGCCAAATATTTGCTAAAATGTGTCATTTTAAAAATTATGCCATTTTATGTTGTCAGTTCTTTAATAATAGATTTATTTGTAAAATTTAGAAAATTTTCAAAAATTGCTCCCGCAATTTGTTTAAAACTTTGTTAGCTGCTGCGAACTGAATAAATTACTTTTTCGCAAAAGTAATAACAACGTTCACAATCAATATTCAAAATTAGTAAATTCACATTATTCACAGCGGGTGGTCTAGTGGTTAAAGTCCCAGGCTTTGAAACTAGACTTTCAACGGCAGTAGATTCGAGTCCTCTGCCCGCCGGAAATTTTTCTGAATAAGTTAAATCCGGCGTGTCCATGGATGTTGTGTGTGGTGTGTATGTTGGGTTGCGTGTCTTTCAGGGGTGGGGCATGTTAGGCCGGTGTATAGCACTTAGTGTGCTGAGCCCGGGTAAGGGGGTGGGATGGGAATCATGGAGTCGTGCTCTTTCTGCCTCTATTTTTAGCTGACAATTGTTTATGTATGGCATCAGGTGTTTTGTAAACTCAAACGATCTTTATAATCGAAAATATACAAGAAAAACAGTGCAATATTAAAATAAACACTAATATGCGACACAAACAAATAGCCATGCGTTTAACAGTTCAGAGACGTAGCTGTCTTCTAAGTGTCCTACTATGGAATAATATGCCCTATTTATCCAACAAAACTATGATAAAAATGATTGTGTAAATTATTTGACCCGAAACGCTTGACAAGAAGCTAAAGTAATAAATATCAATTTAATTTTTGATCTCTGTTTAAAGAAAAGGAAATTATGTGGTTATTCGAGCTACAAGCATAAAGTATTTTTCTATGTCACTTAAATACATACACATCATCATTCACTACAGCAAAACATTTATATCAATAGGACGATAGTCCCGTTGTTAACAGGTAGCAATATTCAACAAAATTAAATCAAAAACCGTTAAGCTAAACGTCGTACAAGAAAACTAATTTGAATATCTTGTTATTCCGGCGTTTACAACTAAATATTCCATTCTAGCTTTGATACAAACGGGGTTATTGCGGAATGATTAATGGTGTTTTGATGTTTGTATCATTTGTCGTATTTTCATATCCATTTGTTAAGGTACGTCACAGGGTGTTGTCAAACGCAAGTTATGTTAATTTGAATGCAAATCCATTTTTGATTCAGTACTTTACGTTGCTTTTGTATATCTTTGAATCGCCGGCGCAGCTCTAAAAGAGAGAAAATTTGAATGAAATCAATTTCCAGGGAGCATTTCTATAACGTGACAAATTTCGACTTTGAATGAGATTTATTGTAAATCTTGAAGTGTTCTTAATAAAACATCAAAAACACTAACTGTGTTCTGATTTGCATTTACAAATCTGGAAATTTCTTCCGCGCGTTCGGTTTTATAACAAGCGAACTCAATAAAAGTTCTCGATATTGTTTGTTGTGCATGAGCGGTTGCGGTTATAAATATAAAAAGGTTTTAAAAGCCCTCGTAAAATGATTTTTACAAATGCGAAGCAACAAATTATACACCAACACAGAACGCGGTGGAGAAACGTCTCTGTGATTTTCGCTCTTTTACTTTGAAGGCAGCGTGAAATATTTTAAATGGCCGCATTTATAAAGTGGCAAAGAAGTTCGCGAACTCATTATGCAGCATTCAGAATATTACGAATACGTCGCGCCTTGTTACTGATTCGCGTGCATAAATATTTATAATATTATGATTATTACTAAAGCAAACGAACTTTCCTAACAAGCGCAGTTGTTTAGATTTGCGGAACATTATACACACCTACCTACGCCCGCCTGCTGACGGAGACGAAGAAAACAAGTTTTCCATCTCTCCCTGTGACGAAACTTGCCCCCCGAAGGGTTTATTTATAAAGCGTTTTAGAATTTCCTTTTTTTGAGCGAGTTTTTTTGGGGGCCTAAAACAAAGCGCCCTTGCGGCAGACTGCGTAAACACGTTTCAGACTCATTAAGTAATTGTTTTGTTTCTCCGTTCTTTTGTGATTAAGACTTTAATTAGAATAATTAGTCGTCTGTTTTGATTAGCTTGAAAGGAACCTCTAGGAACACAAAGCAGGTACGAAACGTATTTCTTGCCGACGAAAACTTATTAAGTTATTTGCTTTTATTGGGCAAGCGGGTTTCGGATGTTCCCCAAGACACCAAGAGCTTCTTTAGGTATATTTTCAGTTCACAAACTGAATTTGAAAATGGAACTTGATATTACATAAATATAGGGTGTCTATTTTATTGTGTAATCTCTTAGTTCTTCAGAGTAGGAAAAACACATTACATGTAATATGTATCTTTACTATTAAAATATAACTTTATACATGAAAACAACAGTTTGCTGCGGATAGAGCTCACTGTACATCTTTCTAATAATAAGAAGTATAACGAGTTTTTTTTATCTAAGCAAACTATTCTTTTCATTTATTAAATTATATTTTAGTAGTAAAGCAACGGATGCCGTGCAACGTGTGTTGCCTGCTCTGAAGATTTGAGGGGTTATACTACAAAATGAACACCCTGTGTAAGGTCTGTTGCAAATACAAATAATTACACCTTTATCAAAAGGTAAACGTTTTTAAGAAATACTAGCAGAACCCATGAGCCACGACCTCCAATTTTTTTCGGGGAATTTATAACCGGCGCTCGCCGGCTCGAATGTTTCCTTCGCTGAGACGGCTTTGGAATTGAGAGCTGCTCCCAAAACGTAATTCTTGTGAAAAAACCTCGGAAAAAAAAAGAAGCCCGGAAAAAACAAACCCTAGAAAAAAATTTTAAGAAAGTAAAATCTCGTAAAATCTGCAGGAAAAGCATGCACTAAAAAATTCCTGCCATAAGCGTAGAAACAATTTTATGAGAAAAAGCGGGAAAAAAGGTTAGTTACATCGTCAACCTCAGCTCTTTAGCACTTTCGTCATTTCCAGGAGAGCGCCTTAACTGTTTTTGGATCTAATAAATACACGCTAAAGAAATTTTGCTAGACATTTGCATATATTTTCTAAATGAAATTCGTTTTTAGTGATGTAAATAATTCAGCTTAAAAAAACTCGTATCTCTTTCCGGAAAAGCTCTTTCTTAATTACGTATGCAGTGCTCCCAAAAAGAAAATGCACGACATGTTTTTGTTTAGGGGATGTTTTTTGGTGGTTGTTTTCTTCGGGAATATATAGATAGAGTAGATAGGCTGAAAAGTTGCTAAAAGTTGCTTGAAATGTTGCTTGAGTGACATGCTGCTCGAATTAACAGTTATTTAAACGAAAAGTTGTGCAATTAAAAAAGCATTCATAGAAAAAGTTGTCAAAATTGGAAATAATTTTATGAAAAGCTTGTTAAATAAAATTTTCGGAGTAATTCAATAAAGTACTTATTACTGAAATGTAGAAATGAGCGATACATTGGGCTTTGTGTACTTTAATTATCGTTACTTTTCGTATTGGCAAAAGCTTGTTTGTAAAACGTTGGACCGACTAAAGACAAAGGTCCCAGCACTCGTATACCTGAAGCGCGAGCACACTGGTGAATATTCAATACCACAACCAATGCCTTCAGTATGGTCAGCATATCTGACTAAAAGTACAACAATAAATAATTTATTAAGAAAACTATTTTTTTAAATTATAGAAAAGTAGAGATCAAAGAAGAAATTGGCAAGGTCAAAATTTCCGGGGAGGGAAATTTCCACTAAATGTAGCTGCACATTAAAATAGTTTTAAATGTTGATCTACCATCGCTCATGAGCATGCAGTAGCCTAGTTTAAATTTAAAAAAAGTACTATCATCTCCCTTTCTTAAAAGCAAGGGGCGTTAATATTTATTTTCAAGGATTCATAGAAGGTTTTATTTACAGTAATGTTAGCGGATTGGGATTCCAACTAAATTGTAGCCTATTTCTATCTCTTAAGTTAAAAAAAGTTGTGTACTCAGCTTATGAGCAATATTCTTTTAAAAAATTTTCAAATATTTTCACGCCACAGTTTCAATTTTTTCAAAAATTTTTGTAGAGTCGTAGTATAGCATGTCACTAAAGGACTATTGTTATATCAAATTTAATTCCAATTTGCCAAACCGGTTTTGAGTTACCCGGCATTGAAGTCAAAATGTATAAACCGAAATCCTAGCAGCCGCCATTTTCAAACAAGAAAGTTCCAGAAAAACCAATAGATTTACCCCAACGTCTTCTATCAGTTTTCGTTTTTAGATTTAAATTATTTAGTTTTAAAAAATGCTATTAACAAAACATGTGTAACTTCCTTTTCCGATTTTGGATTCTATAAATTCTTATTTTTTTTAGGAACCCACCCACTCCAAAGTTCATAGATATCACTTATCCGTTCGGAAGTTTTATTAAGCGCTCACAATTGCACACCCTTACTCAACCACCCACCCACTCACAGACAGACATTTTTAGAAACAACTTTTTTGAATTTAGGCTTACATTATGTCTGTCAAAGTTACGAAATTGACTACCTCGTGCTTCTTGTATTAAACAAATAATTCCTTCTTTATCAGAAAATTCGAACTCATTCTTTCGGAAATTTAAAATACTGCCATTTTTCAATTGATTTCATTCAACTGAAAGTCAAGAATTAAAAAAAAATGATACGGCAATTTACTAACCTTTTCTACGCCTAACTTTATAAAAAATACTTTATGAAGTAAATGTGATATAAAAATAATAATATTCAAAAATTTCAGGAACACGTCCAATTTTCAA
This sequence comes from Ctenicera cuprea, assembly GCA_958336395.1. Taxonomy (NCBI): domain Eukaryota; kingdom Metazoa; phylum Arthropoda; class Insecta; order Coleoptera; family Elateridae; genus Ctenicera; species Ctenicera cuprea. The sequence continues at coordinate 34,339,878 of OY284488.1, forward strand.
TAGTTATATCAGAAATCAATTGCAAATTAACTAACAATAGATTAGAAAACTTGTTGCGTAGCGAGTGTCAGTTTTCATTGTAAATTTTGTTGGTGAAAATATTTCTTTGTAGCACGATTTCCTACTTCGGGTTTAAATTCCATACAAACAAAATGATTATTTTCTCGCATCATATATCGAACTGTCCAATTAATTGCATTTTCAAAACTATAGAAAATAACACAAATGTGTAGCTAACTTATTCCCGAAAAATTGTATACGTCAAAGATAACCGGATTAAACTTTTCTATTGGCTGCTAAAACGACAAATGTGAATAGTCGATGTAATCGTTGTGTAAAATATGAGAATATCGTTTTTTTATTTCTTTTTCGGTACACGGGGTATAAATAAAAGGAAAATATTCTATTTCAATCAGAAATCGCTGCCTACGTTTTGACAACCAAACACGTTTTAACATCAGAAAATACCTAAAATAGTTCTCGTTGGGCATTTACACTTTATATCCCAGGCACTAAGAGCAATTAGGCATTTACAATAGCAGTTGGATGCAACCTTATAAAATGAGGCTGCTCCACCAAAAATGGTGGAGAGATGCTTCCTACTTGAACATCAGCGCACCAAAAACAATAATTAAATTGGTATTCGAGTGCTATCAAAAATAGTCGGATTAGACAAGCGCGACATCTTATCACTTCTTGTGAATTTTTTGGTAAAGGTTTCTTTTTAATATTTCGATTTTTCGCGTTCAACTTTGGTATGAGGCCGCAAAGCTGTTGGTTTCTGTATATAAAGCGAAGTTTTATTCTGTTTCTGGTGCTGCAAAATTACTTCAAAAACCTTCGGACAACGCTTACTTTCAAGAAAAGAAAAAGACATGTGTGGCGAGCACGCAATTTCTTACTGAAAATTCTTCTCGTGTTCTTACTGAAAGTGTTTTTTCTTTTAAACTTTAAGACATTTATTAGCTGTTTACTGAAAAGACGGCATCTGCACTAGCCTAAACTGCATTTGTGTTGAAGAATCTGTAAAATGTTGCAGGGAATGTAGATACAAAAAAGGTAAAAACGCGCAAATAAACGAAGATGATATTAATATTAGAAAAAAAATTTAATCTTTGATTTCTTTGTCAGGGTCTTGTCCGTTTGTAGTTCTCAACTTAACATTAAGTATTTTTTACAGCTGTGTTTATTGCAATATTAAATAATTGCTGTTCTGCACGATTAGTACATCCTTCTCGCACCCATGCTTTGGCTTTTTACACTATGGACGATCTAAGGGCTCTAGCGAGGTTAGTTTTGAAACGCGACTATACATTGTATGAGAAGAAATGGTCCTTAGATTGTAAAAACGCTTTTCAGTGTGTATACTTATTCAAACTTTTTTATTGCTTTGATGTGAGAACGTTACCTTAAAGTTAGTTTAGAATAATTTCGCAGTTTAAAGGACCATTATGGCAATCAGATTTTGCCTTAAAATTGATTTATATCAAAAATCGAGTGATTTAGTGACTTTTAATAACAGTACCTATTTGTGTACTTTTGTATGGAGAATAAGATTTTCTAGTCAAAAGTTAGGAAATTTTGAGAAGTAGAAAATACGTCAAGGGCTCATTGGATTTTAGTGTTAACACGTGCAATTGTAGCTTCTTACTGATAAAAATATCCCTACAAAATTTGAATCACATATCTCAATTTATGACGAAGATATTAATTAAAATGTGATTCTGTAATGAAGCGGTTTAGAACATACGTTTATGGAAACTTTTTCTATTGACATTACCTGATTATTACCTACCGAGGTTTGTTGGTGTAATTTTGCCGTACCCAGTATTTTGTTACCATTCTACTTTTAATATGAAAATCAATTACTCTGTATTTTATTACAACTTTTCACTTATAACCCCCAATTCTACTGACTCCATATTTATTATTATATTTAAAAATTTTAATTCTATTAATAAATATCTTTGTTACTACTCATAGTAGTACAGTAGAATATCAGGGACAATTTCAAGGAGCTGGCAAAAATTGGACCTTTTTTTTATTTAAAAAGAAAATAATTTTATTTCTATTTTCATTGCCTAAACGTTGGCACGTGTAAGCATACATTCAAGAAAGGTTCCAATAAAGAAATATATACTCAAGAAAATTTAATAACTTTCAAGAAATTAATAAGCTGTGGCTTGAAAGGGCCTTGAAATTCATGTTCCCCAATAAGAACCTTTCTGCGAAAGTATCTAAATTACAACGTTTACTTCATTTAATTACGTGTGCTGTAATTATTTTGTGTGGTTTTGTGCTCTTGCATCTTCTCATCCCTCCGCGTTCTGGTACCCGAAGCGTCTCCTTTAATCCTAGCATGATATTGACAGACACAAACAATTACGTGTACCTAATATGGATTTTCTTAGTTAATAAGCATTGGGGGTGCATTCTGAGTGCGCCACGCGCACCACATCAATTAAAATTACGCCCCTTCCTGAAGACATGCCGTCTCAACGAACACGAAACCTACTCTTCTTGTGTTATTTAAGCGAAACCGGAAGGAGTGATGCAGTGGTTTCCGGTACACCTCTTGCACACTCGTTAGCGCCATCATTTATTACATACACCCTTGCACCTACCCCTCGTTATTGCATTATTTCTAGCTAAACAACGCTGCTCCCTCGCAGATGTATTTTTATCCAAGAGAACTCTTTTTCTGTCCTTCTTTCGCTGCATTGTTTTGATATGTATGTGAGGATTGTTTTATAATTCTCAATTTTGCATAAATACTCCTTCCTGCATTTTGAAATTCATTAATATTAATTGTGCAAGATGTTTCAGTTTACTGAAATTAAAATGCAAATTATGCGTTTCCTCAATGCTTTCGTTTATAGTTATTAAGATCTTTCCGTAGATTTTTAGAATAAAATTGTAATCACCCTCTTTAGAGCAGTACACCTTAAAAGCAAATTAACCGAACGCCGAAAGTTTTATAATCAAGAAGCAACGTGTTTTAATTCGCCTCACAATGTGTGTGTTTACATGTAATTTTCAAAAATATCTACAAAACTCATTCTACAAAAACAGCATAATAACGGTTTATTCGCCATAAAATTATCTTAGCAAAGAATGTTCACGGTAATGAGAAAGAAGAAGTAATGATTCACATGAATATTCATTTTTATCACAAATATCATCAATAAAAGTTCTTCGGTAACAAAAAGTTTACATTTTGGCGCACAGTTTAACTTTTTGTTTTACTGCATTTGCCTCATGACGTTAGCGGCTTCATTTTTCATATAGAATCCTGTGGGTTTTTCTTTATGCTTTAATAGATTTCTTTTTGTTATAGTAACAACAATAAACCATAAACTTTAAGGGCCGAAAATCAATTACAATAGGACATGAATAAAATACTTAATCTTATACGTATTTCGACATGTTTATGTGCCATTATCAAAGGTTATACTAAGAAGTAAACTGTTAGTGTTGCTAAAGGAACATTAGAACTTGGCGACTTGATCTTGTTAATCTATATCTGCAGATGAATTTATTTATTTTTTATTTCAAAATGTCCAATAAAGGTGAATTTAAGAGATAACTTTGTTCATTCATTAACATTAAATGATTTTGTATATCTAATTTACGTTTGTCGTCACAAAAGTGTAAACATTTTATGGTGTTATTAGATGTCATTGAATGATTGTGTTCTAGTAAGTGTTTAGCGTAATTGGATCTATGTGGGTGTTTATATTTGTAACAACGTACGTGTTCTTTGCACTTACTATCTTCTTCTTCTTATAGTTCCATACCCTATTCACGGCGTTGGCTACCTCTCTCCTATGTCTGTTTTTGGTGCGCGGCGATAGATATTTTGCACAGACAGACATAGGGGACCTATAGTTTAACGTGGGCTCCGAACCACAGGAAGTGCACTTCTTCTACACAGAGGTTTTCCTGGGGAAAAATCCACCTCGCTGGTTTCCCGTTGCCTTGCGAGGGAGAACGACCAGGCCGGAGATCGAACCCGGATCCGCTGTATTGGTAGCCCGCGCGCTTACCACTGAGCTTAATATCTTAATTAAACTTAACTTAACATCAAAATTTATAATTGCCTGGCCTATATAAACATAAATACAATGGGAGCAATTTAATTTGTAAATGCCTGATTTTAGGCAATTATCTGTTTTTGATTTTGCATTTAACAGTGTTCAAAACTTGGTCTTTGGATCTACTTGGCACTGGAAACAAAAGACGATACGTGGCCATACATCACATAGCGAATGCATTAGGAGTAAGTAAAGCTTCAACACTTACAGCGTTCTATGTAGTGCTGGATAGTGGGAAACATTCATATGGAAATTTTCCATCGGAAACTAACAAATGGAAAGTTTCACAGGCAATAGAAACATTCCAAAATAATGGAAACTTTATATTTTATCGACTATTTAGTACAAATGAAATAAATAATGTGTTCCAAGATGCATCAATGCGTTTACCTATGTCTTTATGACATTATTACCATTATTATTAATTGCAAAATAAAAGTAAGTTTATTCTTGCATGTACTGATACTGGTTAATCTTACCTTGGCTATATTATATTGACCCATACCGCGTCATATTTGTTCTGTAAGTCCCCAAAATATGCCAACTCAATGTATTAATTAAACTCTAAATTCTCGAACAGTCATAAGATAATAACGCTTCTTTTTAACTGCTATGTAACTGCAATTTGCAAGTTGCAACTCTAAACTAAAAAACACTCAATGTTTCTTTAAGTTTCCATATTCTGACAAATTTTCGTGGAAAATTTCCATGAAAACATTCCAAAAAGTCAATTTCAGAAACATTCCCAACACAATATAAAGTACTAGGCTACACAGGTGTATGTGTATTTGTATAATAAACATTGGAGCATCTATATTTATATACATTAAATTCAGAACTGTCTCAACACGACGATGCCGACGGGTTCTTACATCTCGGCACAGTTTATTTATTATTTTCAGCGAATGTTTATGTAATTGTCACGTAGGGCGACGCGGCAGTTACAAGTTATCAAAAAAACGTGGGGCGAAGGTCACGGTTCGGCTAATAATAAGTTAAGCATTTAGCTGTTTTGATTTTTGAACGAAATTGTTTTACAGGAGTTTGGCCATTGGAATGTTTCCTAGGTTCAAGTACGTATAGGGGAGGCATCGCCATGGAAAACAATACCCAAGTCAATACTTAAATTCAGACAGTTGCAAACGGTCATTTAAAAATAATTTTTCACGCGATACAGTTTGACAAAAGCCTTGTTTTACATGGCTTTGTCGTTTGTTTTTTCTTCATACGATATCAAATAGTCTTTTATTCTTTTTTGTTTTAATTTTCCAAATAAAATCGTAGTAGCTCTACATTCCAAAGTTTTATTGCACGATTTTGTTCTATAGCGAAAGGAAAGCAGGGACAGAGTGTCGGTTCGGTTGAAAATAGGAATCCCGTCGATATATAATATCAGATAAATAAGGCACTGAAATCTTGGAGAGAATCGCTGGAATTTAATTAAGTATGACATTTAATAAACTATTCAGTGTGTCCTCGGTTCGGCTGAGAAAACATTTCGCATCCGTCTGATAAAAGTCTGCTGATATCGGACCCAGAGACAAGAATTTAACCGTGAAATTCTGTTTTCCGGAAAAGCATTTTCGCGTTGTATGGAGAGGAAATATTGCAGCCGTTGTTTTGTGCTCAAAGATCGAAAAGAATATTTTTCGACTATGCTTTTGAGTTCCGCGAATTTCTTGCATACTTGTAGGCCTTTCGAATGGCGCTCTTCAATTTCCAATGAAATAGGATGAAAGATTTATATTATTTTGTGTTCTCGTATATACTTTTATACGTGAATAAATACCAATATAACGTCACGGAATTTACGTTCCTCTAAAATCGTAAAGAAGTATAGCACTCCATATGGCATACCTAAGCTCATATCTTTCACTTTGCTCACATTGTAACAAATCTTGTTCAAAAGTATTCATACACGTTTACTAAATAACTAAACAATGTTTCAATAATAAATTGTCATGTTTTAATGTACTAAGCAGTAAAAACTTCTGTAGTTAAACACATTTAATGGTAAAGGTTCTTAAGTCTTTATGCAGAGTAAAAAAAGCGTAGGTATTGTGATACAAAATAAATAAATTTGAGAAATTTTTTTAATCTCTCTAAAGCTCCAAACTTTATGATTAGATGAAACGTTGAATTAAAAAATTCAATTTCATACCCAAACAAACAACAATTTTTAATTGACTAATGTACTGTTTACATTTGTCAATTTTAGTAAAATGTCTGATTGAAAGGCTCGTCAGGTATTTCTGTTTTGATTTCAGAAAATAAAGAGAATACAAACACATCGTTAACGCGTTATACGTTGTGTACACATGCACTTAATTTAGGGCCCGTGTTTGTTGTCCCATAGGATTGCATTACGTGTAGGTATTGATTGCCAATGTGTCAAATAAAACATTAATGAACTTGGGAAAACATAAAAGGTCAAACGAACCAGGCTTATTTTATGTTTAACGAACTTATTCCTGGTAATATCTTGATACTATGAAAATTTCCAACCAAAAACAAAAAAAAAATTTTAGTTAATCGCGTCTTCGCATTGCAAGTATTTCCTGCTACAATAAATATTCTGAAGAAAATGGAACATAAAATTCGTGGGAGTATAAAATATTTCGCATTACTTAATAATATTACTTTTTCAATATTTCTGAAAAGTTTTGTAGCAATAATTTCGCTGCGAGTTGGTGAGTCGGGGTTTGTTTTAGCGGTATGTAGGAAGTACCGAGATGAAAGTCTTACAAAGTGGTTGTGGATTGTAGGAGGGGGCGAATGTGTAACAACTATAGGGGGTTGGAGCGAAGATAGGCCCAACAGTAGACTGGAAACTTTGCCAGAAATTGAAATTCCACAGCCTTTGAGTGAGTTCTCGTATGCAGAGCTCCTGCAGTCTTTAAGATACGCGGAGAAGCTCGAGAATTCATGTAGTAACAGTAGGCAGTGCGGAGGGAGTTTTGTCAAGTTATAAACTAAGTAGACTTAGAACTTACCATGCTGTCACAGAACAACTAAGGTATCACCGCTTTGTCGGCGACAATTTCCCAGAAAATTAAGAAAATCTCGAGAGCTCGAAATTATCCTACTGTAATTAATAGGTCTCACTTAAAACGTAATGAGTCGTAGCTAGGATTTTTCTTTAATTAAAATATACTACCACACTCTGTGTTGATTCATTCAAAATCCAATTAAATCCGTCTTATCAATAGTGTTGCCAAATAATACACATAAACAAGCCGGATTTAATCTGTTGTATTTAATTAGAATAACTGGAAACTGAATCCGTTTCTAGCCTCTATTGTGTTATATATTCCTATTAACAATACAAAGTTGCCCCTGGCTTAACTGTGAGTTAACCGATTTCGCTTTTCCATTTTCGAACATAATTTGGTTCTTATTGAAAGTAGAGCATAAAATTCTGTGATTCGTCGGAAAAGGAAATTGAAAAGTACTCAAAACAGCTTTGAATTAAAATAAGAACGGTAGTCGGAATTTTTAATATGCATGCGAATTAACGTGCAAGAAATATAGGTTGGAATTAAATTATAAACATGCTATATTCTGCCTTAGTTGAAAAATGTAAAGCTACGTTGTAGTTTATTAAAGAAATTTGAAATAATACTGAAGGATGCTAATAATAATAGATATCCTGATGTGCTCATTAAAGAATTTTTTCCGTAGACGTAAGTAAATACTGCTTTGTACTCTCTGCAGTCATAACAATCTTATTTCTTTTTTTGTTTATTTTAAATTACTTTTATATTTTCATTAACTTTAAGCTTCAAACAACATTTTTCATTTTTAAAATTAATAATTTTTTGGTTTTAGTTACTCAGTTTCCAATTTTATTTAGGATTTTGTTTGAATTAGTGTTCATATTTCTATAATAAAAATTCGTAGCTGATGCACTTTAAAATAAAATAATCCGTAGCACAATTAAATGTAATTTTCACACGTGCAAAATTTACCAGTTGAAGCATGAACGCTAATTAAAAGCATTTCAGTCTGGACTAGAGCGTGCCGGCCAAGAGCTTCTACAATGTATACTTTTTACCAGAATATAATTTAAAATCACAGGTTTATTAAATGTCTTGTAAAAAAAAATGTTAGCGCTATAGTAAGATCATCCGATTCATGTATTTAAATTTTAAACGTAAAAGCTAAACTTACTTATTTCTATGCACTCTTCGATAGGGTGGACCGCGACTTCTATGAGGTACGTTAAGAGAATTGTAGCAAAAGTACCTTTAAATTAAGTAAATAAACGAGTAACTGTGAGAAAATGATTAATAAAGCAAAAATAAAACCTTTTAATTCACACAAGAACTGTTTTGTACTTTAAATGTACATTTCGACCGCTAGGCAGACATCATTATACTTTCCACTGATGATGACTCCTTAGCAGTCGAAATGTACAATTAAAGTAGAAAAAAGTTCTTGCGAGAATAAAAGGGTTTTATTTTTGTTTTATGATCTACGTTTAATTTTAAAAACAGTCGTCTGCGTTGATCCTGTGTGTCACTTGTCATACATAAAGTCTGTATAATGCATCCAATTTTACAAGTAGATGCGCTGGCATCACGTGCAAATGGAAACTACAATTTAGGGTTAAGCACTACAACATCAACATTATTTTAGCAAGTCAGTAAGTTCAGCAGGAAAATTTTCATAAGAACATACAATGAATTAACTACATCCCATTTACAAGCAAAAATAAAGAGGGGCGTTAATGCAACATTTTTTTGGCCCCAACTATAAAAATAATGTAGTAACACAATTTAAATTTATTTTTCGAGTCTTTGTACAAATTCAAAAAGCTGAAGTGTTAACTTTGAGTGGACTTTCACATACTAGACATTAATACCTACCGTATTTGATAACAGGGAAATTTTATAATTATAACGTTGTACATTTCACCGTCTGTTAGATGTGTAAGAAAACAAATTATATAGGCAACCCTCCATTCCACCCATACTTCAATTTTTATTGCAGCCGAGCATGACGTGCTCAAGTCCAAAAATGTGTGTGAGAGAATTTTTTTTAAATTACACTTTATTCGAATTTGCGTTTTCTACAGTAGCCAACCAAATCCATAAATTTGGCAGCGAAACAATTAGAGGAAGGATGACGTGTAACCCCACCAAATATAAAATTTTCTAAAAACTAACATTAGATTTTAGTGATACTATTTAAGATGAGTAATTTTTGTTAAGCGGAGGTTATTTATTGTTTCCCTTTTAATAAATAAAGAGGTACCAATTTTTGATTTTCAGAAATTCATAGAAGGTACGGTGCCGCAGTAGAATTATGCTCGCCTAAAAAGTTAAAAAAAAACATCTGAGGAGTTTTTGAGAAACATTATTTAGAAAATTTCAAATATTTAGAATTTACATTTTCTACAGTTGTCCCACCAAGTATAAAAGTATCTAAAAACTAACATTAGAGTTTAGTTCTACTGGCCATGATAAGCAGTTCTGCGTAGGAAAAAAAATTTTTTCGAACCCCGTTTAATAAATAAAGGGGTACCTATTTTCTATCTTTAAAAATTCATAGAAAGCGCCAAATAGAAATTATAGCTTTCAGCAATAAATCAAATTGTAGCCAATTTTCGGTTTTAGCAGCCTACAGTTTTAATAAAATTGTGTGTGTAGTTTTTGTAAAATATTTTTACGAATTTAATTTCGTTTCAACGTATACTACCCACAAGTTGTAGTTGATTCCGATCAGATAACTACTTTTTAAGTAAATGGTGGTTAAAGCTGTGATTAAAAAAAAATCATAGCGGCCGCCATGTGAAAAGCAGAGTTCGGTAAAATAGTTTTCGATTTGCCTTACCTACGTGCTTCTTACAGATCCTGTGCTTACTTTCCAAAAATTAGTTTTGCAAAAACGCTACCAAAAGACCACTTTTGCTTCCGGTTTTAGGGATTTTTTGAAATGTCATTGTTGTACTGTTACCGCTTATTTTTCTACATTTGTCGCGAAGTGGCGACGTCTGTTGCAATTCCGCGGTTGACAGGTCGCACTGCCAGGTTTGGTAGGCATTGTACTGTACAAACTTTATGTGTGAAAACTGACACACCGAATTAACTCATATAATGTTAAAAATTAAAAGCAAATATTGCGAAAGAGAGAGGCTATTAATGAATAAGTTTTTGCAGAGAGTAATCTACATCTTTCCACTATAACAATTAACAAACTATTTGTTGACATTTGCAAAATCGTTCGTCATTTTGTGGCTTACTTTATATCAATGGAATTAGCACCTCAAAAATTAAATTAGCCAAAACATGAATCTGCACAGCTGCTAAAGTTACAAGTATGATTATTAAAAAAGCAATGATAAAATATTGTAATTTGCCATCATTACACCCACTGATTGTTCAACATATCATCCTCTTTCACTTGTGTGTTTCAGGTCGATAATTAAATTGAAAGGTCGCTGATGAACGTCATTAAAATACCACTGCCCTTTAAACACAATTTGGTGTTAATGAGTCCAAAACCAAGCAGTTGATTGGATTGCCATTTGCAAAGTAAACAAACTCGAACAATCTAACATATTATCATGGTGGTATAGATATGGCTAACTTCAGCAAAATGCTTTGAAACAATTCCCTTAAACAATTACTAATGTTTTTTCTTGATTAATTCTTTCTGTTTTAGAAACTGTTTTATTTCTAATCAACCAGAGGACGGATTTATACGCAAATTAATCAAAAGTGAATTTTTTACTTCTCAAACATCTTCCTCCCTAAGTCCCTTCTATATTTTACTTTTATCCGTTGTTATTACAGACCATTAAGGCATCTCTTCACTTTTATAAAGTCAATACCTGCACCGCTATACCATTTTATCATCCGGCATCCAATCAAGCCCTAGATAGTGCTTTTTAATGGAGAAAGAAATCGTTAAAAATAAAAGAGGTCGTAGATTGGACCTCCCGCTATTCCATCACCGTTTATTATAGGTATATACGTTTATTATAAACATTATGGCAAATACTTCATCGTTTCACTACGTCTCACATTATTTCCCTCATAATGGCTTTTGCGTTGCAGTTTTATTATACAACAATAAAGGGAAGAAGCTTCGCTGTACGAAATCCCTGTTTTCATCACAGTTGTAGTTAAATTTTTCAACACTTAATACGCAAAAAATGTAATTCCGCTCTAGTAAAGTTCGGAGTGTCCTGACGGTTTTCATCATAGACAGGTTAAGTGGACAGGACACGACGCCGGATTAGTCCAGTTGTAGTGGAGTTCGCTCGCTCAACTCCATAATATGTTAACCTCGTTTGGAGCGCACTAATTGCGTTGCCCTAATACTCTGTGTCAAGAGATTACCCCTGTACGCGACACTACATGTTAATCATTTCATTCTGTACAAAAAAGGACGATCTTTTCATCGCGTTTATTAAAGCTCGTTGTTTGTTCCGGATGAAAATTAAAATTGATCTTTGACAGTTATTACTTTTGTATTTGTTGTATTTATTTAGGAAAAATAGCTGCAGTAGATAAACACAAATAATTAATTTAATTGTGTGTGGGTAGTGTTTAATAAATTATATGCAAATGTAAAGGTAACGGAAATCGTTGTGGAGCTATCGCAGCTTCAGCATTTAAATAGTACTAAACAACCAACGCTTTTTCATACATAAGTAGCTCTATATCTTCTAAAAGGTATTTGAATTCGTTTTATTTATGTTCAAAAAATTATGAATAAGGTTTTAAGTCAACTGTTTTAACAGTTAGTTCTCAAATTTTCACTAACGGGCTTTAGTGATAAAATTTAATTAACAAGAAAATATAAAGAGATCAACATACATCCTTAAGCACAAGCATCTATATATTCAATCTGGCTCCCCTCCACCTGTCGCAACGTTTATGTGAGTGAGCTTCTACTACTACAACCCACATATTTACGCAGCACTTATATAAAGACCATTTTTCTTTGTACAATGGACCGCTGTAATATTCCACATAAATAGGCTCCTATGATGTCTACTGTTTCATTGTATTGTGGGAATATAATGTGCTGCTGTCATTTCGAACACAAACACAGAGAGTAAAACATGCAGCTTCCAGCTGGCACGGCAGTTGATTTCAGCAGCTTTCAAAAAGTTGTTAGTAAAAATACGAAACCACGTGTCGTGACTTTATTATAATAATCATAATTTACCAATAAATTGAACATTAACTTTATTATTATTGCATTACCCTATAGTTTGCAACACAGAAGAACGCTAAATGCTTTAAGTTAACACTATCGGTCAGGGTCCTTGGTTGCCGCAGTCTGAAGATGCGTGCCGACACGTCGTTGGTAGCACGAAATAGACCAAACATTACCTTCTCCGAAATGCAGTCACACTAATAACACGTGATCACGAAAAAAGCATGGAGGCCATTAACGGTTTGCGGTGAAAACATCTCTGAGAAAACACCCGCCGACAAACAAAAACGGATCCGCTAGAGACATGCTTTGGAAAAATATTTCCCGGAAAAAACAAACCTGTGAAATAATTTCCCCATGAAAACAGCCACCAAATAAATCTCCTAAATAAAAGCACTTGTATTTTCTTGTTGGTGAAAAAGATACGAGTTTTTTTTGTTTCTGATAGATTTATATAAATAAAGGCGAATTTTATTTAGTAAAATAGTAATTTCAAGTAGTCTTCCTAGAAATAGGGAAAAGTGCAACTAACCCTTTTTCTGGTTTCAACAATATTTTCTGGAACTTTTCAAAACTAAAATTTCTATCTTTTAGAAGCTTTTTATTTTTTTTAAATTTTGTTAGATAAAAATGCTGTAGTTTTCTACTTGTTTTTGAGTAATGAGGCGTTAAAACAAAATTTTCGAAAAATCGTAGATACTTTCATTTTAAAAGTTATTAAGTTAGTAAAAAAAGCTATGGATTTGCTTAAAATGTCCTTCAAATTCCAATATTTAAATTAAGGAAAACTCTATTTGAAACAAGTCCTTTAAAAAATGTCTAACTTTAAGTTTCGGATTGTTTTTAAAGCATATTTTGGCTCATACATTTTTGATATACTTCTCCATTCTAAACCTTGCCGCGCTAAACGTACCTAGCAACTTTTTTGGAAACTACTGTTTTGAGTTTATGAGAGTTCAAAAGTGTATTTCCGCCAATAAACGGTAATCGGGAAAATTCATGGAATAAATACCTTCCTATTATAGCGAAAGTATGGGGAAGTCAAAAATTTCGGCTAAATCGCCAAAATTCCCTGAAATTCCCACAATTCGGAAGTTGACCTTTTGACAGAAATGCGTGTTTTAGGGTACGAGAATACCAAAACACGGGTTTCACTCTGATATGTGTGTGGGTGTCTGTGTTTTACCGCAACAAAACGAGGTTGGTTCGCCAAGAAAAAGGGGTGGTGAGGAGGTGTTATAGTTTAATATATAACCGCTTAAAGAAGAAGCTTAGATTCATATTCTACACATGTAAAATAGCAGACCTGCGCAAACGCGATTTTCTTACCACCCCCTATCACCCCTAATGGTTTTTTGATTTTCTTTTAAATTTAAAAACTTAGACTTCCAAATTGGTGTGAACATATTTAATGACAATAGGAACAAACTTCCATTGAGAACAAACCTGAAGGGGGTTTCTTTTCGGCTGTTCATCAAAACAGTTTAATTGAGTAATTGTCAAAAAAAACGTTTTTAAACGTTTACATTTACAAAATTTCAGATAACTACTTCAAATAATAGGGGTTGGGGTTCACTTCAATATAGACGCTCTTAAAAAATGCTCAGATTTGTATTCTTCGAATGTCAAATAGGCGATATGCAAAAACGCTATCGTTCTACTCAACGCCTGCTCCAGTAACAAGCCTGCATGCAGCTAGTGTGACGTCACGATAGAAGACCGAGTCGCGTGCACTGCATGCATCTATTAATATGGCACCTTCCCGAAATTGTTCTATTTTCGAAGAATTGCTTTTAAACCATACGCCTTAGGCAAAAGATTATTTAACAAAATAGTTTCTGTTAGTTCTAATATCCATGTTTAACAAATACAAATTGACTTTTACAGTATATAAGTGCTATTATACATTGAAGAAATAAAACAAACGTTTAATTGTAACATAGTAATAATTCTATTAAGACTAAGTAGGAGAGAAAAATGCGTATATTGCAGAAACAATGCAAAAAATCTAATTATTGTAACATAACAACATAAGAATAATTCTATTAAAACAATATAAGTAGATAAAAGCGTTTAATTATTGAAGAAACCAAACAAAAATTAAATTCTAACATAACAATAATTTTATTAAGACAATAAATGCACTATAGATACATATTTATATACGATAACAATAATTTGAAGTAAAAATTATAATAATCTTAATTAACAATAAGAAACAGGTTGAATCGTTAGGCGCTAGACAACTTTTTTGTTTTCTTTTTATTTAGAACGTCATTTTGACTTTGACGAAGTATTTCATCCCTGTTTACTTTGGAGTAATTGTTTAATAAAATATTAGAAAACTTTGCAATACATTTTTACATTAAATTTAAATAGGTTTCCCCACATTCACACGCATTATAAAAAATGCTTTTTAAATAACAAGCCATGAAGCTATGTTATTAAAAAAAATATTTCTAAATTAACTAAGGAGCCACTACAGACTATATCTAGAAATTATCTAAATTTTTAGTGCTTTTCCGACAAGTGTGAAAATTAGTTTTGGAAAATGTCAGGTAATTAAAAGGGGTATGTTGATTTTGTAGGAATTTTGTAACAAGTAGTTAACGAACACCGCAGTGTCTTTAGCGGGTGTTTGGGTATGTTTGTTTAATGTGTAGAATGAATATGATGATAAAGCGAAATAAAGAAAAGTAAATAAGAAAAAGTGTAGTATCTGGCGAGAATTACGTAGGAAAGCGGAAACTGCAAATTTCCGGTATAAAATTTCAGCAGCAGCAGCAGCACATATACCTCTTCTTGGCAGTGGCGGCAAACAGAGAGGTGGTAGAGGAAGCGCAGAAAAATGAATTACATCTTCAAGAGAACCGCATTACTATCGCAACGGAGCGTTTGCAGAATTAGAGGCGCCCGAGGATAACTCGACATTAGTTTATGCGCGACAAATTTAATATATAAAAGTTTGTGACCGGAAAAGAAATCAACTCCACTTCCTTAAGCTCCCGTTTTTGCAGCTCCATTACTTTGAGAAAACCGGGGGAGAATTACTCGCCCATTTAAAAGACTTAACTGTTCTTTAATGATAAAACATTTCGTCAAAACAGAAGCTATAACGGCGACTAAATTAATTTTCCCGCGTGTATACGCAACTTTAATTTCCCATTAATGTGAGGCTTTAATCCTATAAAAGTTTAAAACACGAGACAGCCGCACGATGTTGCTCTGATATCGTCCGGGCTTTCGTCAAAGGCTCCGCCAGTTGCGAAAGTTCTTTGAGCCAGGATTATTTCGTTGTTTTTGTTCTAATTAAATTGAAATATTAGCATATTTATTGCGTTTCTGTATTACTCAGCTTGCTTTTTACTTATTTTTACAACTAAACTCCTCTGCCTGCACCAAAATTATTGCTCAGCCACACACAACGCTGTTCGGCTAATGTGAATGGTTATGTCGTATATGATAATGTTCCGGTTATTATATTAAAATTATATTGCGACTTTAATACTCTAATAGGCGTTAATGGAAATTATATCTGGGTTTATAACGTGCTTCGCGTGTTTTTTCCAATAATCTTAATTGTTATTACTGACACTAAATTCACTTTAATTTCGTTTATTAAAGCTGTAAAGTAGTAAATAATTTTATCTCGATTTGGTGTCAGTACCAGCTTACAAATTTTAAACCACAAACGTCTCTTGTCCATTAATTTTATTATTTTCATTTAATTTCTAACGAGTGATATACGGAGGAATTAATAAATCTTTTGCCATAATTTTCCTAATATCACAAGTAAAAACATGATCTAACATTAAAAATCAGCATTTTAATTAACAATGTTATAAATGTAAAAAATGTAAAAAAAACTCCGCCATAGCCGGTCCCAAGCCCGTGTTGAGAAAGGAGGAGGCTCATCTCCAAGCAAGGCCAGCACCCTACTTGGGGATGTAAAACTCTGAAGCTCATAGAACTGGTAGAAATGCCTCGGATGAAGGACAGAACTCAACGATGACGACAAACGCGCGAACTAGGAAAAAGAAAAAATGGAAGACCAGTATAACTCGGTTTGCCTGTTGGAATATCACATCGTGGAATAGTAAAGATTATGAAGTAATACAAGAGATGCACAAGCATAACATAGACATCTGCGCACTATCTGAGACAAAAGAGAAGGGTAATGGCACTCAGAAACATCAAAACTACATACTGATATATAGCGGCAAGAAAAAGGAGGAAAGAGCACACTCTGGGGTAGGGATACTACTACATGAAAAATATGAACAACAAATACATTGTATCAAGTACGTAAATGATAGAATCCTAATACTTACACTAACGTTCGGAAAAGAGAATATGCATGTCACATCTGTTTATGCACCCGACACAAGTAAACCCAAAGAGGAAGTAACCTGTTTTTACAACAATCTACAAACAGAACTAGACACAATAGTAAGAACTGACAAAGTAGTGATAATGGGCGACTTAAATACCAGAATAGGAAACAACGTTATTAATGGAACAAAACGCCGCTGCAATGAAGACGTGACCAACGAATGGGGCGAAATGTTGGTTGAATTCTGCGCTTTGAATGAATTGCGAATAAATAATACTTACTTCCCTCACAAATGGCAATATAAATACACATGGTCCAACACCAGAGATCAGAAATCGATAATCGATTATATAATCACCAATAGAGCCCTACACCCTACACAAATTACAGATGTCAGAACTCTAACATCTGCTAATGTAGGAACAGACCACAATCTGGTGTTATGCAAAATGCGTCTGTCAATGAAGCTAAAAAGTAGGACAAAACCACCACAATTCACTAAAAAGATAAATATCGAACTTATAATGGACGACAGCATACGTGCACTGTACCAAAATAGACTGCGGCAAAAAATATCATCAAACCCAATAAGCGCCGAAGACAGCATCAAAGAAGCCTGGGGAAAAATAAGCGCAAATATAAACAAGTCAGCAGAAGAAGCTCTCGGAGTCCGATATGTGAACAGAAATTCTAGGCCTAACACCAAGCCCTGGTTCACCGAAGAGGTAAAAATACTTACAGAACAAAAAAGAAAGGCATATATAAAATATAGAACTACGAAATCGGAGAACACATGCTCAATACGTTGAAGTGAGAAACCAAGTAAATCAAAGAATAAGAGAAATTAAGAAGGAATATTGGCTTAAATTTACGAAAGACATGGAAAACGATTTATACGGCGCACAAAAAAAGGTATGGAGAATATTAAAAGGAATGAAAAAGCCTGTTAATGAATATAGGGAAATCAACAATATAAAGCAAGAACAATGGGTGGCATATTTTAAAGAATTGTATAGCAACTATGAAATAGAAAATGATACTGGCGAACAGGAGCGGGAACAAGACGATAAACAAACTACAATCACAGAAGAAGAGGTAAATAACGCCATAACAAAACTCAAAAACAGGAAGACACCGGGTGTAGATGAAATGCCCAACTAATTAATAAAATATGGCGGACATTCTGCAGTAAAAGAAACCACTAAACTTTTCTAAAAAATCATAGAAAACACTAACATCCCAGAAGAATGGAGATTAAGCATTACTATCCCAATATTTAAAAAGGGAGAAAGAAGAGATCCTGCTAACTACAGGGGTATAACTCTGCCAAATTCAATGCGGAAACTGTTCACAAGTATCTTAAAAACAAAAATAAATAACATAATACCCATCAGCGAGGAGCAACAGGGATTCCGAAACAACCGATCCTGTATAGATGCAATGTTTATTATACGACAGATTGTCGAAAAGTCTTTAGAATTCTGCAAACCAGCATACTTATGCTTTATAGACCTAAACAAAGCATTTGATAGAGTTAGACTAAACGATGTGAGTAACATACTACGAGCGAAAGAAACACCATGGGAAATCATACGCATAATAGAAAACATCAATAGCCACAATAAAACTAAAATACGAGTAAACATAGAATTAACAGAAAGCGTACCCATAACATCCGGCATACGACAAGGTGACAGTCTGAGTCCAACGCTATTCAACATCATAATGGACAAAATCATCGAAGAAGTAAATAAATCAGGAATTGGATATAGAATGGGTAGAGAACAAATAAAGATATTGTGCTATGCCGATGCGCTATAATAATCTCTGAAACTGAGAACGATCTTCAACGACTCGTACACACGTTTAAACTAACAGCAGAGATATATAATATAAGCATATCCGTACAAAAAACGAAAAGCATGACAATATCCAGAGAACCTTTAAGATGTAAACTTGTCGTAGACAACCAACCAATCGAACAAGTTATGAAGTTCAAATATCTAGGTATTGAGATCACGAGCCAAGGCGACTTGTATACAGAAGTTCGGTCACAGACAAACAAAGCCGCCTCAATATCTGGGTGTCTAAATACCATATGGAAAAATAGAGACATGCTCCTCGATAGCAAAGTAAAAATATATAAAACATGTGTGAGACCTATAATGACTTACGGCGCCGAGACAAGAGCTGACACATCCAGAACTAAAAACGCAGTAAGAACAACTGAAATGAAGGTACTAAGAACAATGACAGGGCACACACTGCTAGACAGAATAAGGAACAGTGACATAAGAGAAGAAGGTAAAATAGAAGACGTAGTGAGGTGGACCCGACAAAGACGAAGATACTGGAATGAACACGTGACGCGAATGGAAGATAACCGGATAGCTAAAATAGCAAGAAACGGAAAACCAAATACAACCAGACCACCAGGCAGACCACGTAAAAGATGGCGCGACAGCTGGAACTCCATGTCCCAAGAAAATGCCAGTCCTTAACAGGTGTAAACCTAAACTACGAAGAAGAAGAAGAAGATAAATGGAAAAGAAGTCTTTCAGAACTTATACTCACAATAGTATTAAAATAAGAAATAGCTCTTCACTAACAGTGTCAGTTACTGCGTTATATGTTTGCATACTATAGAGCGAGGGAAATTTAGGCAATTTATGAAAAAAGCTGTCGGGCAACCGCCACGGGATCTTCCTTGCATTTATTGAAATTCTTTAAAAATTGAAAACTCTAATTATGTTTTAAAATATGGAAATTGATAGAAAAATTTGAAATTTTTAAAACTAAAACTTTTATATTTTGAACAGTTTTCAAATTTTAGAAAATTTTCAAAATTGGAAATTATGAAAATGTTTTAAAACTTGATAATATAAAATGGTAATAGAAATATGTTGAATAGTATTGCAAAATTTTTAAATCTTAAACGGTGTTGAGTTAATTTTTGTAATATGTTAAGATTTATTGTTTTCAGTATTTGTCAAATTATAAACATTATTTATTCCCTGAAATCTAAAATCGTTTTCATAGTTAAGTATTAGTTGTGTTTTTAGCGATTATCCAAATAAACTGTTCAGGTAAACAACCAAAAGAAAACCTTTCAGAGATGCTTTCTCAATGGAAGATTATTCATATTGTCTATTAAGTTTATGCCAAATTTGAAGACAAATTCGCGCATTTAATAAATATCTAAAAATTGATGAAGTAATACTGGGGGTGGTAGGAAGATCGCATTGTTCAGATCGGCATCGACATGTGTACGAATCTAAGGTTCTTTTCCGTGCGCGTCTGTACTGAAGTAGTGCACCCTTCCCCCACGCCCACATTTGTTGAAGCAGTCGCTCTGTTTACATTTCACTGAAATCTCAAAATCGATCCGTCCTATAGGCCTTTTCGCTGATAGCCGTATTTTTGGCGATTGGTCAATTAAAGTGTTCAGGTAAACGGACAAAAGGAAACTTCCAATTGGTGTTTTCTTAATTCAAAATTGTTCCTATTGTCTAAATTCAAAGAAATTCAATTTAAAAAAAAAAAAGTCAACGGTGGGGGAAGGACGGGAAGTCTCGTTTGCGCAGATTAGTTATTTGACATGCGTAGAATACGAATTGAAGTTTTTTTTTCGATCGCGTCTATTTTTAAGTAAAGCACCCTTCCCCTCCCCACCTTTTGTTTTGGCGGAGCAACTTCATTTTGTTGCGGTTTCATCCCAGTGAAATTACCAATCTTTGAGCCAAATTTAGGTTTTCTGCGTTAAGGCGTTGGGCTGTGAAGTGTATACAGACACACACACACATACACACACGCCCACGCACTCCCACACGCGCACGCACTATCATACGCACACGCAGTTGCACACTCACACGCACACGCACAAGCACACGCACTAGCACACGCGCACGCACAAGCACACGCAGAAGCAACAAGAAGCAACATCCTGTCTCCACTGCTGACAAATTTCAGATGGAAACAAACCATCTACATACAAGAAACATCATGTTGGTGTCGCTACATGTTGATGAACTGTGTTTCCCATTCTTCTTTGATCTTTGCCGCTCTCAACGGAAACAAGCAGAAACATTTGTTTATGGCACCATAAACACACTGCAATCTCTAGCAACTTGCAGCAACAAACGATAACTTCACAATGGAACTTAGTTGCGGTTACTGTAAGTTGCTCTAGATTACTTCAAGGGAGACACGGCTTAATGCTAATGTTGCAGTAACACAGAGCGGCGGTGCACGGAGAAGTTGCCAAAACAGCGTGAGGATAAAGTCGGCGGCCTTCATTAACAATTCGGTGCCTGTTATGGCTAGTCGCACATTCGTACATACCAGACACATTGGTTATTGTCAAATGGCATTTTGTGTATCTTACACACGCTCTATTAATTAACGTGTTAGCAGTTTACGGAATCCCTTCCTAAGTTAATAATGCAAACCAGAAACTGTGCAACAGAGCGTGACAAACCTTGAAAGAATATATACGTACTTTTGGCCTGCTAGTATATTTGTGTTTTAGTACTTAATTAAACCAAACTAACATCAAAGAAAACTATTCCATCGCATTTTTACTTTCTCATACTTCTGTTGAAGTAAGGAATGTTATGATTTAATGCAAATTTACGAATTTCACATTTTAACGAAAATGCGCGTTTTGGGGTCCAAGCAACTCAAAAAAATTAAAAAATGTCTGTCTGTGGGTGGGTGGGTAGGTGCGTGGGTACGTTCGTTTCTTTAGATCTTCGAAACCCATTGACCGATTTTTATAAGATTTGGCGTGCCGAAGTTTTTTTAGTTGTAGGTAGTTCTTTGTAAGGTCGGTAATCGTAACCGATATAGATTATTTTCTAAACACTTTTTTGAAATATATATCATTGTAGTGCATTTGAAGACCAATCAAACGCTTTTCCCCAAATGTTGCATCTTTAAAATTAAGGTCGCTACAAGTTTTTGAAAATTATGAAGTTTAATGCCCGATTACTCAAAAACAAAATATGCAATCAATACAAATTATCGTATTATTTGATAGCCCGTAATAAATTAAGTGATGTAAAAATATTTTCGGAAACATGAAAATTGTAAATATACTAGCGGCTCAAATTTTTAGACATTTTCAAAAAACTATTCCTCAAAAACTGCCCTCATCATTTTTTTGAAACTTTCTGAGCCGATAGAGCTTGCAATAAACTACAAATTAGTTTTTTTATTCATCTCACAAATTGTACTCTGACGTCCTCCAGGAATTAAAAAAATTTTTGAAATTGACGCGTTTTCTGGAAGTGACGTTATTTTAACTACGCCTATCAATTAACTCCAATAAAAAAAATGTTTTTCATTTATTGCATATTTTTGATAACCCTATAAATAAAGTGGTTATAACCATTTTCGTGAGCGCAATAACTATCTTAGCGCTTTTTAGGTAGTAGGCGCGCGCGCCGCCCGTACTTAACCAACGCCTTGAGTCTGAAGCGGGCGGCTAGTACCGGCTGGAGATGTAAATTTCAATCACTTCTTGATGCGAGAATGTTTAAATCGTAAAAAGTATAGGAAAGTACCAGCGACCTGTTTCACTCATTTTTTAATGAATATTATTGATAAAAGCCACAGAGAGAATATTCATTCTACAAAACAATAAAAAAATTTAGTACACCCATGTTAAGTTAAT
The DNA here is from genome assembly GCA_958336395.1 of Ctenicera cuprea. Classification (NCBI taxonomy): domain Eukaryota; kingdom Metazoa; phylum Arthropoda; class Insecta; order Coleoptera; family Elateridae; genus Ctenicera; species Ctenicera cuprea. The sequence goes on from OY284488.1 coordinate 34,362,151, forward strand.
ATTGCAGTACGCACAGTGGCAGAACTTCAGAAAATTGGTACCAATTGAAGGCTCCTCCCAGACCTATTTTATTTTAATATTAGATTATAATACTAATGTTAACTGTTAAATTTCTTCAATGCACTCACTAAATTTCAAAAAAAATTAAATATTTGTTTTTTATTGAATAGTTAGGCTTATTCTAATTACATTTGATTTTATTATTACAAAAAAATAGACTTTGAACTTTGGGCCCCTCTCAATCACTAGATTGGCGCAGTTACGCCACTGTACAAACATTAATTTGGTAGTTTTAAAGGCCAAAACAGCTTCTTTATTATTTTTTAAAAAGTAGTTTACAAAAAAATCATGGCGCATAGCCCACGGGTTTTTCTCGTCTAAATTATGTACCCATAGTGATAATTATAGAATGCCTGAAATGCGAATAATTAGAATATTTAGCGAAAACGTCTAATCCAAACTTTGTCTTTTGAAGAAATATAAAAGTAATAAATAATAAAAATATGTGCTTGTGCGTTTAGGATTTGTTAACTGCAACTCTGATTGTATTATAAAACAATTAAGTACAGATATTTGCTATTTTGGTGGGAGTGTCTCACTTCTCGACTTACACATGCGCCCATTAATTTTTCTTTATTATAGATCTGTAATCAATTTATCGACGCATTGACGAGTCTACAAGAATTTTTTGGTAATTTTAAATTGGACACGGCCAAACTATAATTATACAACTTCACAGATTTCTGAGCAAAATAGTGTTATGTAATTGTCTAATTTTTAATTATATTTTAGTGATTTGACAAAAAAAAATATATTTTCTTTTTAATGCTTTTAGGAAAATGTACTTTATTAGACAAAGAAACGCGACTTTAAATTCTAAAATTCACTTAAAACTCCAACATCAATATTCAGAGAACGCAGAGGGTTTTCTCGTTTTATCATTTGCACAGTCTATCTAACAATTGCAAGTAAGTACATATTTAAAGACGGGGCAAAATTCGTCAGTGAAACTGTTTGCAATTTTAGCCTTTCCCTTCTCAAGCGAGGGTGGCAGAGTGTGCGCTGAAATATATTAAATTGCCACCTTTTACTACAGCCTTCTAAGACACCGACACCGCGGTTATGTTAATGACAACGCGTAGCGATTAACTTCCTGATGAAATTCGCAAATTAAGTGTTTAAGACACGTCGAACCGAGTATAACAAAACATTGTTTTATTAAATTACGCTCAGCCCTAGATTAAGATACGCTGCTGTGAAATGCTAATGTGACTGTCAATACTGATAGATGAAGTTGTTAACAACGTTAGCTTGAACAACTCAATTATTAATTTAAGACCTTTCTATAAATGCCGCTTCTAATATATTAGCATTTCTTTCAGCAATTTTTGAACGGAAAATTCAAGCGCTTTTAATTTTAAACGTACATTTAGCTATTCGAGTTCCGGTTCATTCATTTTCTATTTTTGAAACATAACAATACGCAGAGACTTCTTAAACAAAATTTAAATTAAGCCCCCGTAGTTCAATGAATTTTTGAATGAGAGCTTATCTAGAGTTGACTAAAGCTTGACTCCGTTTCAGAAATGGATGTATTTCCGATAACAGGATATTGAATCCTGTTCCTTCGTGTTGATGTTTTTGCTAACGGGTGGTGATTTTGAGGTTTCATTTGACGAGGGCTGAGTCATGGCAGTCATGAGATCACAGCATGATTACTGACCGCTGAAAGGGTTGCGCGTGTTTGTTTTCCCATGTGTTTACACGGGGGAAGCTTCTAAACGACAGAAATGATCAATAATAGCCGATCTCTGAACAATCTGCCGCCGTAACTGAATCCTAGAGATTAGCGACTAGACACGTAGTCTACCCATCGCATTTACTGCACGAGTTCCCACTACAAGGGCTTTGTTCTTTAAAACTTTAGTGGATATAATAAAAAACATTCATTTTGACCTTTACCTTTATTATAATTCTATTTTGGAAAACTTTTAGGGTAGGGTTATAATGCTTTATTAAAGTTTTCATTAATTTTTCGTCATCAAAATTCGTAGAAGTATAAGCTATTTTCACACAATTTTGCCTGTGGTAATAGCGAGTTATTCAAAAAGGTAAAATTTGACACATGCGGAAAATAAGTTTCATCAATACGACAGTAATATCTACTAACTATATCACGCACATGCTACTTACCCAATCAGAATGCTCGATTTCCAGGTCAATAACCATTCAAATCAATTTCTTAGTAAAAAACACCATTAATGATGTACAGAGTGGCTAGGAAAACCCCTGTCACTTTTCTTGCGGCGATCAAGAGATGGCGCTTTAGTAAAGAAAAATTAAATTAAAGTACTGGCAACAACGCAGAATAAAAGACGTTTTGGATTCTGCGTTGTTGCCAGTATTTTAATTTAATTTTTCTTTACTAAAGCGTCATCTCTTGACCGCCGCAAGAAAAGTGGCGGGGTTTTCCTAGCCACTCTGTATAATTTAATAATTGGAAGAACCATGCGAAGACGCCTACCAATAACGGCGACAAGTTAAGATTGCAGCTGCGCTATAATACCAAAAAATGACCATTATTTCCGATAAGATTCTTCACAATGGTAAATAATAAAACAAGGTTGTACCGAATTGTGATTTTATTGTGATAAACTTACGTTGATATTTAAATCGTGCTAGTTAATTTAAGATAATATCACACGCGCTCCGCTTCACCTCTTGTTAACACTCATTAACAATTAACCCAAGTTGATCAAAAAATCAGAATCACTAGTTATATTATTTGTGACAAATGTGACCTCTTCTCGTGAATATTTCTATTGTCCACATACACTAAAACACAAGATGCACACAATTTTTCCTAGAAAAATAAGTTTTTGAGCTAACTAAATGTGAGGTCAATTTACACTTCAATTAGTTAACATAATTTTGTTGTTGTACTAAAGGAGGTATTTTTTGCAGATGGGTTGGTGATGGATAAAAGCAGTGGGACGCTGGGTCGGCGTGGGCTGAAAGGGGCTATAGGGAGTGCGGGAATGCGAAGACAGCGCAGTTTGGAATGGAGAAACGAAAGAGGTTACAGCTCCAGCGAAGAAGAGATACCTCCTAGACCCAGCGTAGATAGTCATGTATTTGCCTCTTTGCTTGCGCAAGCACAGCAGGAATATTCCAGTAAGTACTTGCTTTTGTGATTTCACCTTTTCCTCTTGTTTCACCAATTCTAGGTTTTTAAAACTAAATCATAATTTCCGTTTAACATTTTATAGGAATTGTTATTTTGCCGTGTGACTTATTCAAAACATTATTTTTTGTAAGTTGATAACGAAGTATTACAACATGTATGACAAGATTATTTTGAGCCTTTTGCTCTGGGTATATATTTTTTTGGCAAGGGCTTAAAAAATCCGAGCGAATCCTGAAGCCCCAAGAGGTTAAAACGCGTAGTTCATTGAAAAGCTAAGGCATGTGACTCCTACGTTCTGCCTTCGATTTTGATGCTGTCAGTTTTAGATATAGTTTGACGTAGCGTTCGTCCTCTTAGCAGCTCTTCTTTGAAAGCTTTCGCTTCCGTTACACTACGGGAAGCATTTCGTAAAAAAAGAAATCTAGTTTCGCCTTATTGACTACTATGCAAGTTTGAAGTGACCTTCTGAAATTGGATTCTAGCTCCAGGAAAATACGTTGCCAGCAGCTAATCAAGGGTCTAGCAACAAGTGGTATCATTAGACAACAACTGAGTCAAATTGCGGACCCAGACGTCATACATTCAATGGCCAGTGGATTTAGTTCTCTATTTGCATTCGTATCTGAACATACCGTTTGCGCTCCGAATGCCAATTATCAGTCGGGCTGTAATAATTGCATGGTAAATTGATTCCACGTGTGAATTCTGATACGAGCTTTACACGGCCTGTCACTCGGCGCTAATAGGACTCCGCCATGTTGATTACCGTCATGAATGCGTTACAGCCCTGGATAATTACGATTACGTTTCAAATGAGGGTACTTTTACCCGCACTAATTTGTAATTGCACACATATACCAATGTCGTGCCTAATGGGTTTGATTAATTGCATTTTTTAAAGTTATAATACCATGATTAACAAGCAGTATGGTGAAATGATCGAGTACTGGTGCAATTCATTTTCTGTTTTGTGTTTTATCAATTCGGTAAAGAAAAATCTTTACGTTTTACGTAAAAAAAATATTTAGGCTCGATTTCATATTGCAATGCAATAGCGTTTGTGTAACAAGCCTTTAAAATATGCTTTTCATATAAAGTTAAAAAAAAATTCTGAGAAACTATAGCTTAGGATTATTAAAAGGATGAAACTGTACCAATGTTTAGGATACAAATTTCTTTTTGATTAGGTAATTTTCGGCAAGCATATATTACACAAGTATTGCTAGAAACTGTACAGAATTTCCAATGTTCAATGTTCTTGTAATTTCCATGTAATTTGTTTCAAATGTCATTCCACTTCTTGGTTATTAATCAGATTAGGCTTGTGGTTTAAAGCAAATGTAGCTAAGGCGATCAAATCGAAATTGTAATGGATTTTAATGCCATATAATCAAAGCGCAATTAAAACTGTAATTATTGTTTATAGAGTTAATAGAGCGCCATTAGATAAAGCTATACGGATAATTAAAGTAAGAATTCGAACCGAGGGCTGAAACTTAAACTCACATTAAGAGGGTGAGTGATTGGAAAGGGTGGGTGGCCTGGAAGAATTGAGTGGAGGGAGTTATTGGTTTTATTACCAGCAGAAAACAACTATCTATCAATCAAACTGCTCAAGTTTGCCCGGGAAGTACGTGTGTTGAAGAAAAAATAAACCTAAACTTGCGATAATTTCTTTTGTTCGATCCTTCCAATGAACCGTCCAACCACTAGGGACGATAATCAATTATTGGAACAATTTTTAAGGATTCGTGTTGGTAACTTATTATTACCACTTTAAAGCGAAGGCAGCAGGAAAATCAATTAAAATTGTATTAGGCATTTCCGTAACCCACAACATTGTTTCCGGTTAAAACAACGAATATACAAATTTAAGAGGAATTAAACAAACGCCCAAAAATGTTCAAAACGATCCCGATGGAAAAACCTGAGGTTACCGGGTGGTGGTTCATTTCCCCGGTTTTCGATATAAATAAGTAAAACATCATCAGAAATAAACCGATAGGTTGTAATTCCCGAGAAACAAAACAACTGTAATAACATCCAACATTGGATTCCCTAGAGAGTAGTTCGATCAGGGATGTGGTTTTTCCGAACACAAATCGGGGACGTGACACGTGGGCACGTGGACCGTGGCCGGGTGTCGACACCGGAACCTCATCCATCACTAGACACTCTTAGCCCACTCTACTCTTACACATTTCAGTAACCGCGCTCTTATTTCAGCTCGCCTTACATGTATAGAGCTTTCAAGCTCTTTAGAGTGAATAGAAAAAAATAAGGGTTGTGTGTTTGATGTGGCTACACTCTTTTTTGGAACAAGAAAAGTTAAAAATTATGTACAGAATACTTCAGGTTAGGTTCTCTCTTTCACTCCATTAAAACTTCATTAGCGATTCTGTGCAATATTTGTCAAGAGGGTTGCTAAAATAGTGATGTTCCATCACTTCTTGCACATCGTACTGACAACCCTTGAGCACCCACAAAAAGAAAGACATCAGGTCGCAAAATCAAAACCTTTTTGTGCTTAGAGGGAATTAGAATTCAAGGCTAGGATTTAGTTTACAGTTAACGTCTGGCATGTCTTGCTTCTTCTCGTATACTAATGCAAGTTGTGAGCTTGAAACCGTTTCATATACTCGAGGAAAGCTTAAGGAGTAGATGTGGGTTGTCTTGGTGAAAAACCAACCCCGATCTAATTATTCACCCTCCAAGATATTTATTTTGGAACCCCACATGACAACCCTTCTCGCTGCTTCTGCGTTTCACGCAACAAGTTCAAGATGTGGGCACCGAAAAGGTACGTTCTGTTTTAGATAACGCAAGAGGATGAGCATAGATAAAAACTTTAAAGTCGAGTTAATTAAGTTGGACAAGTTTACTGACAATGTTTCTTTGATGGAGTGAAAGCGGAAATAGACAAAGGCTTTTAAGTTATTTTGCACGAACCTGGGAACGTATTTTTAGAAGATGGAGATTTCATCATATTTAAACGAATTTAACAAATATTCGAATGACCTTACCTGTTTTTGAAAACAAATTAACTTTTAACAACGAATGGATTCGGTCTCTTAGTAAATCCATGAAACCCAAACCATTGCTTAATCATTTTTAACACTTATTGTTTATTTGGTATTGACGAAAAAAAAAGAAAAATACCTGTACAAAAAACTTGTTCGAAACTAAAAATTCAAAACACTTCCAAAAGAGAACTCTGCTGAGCAACTTGTTTGGGCGAATGTTTTGCACACTTTTATTTTTCACAAATTACAGAATATAAGGGTGTGTTGAATGCAAATTTAATATTAAATACATTGCGTAATAGAGGTCGTTTTTAATATTTTCTAAAGATAGAGAAAATATTTTTTCAGTAAATTTCTAAGTAAAAGAAAAATTGCTTTGATTGGAATCGCTTCCAAATGGCCTTGGTTTAGCATTTTTGTGATATTTCTGCATTAACGTTAAATCAACGCCATTTCCAAGGTGCTCTGTTTGGTTGTAAATATTATTCACGACACGAATCTACAATTATACCTCTATAATAACGCACAAGCGGATAAAGTACCATGTTGCATTCAACTGTTTACTACTTCCGGGAGTGTTCACCAGTAATTTTTACGTGTGCTAAGTGCAACAAAATTAATTAAATTCCTTCTATATTTTAAATGCGGCATACGCCGCGGGTACAGCTAGTGAGGTAATAAACGGCTTTTCAAATAATGTAGATATGCGAGGTAACGTTCTATATAGGTATGATACGGATTTATCCACTAGATACGCGTTTATAAAGTTAAAGTTAAACCAAAAAGAATAAAGCAACAAAAATTAATATGAATTAGACGAAGAGCATTCAAGCTAAAAATTTTGTTTTATAAAAATACAGCTGTAGAACGGAAGTCCTTTTAATGGAACTTAAAACGCTTTAATTTTCGGTGAAATACTTGGGAAAGTTTTTAATTTATGCTTGGGCGCGCTTGAAAGGAGGCTTTTTCAAAACATCGCAAGTTTCCGGGAATTACATAAAGCCGTAACCGGATTTGAAATTTCGGGCGTCGAACGAGAGAGCTTTTCTCAAAGACACTTTTAATTAAGTATCGCGGGCCCCAGGTATTCGGATAAGGCTTCCTCAATCAATCAGGCCGATCTCGATTCCGGCTGAATGCAGCATCCACCCTCTTCACATAACAAAACTCGCTCTTTTGACCCGACCCTGCGAACACCTACAAGTCACCCCCTCGCGAATTGTCCAGCGCGTGTATCCATGGAGATATCCCTGTTGCGCGGCGACCGGTGACGGGGATGCTTGTTGCTCCTTTCCGACCGATGGCACGAGGATGAGCTCCAGATTGATAGACCGTTGTTGGGATTTGTAAAAGAGCGCCTCCAGTTCTGGTGATGTATTGTTTTCTTGTCGGATGACGATGCGGGGGCGATCGGGCGTCGCGTTATGAAATGGACGAGCTGGGGTCGAATGTCTTCCTAGACGCGGCCCATCGGGAACACTTTAGTAATTGGAAATGTGCTGAACCGGAATAAAATATATAAGAAACTTCACCGCCTGTCTGATCACCGAACATGTGATTCCGAACTCAATATAGCCTATACGCATGTTTCAGGAAGGAAGAGCAGCAAGCAAGAGGCAAGAGCTGCGATATGAAAGCTGCTGGGCTTGATGGGCTTAATGCGGTTCCGCATCCACCAACCGGTATTGATATCTTATACGGTTGCCTGCCATCTCCAATAAACCTTGTCCGAGATGAAACATCACGCTTGATAAATGACCGATCGAAGCTGGAGCGGTAAACACTGTCCTTCATTTGGGCCTTACAAAAACTAATGACTCCGAGAATTACAAAGAATACGTCAGGAGAATTGGGAAGATATCGGCTGCGGCGTGTTTTTACACCACCGCTACCGACCGACGCCCCGCAGCCCATCAATAACAACCAACACATCGATTTTTGGATTATATTAATGTATAATTCGATAATCTATATTCCACGTTACATGCTGATATGGTAATAATATCAAAATGACATTATGGGCAGACGTGCGTCGACTGCGAGCGAATACGCGATGAGTAATCTTTGTTGCGGCAATGTCAGACTCGTGCAGAGAGGGATAAAGAACCCGCTGGGGGGTTGTGTGTCCGCCGCGGGCGCGTGGGTTATACAAGCCCGGATATATCCGCCTATCCATTCTCGACACAAAAGTAACTTCGTGCATATAAATCAATGTCATTGTGTAGACGGGGAGATCATCAAAACTGCACCGAGCCGCATTTCAATCTGAGAGTTTCCTCCTTGAGAAACGGAGGTAGCTAATGTAAGCCGGACAGCTAATCCGCGACTCGAGGTAAAGTATTAAGCTTATCCGCGACGATGTCTAACATAATACCCACATCCACAGGCTCAACGACGACAAGGTTCGCAACCCTCCTCCTGCAGGTTTAGCTCTTGGCGTTACAAAACCAATTACTGTTTCCTTTCTACGATATTTATGTATCTGATAGCGCGATTCATGGACACCTTGCACGGAATGCAAACCAAATCTATTTTCCAGGTGCAAGAAACTACTTCCAGTTCGAATCGTTTCTAGGACAAACCTAAAATCGATTTGGGTCTATATGTCACTTACAACGCATTTGCGATTATTATCATTTTTGGAGCATTTTTCTTATTTTCTATAACTACAAAATTACGTGTGTGTTGTATAGTATTTAAATACGCTGGTATGACAGTGTTAACTTATCATTTAGAACAAAGCTGAAAAATTTGCAAATAACTCCCTTACACTTTAGGTTGTACCTGTACAGGTATACACGTTTTTCATTTGTACTGTTCACTTCAACTACCAAATCTAGTAAAAGATATAAATCATGTATCCCAACTTAACCAGTTGAAGGATGCACTCAAGAAAATGAGGTTGTTCTATTATTCTATTACCTATGTTGGTTTCCTTTTGATTTGACATCACTTTTAACTTGATTTAATCAAGATTTCTAAGAAAATAAAATTAAGCTTTTTCTGCATTTTTCAGTTTCCGTTCAATATATTTTTACAATATCTCAAATTTTCTCTGCACAAAGTTCATCATCCTTGCGCATTCGACGTTTGTACTACCGTTTTCTTAAGTGATAGAAATGGAAATAAAACAGGCATATACATATATACCGACTTTCTTTCAACTCTACGAAAACTATTTTTTATCTTTGTTTGCTGTTCTTTAACAATTTCTTAAAGAGCACTTTTCTACATTTTACGTAATTTTTTTAAAACGATTAACTTTCTTTGATTCTTGCTTAAACAATTCTTAAACCGTTTGCTTTTTCGGAATCGTTGAAATATTTTTCTTTAGTAAAAAAATTGTCCAACCACTTTATCTCGAGTTTCTAATATTTCAAAAACTTTTATTATTTTTATTTAAAAAAGGGTTGTATATCATAAGGTTTAGCAGATATGAAAAATATTTACTCATATACTGCTTAGGCCCAAGGAGACATCACTATAAAGACACAAGTTTAGTTAGAAACAGAAAATTTTATGCCACTTTACGAAATCAAGACAAAAAAATATTCTATTTGTATATTGGGAGTAAACAGAAAACGTAGCCAACTAGCGGTAACCCGCATGCGGGTATGTTTTATCATATTAGCAACCGAAATGTTTATTATGAGAAAAAAACGGAAAGACAAAAATTAGATAGGGAGAAGGGGAGAATTAACCGCCCTATGTATTGCTGCACCTAGAAACCGTATTCCACTATAACTTCTAAACAATTGAGCTCAAACAAAAATGTTTCATCGTTTTTTATTTATTAAATAAAAAAAACATAACTGTTCAATATTCAAAAAATTAAAGGGAAACTAACGGACCAGGACACACCACAATGTAGCGTATCCTTATTTCTATAAGCTGGCAAAATTTAAAAAAAATTGTATGATCAGTTTTTGAGCAATATTTTTATGAAATCTTCCAAAAGTTTGAAAAAATGTTTTTTGCGGTTTTCATACACAATTTTTTTATATACTGACACTGGGTTCTTCTAAGGCTGTTTATTATAAGAGCAATTTTCAACCCGGTTTCTCAACTTATTTTTGAGTAATGAGCCGTCAAAACCAAAACTTGTAAATGTTCTTGGCGGCCGATAATTCGAAGCTAAACAGTTCTAAAAAAAAACTTGACATTTTTCCTGGGGACGTCTCTCCTATCAGATTCCATTTTTAAAAGTAAAATCTTCTGAATACAATTACTACCAAAACAAATACGCCCAACTTCCGCTTCTGATTTGGGATATCTTAACGTATATTTTGTCGCTGAATTTTGACATACGTCCTCATTCCGAAGCTCATCAAAACCGGTCCACCCGTTCGGCAGATGTCAGGTGTACACATTTGCATACACATATATACCCAGTTACAGACGGGTATGTTTGAAAACATGTTTTTTGGATTCCTGAAAGTTCAAAGCAAGTACTTTCGTTAAAGTCTGGAAATAAAAGAATAGGTACTTCCTTATACTAAAATGATAATAAAGGAACTTTCCTATACATTTAAATACATTGTTTTATATTTTCCAACACTTTCGATATACACCTGTCTAGACACGACTAGTTAAAGTAAATAGTTCTTATAAGTTGTAACATCTTGAAGCGGTTGAAGAAAGACCGACCGCTGCGCTGCAAGCATAAGGTTGGGTAAAATATTCGGACTGAATCAACGGAAGCGCGGAAATTGATATTTGAAAATATATTAATAACTCGAGAAGTATTATTTTTAGCAAGAAATGACTCTTATTAATTTGTATTTAGAATTTCAAAACCTTTCTGATTTTAAAGCCAAAATGCCACGTTTCCATTAAAAAAAAGTTATTTTTTACCGTGGCCGCCATATTAAAATTGGAAACTCAAGTTTTTTTCTTAAGTACAATCGAGAAGAATTTGCCCTACAACTTTGCTCTTGGGTTTGCAAGTCTATCTATTAAAATAAAAAAGTTATCCTACACTGAACATTAAACGACTAGTACAAGAGTACAACTGCTGCAAAAAGATTATTAAGGGGCAAAAAATTCGATTTTTTGATTTTTTGTAAAAAGATTCTCCTAGAGCAAAGAAAAGAAGAAATCAATTTTTTAATTTTGTAGCGAAAATTTTGAGGGGGAGGGGAAACAGTAGCCCCCCTAAATATTAAAGTATCAAAAAAATATTATGATATTCGGATTTTGCTATCAATGATGAGCTGTATTGCTTTAACAGAAATATTTTATTGCCCCCCGTTAAATAAATAAAAGGGTACCAATTTTCAATTTTCAAAAATTCACAGAGGGCGTCACAGTGAAATTATAACAATGCGCAAAAAAACAAATTGTAGAAGATTCCCAGCTCTACCAGCTTAAAAAGTTTAAACAAAAACGTGTGTTTTTGAATAATTCCAAAATTTTGGAGTGATGTCATTGCGATAGTTTTTACATTTTCAAAATTAATTATATTTCATGGTATAGTACCCTTGAAGGGCTACCAAACAAGATGTAGTTGATTCCAATCAGATAACTGGTTTTTGAGTAAATGGGCGTTAAAGTCGAAATGTTCAAAAATTCGTAGCGGCCGCCATTTTAAAGCTAGAGAGTTCGGTAAAAAATCGTTTGATTTGTCCTAAGGCCTTCTTTAATCTCCACTATTAAAATTTCCAAAATTCAGTTTCTGAAAAAGATGCTATCAAAAAAACATGTCTCACTTCCGCTTCCGGTTTCGGTTTTTTTTAAAAGCTTATTTTGTTGGTGAATTTTTGATATACCCCCTCATTCCAAAGCACATCAAAATCGGTCCAACCGTTCCGGAGATATAGAGCGTAACGGACCCACCCACCCACCCACAGACAAACATTTTTTAAAAATTACTTTTTTGGGGTCGATGGACCTCCCCCCCCCCGACTATTTCCGTTAAAATCTCAACTTTGAAATTATGCATGAAATCAATACTTCCCTATACTGAAAGTATAGGAAAGTAAAAACGAATGAGGAGGAGGAAGTGTCAGGTTTGAAAAATTCATAAAAAGCACCACAAAGAAATAGAGAGGAGAAACTAAACTACGGCCTATTTCTGGCTCTAATAGCTTTGATTTGGCAAATCATTGTTGAGTGAAAATCAAAAGGTTAAAACTACAGTGCATTTTGAAATTAGTGAATTTGGAAAAAACTTTGAATTCGTCTTAACATGTTGCAGTTTGCCTTTTTTATTTGCCGTTTTTGAAAAACAAAATGATACCAAAAACACATACTTGATTTCGTTTTCTGGTTTACCCACACCTTTCAATTTGAATCAGCCTTTCCGAAGATATGAGAAGACGATGTAATAGTATGGAAAAGTAAAAATAAAAGGAACATTTAATGTTTTACATGTATGATTGCTAAACATCAGACTTCTTGAAAACCAACTTTGTCCAATGCTCTAAGTTAAGCAACAACTAGGGTCCTCTCTTCACCCCCATATGTCTTTCATACCGATCATTTCAGTCATCTTGTTCTATTCTTCCAATTAAATACTTTATAATACTGGGGTTTTGCTTTTAGTATCCTATTTCCTGCACTCTTGTATCAACATTCATTATTGCCGAAAGCTAACGCAACATCTATCTCGGGCATTTACTCGAAAAACGCCTTGTATGGGTGTCTAGATACCTCTTTCTGAAGTATCTTACTCACCATCACGGCCACGAACATGTATTCTATAAAATAATAACTCATAATAAATGTAACAGAAACGGCCGGGGAATCCCATAAAGTCGGGGAGTAAACCGCACAGCCTCGCGGCACTAAAACACCACCTAACTGTTCTTTATGATTGGGGTGACGGCAGTGGCGTGCGTTCTTTCAACGGCCATGGTGTACGTTTCACCAGAATTCGTATTAGCACTCGGTATATAATAGAACGAGACATTTCGTTGTTATATTTATTATTTCCTGTCGTTTTAGTGCAGTTCCATAGTTCCCTCCTAATCCCGCCCTGAAAACATCAATAATAGTAAACGTTTTATGACGTGCATTACTCTGCTAGGCCCTTAATGGTGTGTAAGGAACAGAAATTAATAACACTGCGCTTAATACATGTATTCAGGTGCATTACATTCAGCTATTAAGCACGGTAATGCCGGCATAAATCAGTTTCTGGTTTAAATTCGTATGTATACCGTGCATTATTGGATGGAGGGCGTATTTGTTTTCGGTATCTCGAAAACAATAACAAGCCCAAGTGAGGGGCAATTTCCATTTATGGCGAGACTCGCAGGCCGCAAGAGACCGAAAGAAAATTAAACGTCGGATTCGGAGCGAACGTAATAAAACGCTCTCGGGTTAAAGTCAAAGGTGAATGACGACCGAACACCTGCGGCGTGGCACCGCGACGCCCCAACAAATATACTTTCGCTATTTGTATTTCGGGCCGGAATATCCACTCTCCGTTTCCTCGGGTATTATCCTGAAAGTACGCGAGCCAGATCTGCCCTAAATACGCTCCTTTTGGCTGGAAATAACAATCCTTAATAAAGCAACCACGTGCCTGTAAAGAATCCCAAATCTCGGGCGAAAGAAATAATAAAAAAGCTCTCACACTTCGCATTAATTTTCGGCGTTCTTCTTACCTATCCGAAAATTTTATGATCATCTTAAATTCGTCGGATAAATGGTCGTGGAAACTTACTCTGTTTTTCCCTAACAATATCCTTTTTAGTATAATACATCAGAAGAGATGAATCCTTGTATATTTATCTGCAGCCTGGGGCGATTGAAGCAGTAAACCTCAGCTAAGCCTCATTTTAAGTTTTGACTGCGCTTTTCTTATAATTAATGAGGAAAATTTGGATAACAAGCATTTTCTGCTATAAATCCCACGGCTAGATTTTGTAATCAAGTGCACGCCTCAGTTTCCAACAATTAAAGATCTGGTTATCACGTTTCTCCTTGATGATAGGACTATACGAACACCACACACGTACGTAGCGATGCTGTTAGAAGTGTTCGCTAAAACTTGGGCTTTTACGCGTATACCCAACTTGGATATGGACCAAATCTTGGTAAACTTGTTAAATCTAATCTAACTCGCGTGGCATCTTCTGAATAAAGAATACATACATGCATATATGTATGTTCCCTCCATTGTTTCTGCGAAACTTACAACTTACTCGGGAAAGTTAGCGGTTCTTAAAAAACACATCAGATTTATTTAATTTGATGGAAAAGAATCAAGTTGTCCGTTTCAAATATAAGCCGTTTTATTTTTCACTACAAAAAGATAACATACGTACAGCAAGTGCCATTTAACCTTGCAAAAAAAATGACGATAAGTTTAAAAGGCGGGAAGCCGTTACACTCCCAAGCAAAATCAATTCCGTAGTTTGAAAGCTAGTACAATATCTAGTTGCTGTTAATTATTTATGTCATTATTATTTTGTCATACGCCAAAATAGGAAAGTATTGATTTTTGAAAATTCTTCTTTGATATTACTTACACGGCCTTTTAATTTGTCAAAAAATCCACAATTTTTCGTAAACCATAAATAAATTGACTTTCACTTTTCAGTAGAGTGTACCTCACTGTCCAACAGCCAATTAGAGCTAGTTTAAGTTACGACTACCGACGAAACAAAGCGTAAGTAGCCGAATCAAAGCCCACTCAAATTTGCAAGGTTAGGTGGCACTTGCTGTAAGTGAAACTAAAATTATGTTTATTATATTAAATACACGTCAGATGGGAGAACATTTTCAGCAAATAATAAAACAGTCAATTTTATATGAGGCCTCATCCGTTTCCGCTGAGTGCAATTTGCAAGCTTCATCTTTTTAATAAATTACTTTCAAACTGAACATGGCACTAGGTCCATCTGGAGTTACCTATATTTTTCATGAAGTATTAATTAAATATTTAAAACAGATTCTGTATAAACAATTACGATAGAATACACTGAAAAACAATCAATAATGTTGCATAAACAAATTTAAATTAATAAACTAGGTTTTGCCGTGCGGTGATAACAAAACAAAAAATTTATTTACATGGACAATTATTACTATGATTATCCACTATAGTTAAACATATATTTTCAATTTGTTATACGAACTGATTGACAAGTAGTTTTAATTAAATTTTCCCAACATTTTCTGTGTTGTACAAAATAAACCATTCATGACCAATCACAATCTATTGCGAATTTATTAGCGGGTATTCACATTTTGTTTTATATTCATATTTTTGTTGTTGAAGTTACTGGCTTTATGCATGTTCCAACGCTATTTTTATAAAAATGTTTAAAAAAGTGAAAAAATAAATAAAAAATGTTAACCCAATAAAAACAAAAAATATTGTTGCTGAAAGCGCTCTTAATACTACTCGAATATTTATGCAAGAACCAGCACATATTTTTCAAGTATGCATTTACAAACAGATGGCATTGTTTTTGTATTTTATACATTTATTTGCTCATATTGCGTTTTAAAATTGTAAATATTGCTGTAGTAATTTTTGTTTAGCTTTTAGTTAGTAGATACCCTAAGGCAAAAACTGGCGTATTTCCTTTGTTGTTTAGAATACAATTATCAGCTTGTTATATTGTACAGAAAACGTAATTGTTCGTTAAACTTATTTTCTTCTTACCTTTCTGTTTACCCAAAGTTCAAATATAATCATCTCATTAAATCTTGCTTAAATCAATTGTACACGGAAACTTCAACAAAGGAAACTGATTTATTTTAAAACTTTAAAATTTTCTCAAACTACACATCGAAGTGTAATTATTGACATTATCTTGAAAGAAACTTAAATTTTCCTACTGAAAAGGTTTCTGAAATGTGTAATTTTGGATGCCAAGCATCAGTTTCTGGTTAGAGAAGATACAAAGTTCTCTTGGCCTGTATATTTATTTTACGTGCAGGTTTAATAAATCCATAACCAAAACGTAAAGGTATGAAATTTTTTATAATTTAATTTAACAGTAGGCGATTGAGGGGTTCCTGAAAGATTTTCGAACAATATCGAGTCCAGTATTGTAACTGATACACCTTCATCCAGGTCGATTGGTTGGCTTTCAGGGGGCTTTGGCAACGAAGGAGCGATACCTGTAGGCTTCACAGCACAATTAAGGTTTCAGAATACGCTCGCGACTGCTTCCCGAGGGCAAACAACTCAAGATTGAATATGAAAATTTAATCAGGTAATTTCATAGGGGATGATGCTTCAATGCTCTTCCGAGAAATTGTGTTCGTTGCTCCTTTACTTCGTGCTATAACAATTTTCTAAAATGTAATTACTTCAAAAATTACGTGTAATCTGAAATTAGCTATCGCTAATTTGTGTTTTGCCTACGGTGAGATTGCGAAACAATTGTGTTCGCGCTTCATCTCTAAACCCCGCCGGGATCCTCAGGATGTCTTTAAAATTATAAATTCGAGGTAAAATTAAAAATTAAATCATCATCTTCTCTTAAAAATGGTGAGCGGAAGGGAACTTGAAATGGCAGAAAATGGGGCTTGGTTCTCAAGTGCTTACAGTGGTTGCGTAAAAAATAATTAGTGCTGACATTGAGAGCAATGTTAGGATCACAAATAGAAAAATGAGCCAGGCACTTCGCCTAGACTTTGCAATAATTTTATACAAAATACTTACATGTCATCTAATCACAACAATTACAGCACATCGAACTGAGAATTGTTTTCAGTTCTAAGGTATTTATATAAAGAACCATGCTAATCCCTCATTGCAAGAACAACTAAACCACCTGCTGAGTATAAACTTTAGGCTCATGCGGTACAGAGCTACAAGATCAGTTTGTGGCTATTATCACGGGATTATACACTGTCTCTTATGCACTACGTGTTTTGCAATCTGCTTTGTCTAAACTGAAGTTATCAGTAAAGCTTCTATATGCTACAAGGGATATTAAAAAAAATTGACGTTTTGATGTTTTGTAAAAAGATTCCACAGCATTGAAAAACACGACAAAGGGAAGGAAAAATTTGTTGTTCAAAATTAGGGAAAGAGAGGAAAAATTAACTCTCCTAAATATTGCTGTACCTGAAAATTAAGTTTCGAATCTGATTCTACTATTGCTCATAAGCAGCTTAGCTGAAATAATAATTTTTTATCGTCCCCCGTCTATTAAAGAGAGAAGCATAAATTTTGGGTTTTTAAAAATTCGTAGAAGGCGTCACAGAGAAATTAGTAGACTGGCGCATAAACCAAATTGTAGCTCATTTCTACCTTCATTAGCCTATAAAATTTGAAAAAAATCGTGTTGCCGGTTTTTAAGCAGTATACAACTATACATGTTTATGAAAAAGTTATAATTTTGATATTTATTTCATTTTACAGTTTTAGTACATCGTTAAAAAATTTAAGTAGCTTGTAATATTGTGTACCCGTAGGGCATTTCGAACATCAAATTTTATCACGATTTGATGACTCGTTTTTAAGTAAATAGGCGTTAACAATCAAATTTTCAAAGATACATAGAAGACGTCAGACAGAAATTTCAGAGTTGGGACAAACGAAATTGTAGTTTTATGAGCCTACAATTTAAAAAAAATCGTGTAGCCAGTTTTTGAGCAATATCATTTTGCAAATTTTTTTCACTTCATGGTTTTCTTCGAAACTTTTGGGCATATATATGTTAACGAGAGCCCCTCCACGTAGGGGTACGTAGGGGGTGCTACATGACTTAACGAGAATGCGCGAGGGGACATGATCGTAAACACCAAGCGCGCAACCGCGGAGGAACAAGGGAAACAAGGAAGTGACAGCAAAAACGGACGTGAAGAACGTTGGAACATTATAGTCTGTATTTTTTGTGTGAAACATTAAAGCCTTTTTGTTGTACACGTGGTGTTTTTATTAAGGATAAAACCGTATTGGTTACATATATATGTTCTTGCGTAATAAAGCGCTAAAGTCAAAATTTTCAAAAATTTGTAGCGGCCGCCATTTTTAAGCTAGAAAATTTGGAAAACAATCATTGGATTTGCCCTAAACTCTTCTATCAGATTCAGTTTTCAAATTTATAAATTTTGTTTAGGAATAAAATGCTACCCCAAAAACACTCTAACTTCCGCTTCCAGTTTCGGATTTTTGCAAAAGCTTTTTTATTCGGTAAATTTGTGGTATACCTCGAAATTCTAAAGCTTATTGAAATCTTATGATACACCACTAACATACCCACATACCCACCCACCCACAGACAGACATTTTTTTTAAACCATTTTTTTGGGTTTCTGAATGTCCAAAATATGTACGTTTGTCAAAATATCGATTTCGAAAATTTTCATGAAACAATACTGAAAGCACAGTTGAATTTCCAAGTCTGAAACCACGGTGACAGCAACGGTAGAGAACAGCAAATTACAGTTAATTTCCAGACTAGAATTAATTCACAATTTCAATCAAGAAAGTGTCTTTATCAAAGCGTTACACAACAGGAACACTTTATTAAACTATTTTCAGTAACAGTTTTAGGTATGAATAATGCATAAATTCGTTTTACATATATTTGATGTCGTTTTCTGATTGTATAGACTCAAAAACACACAAAAGTTCAAATTACTGGTGTTCTAATTAGTACAACATTAAGAATAATTTCGTTATAATCCATTAGTTCTAAAAAATTTCAAGTTTTACAAAAGAAATTGAAATGATTAGCATTGCTAATGTATCTTCCTACATGTTTCCGTTTACTACTAATACAAAATCGTTATATTGATTTTAAAATCGTTACTAGATTTTCCATGACCGTCGAAGATGTTACGAATAATTCAATAGCGTTTATCGTTTGTACAAACCGATCAAATAAAAACTTAATCGCAGTCACCTTTGAAACAAACACGTCATGCCTATGATTAGTTCGCAAATCTTGAAGCTATTATCATAGTTGCGCGGTTTGTTATTTTACTGCAATTGTTTATATTTACCATTTGTAACAATTAGCAAGTGAGCATAGTAATTTATTTTTAATATTTATTATTATTATTCTACAACCATGCACGATAAATGTCAGTTGCAAACCGTGACCCATTTAACACACATAATGAAAGACAAATATTAGACAGTTTCTTGGTTTAGCGTTAAAGACGAGGGCTTGCCATCTGGTGACCCCAGTTCAAATCCCGCGACAGAACTACTGTTTTCTTAGTTTTTTTTATTGTTATTGTTTGACCTTTCTTACTACTATCTTATCGTAGCTTATGGTTATAATTTATTTTATGTTCTATCTTCTATTTATTTAAAAAAATTAATTTAAATTAAAAAATGTAACACAAACAAACTCCTGTGGAATAATAGGTGCGTGTATAGAACAATAGCGATAAAAAGATAAAAACAAAATTGAATTACAAACATGGACTAAAATAAAATAGTTGTACGATATGTCAAAAAATTAAAAAAAAATAAGAAAAAAAACAAGTCTGTTACGGTATTTGAACTGGGTCAACAAATTACAAGCCCTCGTCTTTACCGCTAAACCAAACAATTTTTTAATGTTTTTTTCCATTACGTGTGTTAAATAGCTCACCGTTTACAACTGACATTTGTCATGCACGTTTGTAAAATAAAAATAATAAATTTTAAAAATAATTTACTATGATTGCTTGCTAATTGTTAAAAATGTTAAATATGAACAATTACTGTAAAATAATAAACCACGCCACTATGACTATAGCTGCACCATTTCCAAATTAATCATCGACGTGACGTGTTTGTTTCAAAGGCGACTGCGATTAAGTTTCTATTTGATCGATCTGTACAAGGTGAGGCAACAATATCTACTGCCTTTCAGTGCGTTGCTGCGGGAATTGCATTGTTCTAATCTTGCTTAAAAATATATAAATAGATGACGTTGTATGAGGCACATTATCACCTTAATAAATTTCATGTATTGGAATAAATAAATTTCTAAGGACGTTTCTACAAAATCTCGTCGTAGTCTAAAACTTACAGTTGGGTGTGCAGATCCGCTTTCGGTATAAATAAACTCTATTGTTTTTAAATAGCCACCTAAGCAATACAGAAAGATATTAGAGACATTTTCGACAGAAGAATTGCAAAGGTTGGAAGTAGATGCCAACACTTAGTCTCAACAAGACCGAATAATAGCTTACACAACTGTACAGTTTTCAGGAAACATGTTTTTCGACTGCCTTTTTTCAGGCTAATAATTTGAATGTCGATAATTTACGCAGAATCTATTTCCACTAACATTTTGAAATGCAGCATACAGTAACAAAAAGCGGATGGTGAGAGAGTCATACTCTATATCACTATAGGCGCACTAAAAACTTTTTATTGAGAAAAACCTTTTGTGCGGTTTCGTTTTGGTCGCTTGCACGAACACTTTAATTGAATAATCGTTCAAAAGTCAAATTAAAATATACTTCAACGGCTACATATTGTTTACCAAATGACAAATAGTAAAACATAAAACTTCTAAACTTTTAAAATTGTCCAAAATTTTAAAAGTTTCAGTAAACTTAAAAATTTATAATACATCCAATATTACGAAATCCCCAAACTATAAAGATTAAAGAATTTTTGAAAATTAGCATTATTTTCCAAATTTTAAATTTTTCAAAATTTTTTAATATACAAAAATTTGTTATTGTCAAAATTTTAAAAATTACACAATTATTAAATTTATCAGAATCAAAATTTTTCTAAAAGTTTAAAAAGGTACAAAATTTTCATAGCTTTTCAGTATTTTCTAAAATTTTCGAGTAACAATATTTTGTTTATAAATCTATTATTTTCATAATTATGCAATTGTCACATTCTTCAGAATGATCCAACTTACGTTTTCAAATGTATGAAAACACAGGGGCGAAATGATACTTGTGCCCCTGCTCCAACTAAGCACGGGGACTTTTGTTTAGAATTTTCCCAATATTTACGTTTATATTATTACCTACAAAACTGTTTCCAGAAACTGAAATTATTTATTTGGTTTTATTTTCCAGTATTTTCGAGTGTCGTCAAAATATCGCAACTTTTGCAGTTATCAGTATTTAAAAATTTATCGAAATACCTATACTCGATATCTTTTTAAAAAACTATCTCGATCTCCATACTCGATACTCAAAGAGTAATACAATACCACCGATACCATAGCAATACATCGGAGCACCGGAAATTTTATATTAATATACAAGCATTTAGCTTAGTATTTCTACTAATCTTCCATGTATATATTAAATCTAGATCCCCTCCACCTATCTTAATTATCTCAGCGGAAAAAACAATCGAAAGACGACGAGCAGCTTATTTATTATTTTGTTTATTTACTATTTTGTTAGATAGTTCCGATGTTTATGCTACGCGTACTTGATATCACAGGTTCAACAACTTTTTGTTTAAATAAGTTCACCAGAATGATCTCATATGGGTGGGACACGTACTGGTTTTCTTCTAAATGTTTTAAATATTTACAATTTTTAGATCTTAAATTATTAAACATTCTGTATTCATAAATAGACAAAACAGCTATAATTTTTAAAGTAACTCAATTTTTGAAAAATCAAGTTGCTCATGGCAATGACTAAGTGTTTTCTAGAGATGCAAAAATAATTACCATAAACTTTGAGGATAAGTTCTAAACATATTTGACCCAAAAAAAGTTCCTATAAAGATGTATTCGTAAACACTTCTTTGGGGAGTTACAGTTTGCGGAAAAGACAATAGTTTTACATATTGTACTGTAACTCCGTAACCAACTCTAGACTCAAGTGCATACGACTTTTATTTTCCTATACTTTCAGTATAGGAAAGTTTTGATTTCATGAAAATGTTCGTATTTGAAGTTTTGGCGGAAATACATGTTTTGGACCTCTTGAAACCCAAAAACTAGTTTTTAAAATAAGTTCGACCACGGGTGGGTAGGTGTGTAGTGTATTATAACTCCCGAATGGATGGTCCGATTTTGATAAGTTTTAGAATATGGGGTTATATCAAAATGATCAAATCAATAAGCTTTTAAAACTAAGAAGTAAAATAAGTTTATATAAATTTTATCATTTTCAAAGATATATTGCTCAAAAAATAGCAACAGGAATTGTTTAAACTTTTTTACAGCTGGAAATGAGATAAAACTTAGTTCGTATCCCTGCTTGCTAATTTCTGTGTGACACCTTTAATCAATTTTCGAAAATTTTGGCTTTAACATCTATTTACTCAAAAACGAGTTATCAGATTTGGATGACATTTAATATTGAAAATGCCCTAGCGAATTGTTAGAAGTTAGAAGAACTTTTGGAGCTACTAAAACTGTGAAGTGAATAATAATCAAACTTTTGACAAGTTCAAAAGGATATTGCTCTGATTCTATACAAACGATTATTTTAATTTCGTAGACTCATTGTGCTAGAGATGAGCTACAATGTTATTCGTGTCCCAGTTCGCTAAATTCTGTGTGACACCTTGTGTAAATTTATGAAAATCGACAATTCATGCCTTTTTATTTAATAATAGGGAGATTTTGAAATTTTTCTGTTAAAGCTAACCTGCTCATAATTGATAGTGGAATAAGATTCCTAACGTAACTTTTAGGTGCAGCAATATTTATAGGGGTTACATTTCCCCCGGCGGACAAATTTGTCCTTCCGTGATGTGCTTCATGCATTTTTACTTTCCTCGCTATACGAACGAAGTACAGCTATAGAGGAAGCTATTGTGATCGTCATGTAAGATTTAAATCAAATGCGAAGTTTTTTTCCCCTTTGTGCTTACTGGCCGATATACGCGTTACGTCTAAAAGAACGGTACTTGTATGGCAAACATTTTCAACCTAAACATTTTCACTAGAAAGCAGGGAAAACCAAACTTGGCTCAAAGACTGGTAATTGCACAAGGATGACACCGCAAGAAAATGAGGTTAATCAGCTAAAAAGGGGGCGGGACGGTGCTTTAATTCAACATAGACGTGCTCGATAAAGAACCTTAGATTCGTATTCTACGCGATCTCCCTGTAGCCCCCACTGGCACCGCCCCCCCCCATAATTTTTGTTTTTCATTAATGTACGAATTGTGGCTTCAAAATCGGTATGAGCATGTTAAATGGCAATAGGAACAACTTACCATTGAGAAAACACCACTGTTTCTTTTTGGTCGTTTATCTGAACAGATTAATCGAGTAATCGCCAAAATCCGACGACACTCAAAGGTATAACCAAATTATGAAATCGATTTTGAGATTTCAAGATAATAAACATTGGTTGCAAATAGAAAACACAAAATATCATAGAACTACGACTGTATCAAAAATAGCGGCGGGGAAGTGCTCTACTTCAAAACAGACGCACTCGTAAAATAATATTAGATTCGTATTCTACATATTTCGAATAGCCGCTCTGGACAAGAACGATCTTCCTACCCCTCCCTTTGGAACAGTAGGAATGTTGGTTTAAAAATCGGGCTGAACATGTTAAACAGCAATTGGAACAATCTTCCATTCAGGAAGCACCCCTGGGAAGTTTTCTTTTGGTCGTGTACCTGAACAGCTTAACTGGATAATCGCCGAAGAAACGGCTATCCCTAAATTATTCGTCATACTTGTTTTCAATTACCAAATACTAAAAACAAAAGAATTTTTGAAATTTAAAATTTTTCAAAATTTACAAAAATTTTCCAAATTTTCAAAACTTTCAATAATTGTAAAATTTTTCAGTTATTAATTTTCAAAAGCTTTAATAATTTTGTAAACATTAAATAGTTTTAAAATTTCCAAAGATATTCGAAAACTTTGAAGGT
Source organism: Ctenicera cuprea (assembly GCA_958336395.1). Classification (NCBI taxonomy): domain Eukaryota; kingdom Metazoa; phylum Arthropoda; class Insecta; order Coleoptera; family Elateridae; genus Ctenicera; species Ctenicera cuprea. The sequence continues at coordinate 34,386,104 of OY284488.1, forward strand.
GTTAAAAATTTTTTAAAACTTTTCAAATATTTGAAGAATTTTTATGTAATTAAAAATTTACAAAATTTAAAAAAAGCATAATTGTTAAATGTTTACAATACATCCGGAAAAAATATATTTAAATTTTTTCCACAGCTTGAACTTACTTTCAGACGTTCATGGCTACTTAAACAAAAACACTGAACTATTTTTAAAACTGTTGCATTTTGCGGCTTTCAAAACAAGTACCGTTTTACTTTCCTTGCTAGAGGAAGGTATGGTTATAGCCTAAATTTCGGACCCCGAGATTTTGACGAATGTGGTCCAAAAATACCGAAGAAGCAGGTTTCGCGATGGTGTCTATAGTATATATGTTTGTCTGTCTGTGTGTATGTGTGTCTGCCGTATACAACAAGAAATCCAATTTAGGTTTAAAAGAATGGTTATCACACTGGGATGAAACCGCAACCTAGTAAGAATGATACGTCAAAAAAAAGTTTGAGTGAGAGGTGTTACACTTCAGTCTAGACGCGCTGGAAAAAAAAGTTGAAATTTGTACGCATGTCGAATAGCCAAATTGCACAAACGCGATCTTTCCCTCCCACCCGGTCACTCCCACCATCAATTGTTTTCTTCAAATATTTACTTACTTCGACTTCCAAATCGGTATGGAAAAAAAGCTCAGATTTGTATTCTACGCGTGTCAAACAGCCGATCTGCGCAAGCGCGATATTTCTACCACCCGCAGTCACTCACACCATCGATTGTTTTCTTCAAATATTTACTTACTTCGACTTCCAAATCGGTATGGAGATGTTAAATGACCATAGGTACTGTAATGTTTGGTTCCGAGTTTAAGGAGAAAGTTTAATGGAGTTTTCACTTTACAAATAATTTTGATGAATTGTTTTGATGAATGTTTTTATATTATGTCAATAGCAACCAAGTCGCTAAGTTACCAAAATACGATTGTTGCTACATTAGTACCCCCCCCCCCCCTTTGCAGAAGAAAAAAACTACGCAGCAAACGTGAAGCGCATGCTATCTTAGCTACAAAAACTTCTGATCTTTTTAAAAACAATACAAGTAACGTAACTAATTGAACATCATAGAAAATAGAATTTAATTAGCTTGAAGTTGCTTCTAGTTCTTCCAGGTGTGTGTCCAATTCTTGAGGTTCTAAGAGCAGAATCGAAAAAGTTCAGTTCACTAAAAAAAATCACGTCGGGGTCACCAATAATGTAATGTTTGGTTCGGAGTTGGAAATAAAACACTGATTTTAAGGAGAAAGTTTAATGGAGTTTTCACTTTACAAATAATTTTGATGAATTGTTTTGATGAATGTTTTTATATTATGTCAATAGCAACCAAGTCGCTAAGTTACCAAAATACGATTGTTGCTACAGCACAACTTCCCATTAAGAAGAAACTTATAGAGTATTTTCTTCTGGTCATTTACCTGAACTGTTTGAAAATAAAATCAATTATCTACCAAAGGTGTATAGGAAGTCGAAAATTGATTTACGACTTTCAGCAAAACAATTGTTTACAAATACAAAATAACAGATTTCATAGAGCCAGATAATTTCAACAAAAAAAGCGGGCGGGAAGGAGTGTTTTAGTACGGTATAGATGCGCTTGGAAAAAAAAAGCTCAAATATGTATTCTACGCGTGTCAAACAGCCGATCTGCGCAAGCGCGATATTTCTACCACCCGCGGTCACTCACACCATCGATTTTATGTTTTTTTCATAAATTTACTTTTTTCGGCTTGAAAATCAGTACGGGCATGTTACGATTTCCCATTGACAACATACCTATAGGGTGTGTCGTTTGGTCGTTTACCTGAACAGTTTTAAATAAACGACTATCGGACGAAGAGGTAGATACCTAGAAATAGTTGAAAATCGATCGCTGGTTTTCAGCAGATGAAGATAGTTTCGTAATGTACGAGTATTAAAATTTTCAAGATTAAAAATAAAAATTATTAAAAATCTTGAAGCTTTTTAAAATTTTTTATTTTAATGTAATAGGAAGGACGCGAGGAAGGTCTTGTGGTGGCTGCCCGATAGCTTTTTTGTGTATATGAACAACAATATTATCTAATCAAAAATTTAAAAACTATATTGATCTATATCTATCTGAGCTAATACTTAGAAGAAAATATTGCATTACGTATGAGACACCTCTCATGCACTTATTCAAAGAAAACTTACTAGAAATACTAAACTAACTCCCTAAGAATGCATATGGATTCTTGTTTATGGGCGTTTTTTTCATTATTTTCGAATCCTAACTCTATTTAAAGGTGCGTCTCACATATTATTAATACCTTGTATTTAAATGTTCTGAAACCCATGCCAATCCGTGCAGCAGCGCACTCAATACTATCAGATACTGTTCCCTAACGCGATAGATGATGGTAACATACATGTATTAATTATAAGTAAAAATGCGTATATTTGCATAAACTTTTGACAAAACCCTTTTAATAAATCAAGAAATAAAACGTTTAACTAATGGAAAAATATAGAAGTAGCCACTTCTGACCGGTTACGACTGTACGTTTGCAACTCCAAGCATTATGCTTAACAGGTCGCAAATACGAGATTTCACCAGAATGGACCAACAGTTAAGCAACATAATCGTGTTTGCAGACCTCTTTCGGCCATTTCGTCTCCATAAACAGCTGTACTAAGTTCGAGCCTTCCAGCTAGTTAACAATTTCAAGTCTTTATGTAATACTATTTTCATTGCGTCTGCACTTTGTCGGTTTACTGCTCTGTAAGGGGATGTTGATGTTGGTTTAGGACTACAAATGTGCTGCGAAACCGTAGAAATGAAAGCGCATATTACCAACAATGTATTGTGTACAGCACGGGTCGAATGCATAAAGGAGTAGAAATTCTCTTTCTGCAATATGAAATTTTTCTATTTCAGGCGTAGATCGATCGTATCGTTCAGACGATACCGAAGATGCCGTGACGACCGACAACCCGACAACCCCCTTTCCAACGCCTCCTCCAACGCTGGTATCACCTAGGTCACCACTGCCCCATCACCGACAAGCTTCTCCGTTTCCTCTAGAAAACACTAACACGCGAAGGATACACTATGCCACTCCTCAAGACCGTTTGCGTGGGAACAACGGCAAGTTCGGTTGGTGGTTATGTGTTTGTTTGTATATGGATCGTTCTTGATTGCAGGGGAAGTTGTGTACTCGAGCAACAAAAAGGGCCTTACGAACAGCACTTTGGGTCGCAGCGGCCGGGGTCGCCATGGTCGCACGGGGGGCATGACGTCCTCGAGCAGCGCCACTTCCTGCAACAGCTGTGCGGATGGGAGTCGTAGCAACGATGTCACGTACCACGGGGATCCCCAACAGCGCCTCTGCTTAAGCAATGGTGAGATAAAACAAGACAAACACACGCATTAATGCGACACTGATCCGGGAATCCGGGAGGGCAACCCACGACATCCAACTCATGTAACGCAATTAACACGCGAGTGAAGTTAAGTTAATGAGTGACGACTTGTAATTAGCTTAACACTGGATAGATGCGCCACTACACGTATCTCACATCAGTTAAATGAATTACGCCATTATCTGTACGTCACGCAAAGCGAGTTCAAGTGCCCTCTTTGCTTCTGCAAGGCCAAAGAAGAGATTTAGAACCAAATTAGAGGAGTACCCTTTGAGCCGCGGCTTTGCGAATACAAAAATACCTAGCGTCATATACCCCATTAAGGCTCAAAGCTTTTGGGATGGAAGTTTTGGGGTAACTTTATAATTAGATCGCAAATCCACTGTCCGTTGTCCGCCTCGATTCCATAATCCCCCCAGTGCATTCGCGGGGTTGCCCGACGTAATTGTAAACATTGATAACCGCATTAATTAGGGAGAAGTTTTTCCTAAAAGCTAAAATCGCTTTTCCTAGAAAGTTACAGCTCACGTTTGTGCACTTGACATGAAACGTTCAACATAAAACTAATTTATAACTTTATTACGACTAAAAAACCTTATCGCTCAACATACTGCAATAATTTCTCTGAATAATCAGCTGTGCTTACACGATCGTATCTTTTCCGTTTTTACTGTTACTTTAACATTTTCAGACAAATGAAAAGTTCAAAAAATACACAATGACTTAAGATGCATAAAAATCATGCAAGGAATGTAGAATATTAAATTATTTTCATCATTAACACATATTCACCACTGACCTAGTCCACCTAGAACTATTAAAATTTACAGAAAAATTGCTCACGGTTGATAAAGCTCACCAAATTTAAGTTTCTTCAAATCAAAGCAATTTCATCAAGTACAATTTCAGGATTGAAAAAATCGCTGGGGCTCAAAACTCGTACAAATTATATTTTAAAATCGAACACGGTCCATCGCTTAGTCTGCAGTTTAACTTTTTTATTTAATAAAAGTAGAAACTCTTAAAACTATAATCACAATTAGGGTTAAAAGACATATAAGTTAAAGTCATCGTGATTTTCTTAATTTCAGGTGTCAATGAAGAATCTCCACCAGAACCTGCACCACCAGAGGTGCCTCCTCGAGGGCCTTCTTTACATTCTGCCACACTTCGAAGACGTGCCGAATATTCCCTTCCCGTTGGTGAATCAAGTCAGAACAGCCAGGAGTCGCAATTCTTGTCGCAGGGGGGTAAGTTGATTTCATAAATACCGGATATAACGAATCACAACCGTACAATGCAGTCTCACATCGTGTCTTTATGGGGTCATTAGTTTTAATTCGCAGTAAAGGAGGACCGGTCAGTTGCTGTCCTGCTCTGCATGCAACCGATGAATACTAATGCAGCGACCCCATGTTGACTGTAAATTTTATTACTGTTTAGTGGTGCATTAGTAGTGATTGGAACGGTACTTGGTAGTTGCGTGTCGGTTTTATGCTAGAAGAGTGTGTGATATATAGCGCCCTCGCTTCGTCTTCAGAGTAAACTACTTTGTAAAAATTTTCGCACCCTCGTCACATTTTTCGACGTGTGTTGTAATCCGTAATGCACACGTCATCACTCTTCGATTGTATGTAAATGACGTCATCACGGTTTTCAGGAAAACTTGATCGCCAGCTATAAGAAAGTGATGTAGCAACGTATGTCTTGTCTATTTTGTTATTTATTTATGAGTGAAAGATAGTTTTAGCTATTTTTATATTTTGCATTTTATATAGGAACACCAGATGGCATTTTACTTAACCATAATTCAAAGTAGGCAGTTTAAGACTTCTTATTCAAGATTATAAAAATTAGAATTATTTGATTTTTTTCAAAATTTACGATAAATGCGGTAAGAAAGAACTCGCTACCAATAGAAATGTTTTTGCAAAAATAAATTTATGACCGTAATATGACATTGAAGAGAATTTCTCTCTCTCTCTTTCTCCTTCGACAAAACTTTGTCTTCATTGAATATTTTGAAGAATTTTATATGGAAGTAGTAATTTCAGTAATCATGGTAGGTCGGTTAAGTCATTCTACAACAGCAACTCTAACACGCTGTTCCAATAGAAAGCAATAGATTTTGCCTATCATCCTATAGGAAAAGTATGTATTTTACATATTTTACTAAATTTTGTAACAAAGCATTGGATTTTCCACTCATCATGGATAAGATAGCCAATTCTACAGAGTGTTTTACTATACCACAGTAGTAAATCAGTAAAGTGACAGAAGTTTACGTATTAACCTCAAAGAAATTTTGAGTTACCAAGGATTATTTGTAAGTAGAAATTCAATGCTTTGTCACTCATGCCAAAGTCAAACAACGGAGATTATTTTCTGTAATACACAAACGAATTGACAAAATTTAGCTGCCGTTTTGAACGCAGTTCTAATTTGTTCAGTTTATGAAACAGTTAAATTTTACTAATACCGTAAAAATGAATAGCTTAGTGAGTGAGTGAGTGAGTATAGATAAGTAATATGATACTGGAATATTATATAAAAAAAGTGCATCCCTGTCCAATTTTGTACCCTAAACCGTATATCCTCCCCAACTCCTTCCGGACACCCTTGTGATTTACTTTTTATTTCATTTCCAATGCACAAATAAATTAATTCAGTTTTTGCATAATGCTTCATGTAAAAACGTCGTAATTTTCAGAGGAAAATCCCGAAGTAATTTATTTGAGTCGGACGTTTTCATCCGCGATATCAATTCCGCGATACTTGCTTTGGTAAGTTAGACATTAAAACATGCTTCATTACTTCAGAATACTTCCTTCCTGGGCTTGTTTTCGTCGTCGGCTTTAATCCTTTTCCAATAATCAGCGAAATGGGAGGAGGTGATCGCGTCTACCTCTGCTTACCCGCGCTAATGGCCGGCCTGATAAATGACATTTACAGCCATAAGCTATCATTATTCACATTCAATAAGGCGAGTGATAAATAACTGGTGTGTCCTGTGGGTATACATCGACACTAGGCAAGAGCTCCGGATTGCGCGTCCTCGAAACGAGGAACATTGTCACGAATAGAGTCGAGTTGAAATAAAGCTAAATGACGGTAATTTTAGTAAATGACAAAAGCCATGTCGCAGATGTGCAATTTTAAATAGATTAATTGTAATAAAATAAAGAAGTCGTACGTGTGCATGCGCAATTAGGGTAATAGCGTTGCTAGCCGGTGGCGACGTCTGCGGCGCGTCGGTCAACTAGCAGCGTCGCGTGTATTGACCCGGCGACAATGACGACGACGACGACGCCGATGTCTCTTTTACTCTCTTTCTCTCTCTTTCCCTCTTACTCTCACTCCTGCGTCGTTGCGCTGCAGTACCGCACATCGAAACCTTAAGGACGTTTTGATATTCGAGTATATTTTCGCTTCCGATAGCTTCACATGCTTTCGTGGACCAATTTTCCTTCATGCAAATTCATTGAAATCCTACAAATTTATTTTTTACGAAAGATTTGCAAGCAACAAACAGCCTTCTTGCATAATTCATACTTGTGTTACACGACTGAATTGATTTCACCGATTCAATTTGAAAGTCGTTTACCATTTATCCTATTACTCACTCGCGTTTCAATGAATTTGCAAACATTTTGGGTTTTCTATTTAGGAAATTATTTTTCCGACTTCGTAACCCGAAGGAATTGAGAAGTGGGTAGAGACTGCTTTTTTTATTTGAAACGAAAAATACCAGCATTCAATAAACTTTTTGTTATTTCTATAAAAGGAAGACAATATTACCGGAAAAATACCTTGGTTATTATTTCCTTTGTTATTATTAAAAAAGTTGAATTTATTACGTATGTTTTCAAAAATAAACAGAGAAGCAAAAAACCTCATTTAATAATGCACCAATTTTTCTGTTTTTTATCATACGGCTTGAAAAGGTACAAAACTAATTTTGCCAGAAACAAATCTGTTTACTTTTATTCTAGAATCTCAAATTAATGAAAGTGCTAAAACGACAGGTGATAAAACCTGCAATCACTTTCTGCAAGATTAGATCTCGTGAACTTTATGCATACTTTATACATACACGCGGAGAAAATATACCCTGTTTTTTTAGCGTTTGTAATAAATTAAGCAGCATGAGTGCGTTAAACTGTTGCTCTAGATCCGAGAGCGCCGAATTCAGTGGCGGACTAGTATGGGGGGAATGGTGGAAAATTTCCCAAGGGTCCATAACGGGTCGGGGCCAAATTAAAGGAAAGGAGTCTAAAGTACCGCCAGGATTATTATTGGTTTGTGAGTTTGTTTGATTTCACGTCTACTGATGATCTACAAAATCTTGTTTAAAGAGTTAGCTAAAGAGAAAGGAAACAAACAAATTATTGTAAGCAAATACATTATGGAAGTGGTATGGTTATATAATCCTAAAAAATATACGTTTAGCCGAAACCTGAAAACCGCCCAAAAACTGTGTTCTTGAATAAATACACAAAATCAACTTCATGCGTTCACTTAATAAACATTATTTTAATGTAAACAAAGCAATGGTCCTACGTAAATTGACTATGAGAAAAACGAGAAAAAAAGTGCCGCACAAAAATTTTTAACATTAATCATCCACTACGGTTTCTGACAAAAGGGCTACGATTTTATTTCCTGCCTCGAGCAGGAGTGGTTGCGCAAAAATGAAAAAAAATGTATTTCGTTATGTTTCCAAATAAGTTATGAACGATCAACAATGAACTAATCAAGAGCAAATCTGTGCAGGATGAGTCAGAATACAATAACAAACGCAGCAAGTGTTGGATATTGCCACATGATGGTACGATCGATCTTAACTGTCAAACCGATGTGAAAAACCGTTCATTATTTGAACGATGAACAAATTACAAGTGTGGAATGAATATGCCAGCAGCACAATGTGTAGTTACGAAACGCTTGATGCTTTGTGTTTTTGACACAGTTTTGATTTTTGCCATTTTCTAAAGGAAGGGAGATTTGCACCACCATCGTACGTACACCAACACAGAGGGTGGGTTTATAGGTATTTTGTCACCCTAAGTAACTCTCTTACCTAAAGGGAATTTCATCCCTTATTCTCTATATTGCTTCATCCAACAGCTTGACTTCATGACATTTGCATTTGTATCTGGATATTGTTGGTTTCACTCGCGGGCGTGGGAATTGTTGAAGACTAAATGTGGCAAGAGCTGCCAAATATCACTACTTTGGGGAAAATAGACACCCTAAGCTTGGAGAAAACCCAATTTTCAAACTCCTGGATGTTATCGATAATCCACTGGGAAGCAATAAAGTTGATTTACTGTTAAATGTTGAGTTGGAGCTTCACAAAAGTTTTTTTCAAAATTAAAATACCCTTGCAGATAATTATTTTAACAAATAGGCTTAAGTAGTAAGATAGTAAGTCCTTCTAATGCATTAGCATCAAGCATTCCTCAAGGGAATCCAGTGCTCAAGTAAATTATCCCCAAATGCGTCAAAATGTCTGCGTCAATAGTACCGGCATTTGATAATTAATCATCAAAATACCTGATGTCTACATCGCAGTTGAGCCTACATTTAGGTTTGATATTCGCTAGTCGTAACAATGTGCCCTTCCCCAGCGGATACGAAGGACAAGGCAAGGGATGTACCGGGGTCGATCACGTCCGGCCGTGCGTAGAGTTCATATTTCATGTACCAGTGGCCACCCCAGCAAAGCCTGACCGAGCACCAATGTCACTAAACGCCGAACAATTAGAAAATACGACCTAGACCGCTTCTGCTAAGAAATATTGGCTGCAAAATTGCCCTAACTAGATTAGGGCACATGTTTCAAGTTATGCACGAGCTTCTAGGAGACGAAGACTGATTATAAGGCGTTTTTCGTTCGGAGCCACTGCTTTACAAGTCTCAGGGGATGGACGTCCCCTCTTCGTTAGCAAGCCACTGTCTAAATGGAATATTCAATTTAAAAGAGGTTTGCACTTCGCGGGTTAGCACCTACTTCATCATGTACCTATAGTAAAACCTGAATGCTCTTTCTTCCCTTTTCTTGAAATTAGAAAGGACTGGCGTTTCTTGGGTAATGTTATATTCATTACAAAGCTCTTTTAAGACAGGCTAAGTACATTTTTGCTTATTTTCAGCCTTTTGTGTTATATCAATTGTCGAGATTCGTTAGTTTATATATTAAATACTTTAAAATCACTTTGATATCAAAGAACGTAGCTGAAGTGAACTTAAAATAGTTTGAAACTGCTTTAAAGTTATCACAGAATTCAAAAAATTTGTAAAATGAATTTCTGTTTAACATTACTTTAATTCCCTACATGATGTTTAGTATTCACTCATGATCTCCAAACTATTTTAAGGACAGAAATTACGTAAGAGGACCAAATAAACAAATCTTCTTGAGTAACATTACATTTGTTACAAAGTTATTTTAGGACACGCTGAATTTTTGTAGTCTCTTCTGTTATTTTCATTGTCTGCTGTCAACCACGGAATTTTATTTATATTATATAATTACAATATATATATCTAAATACAAAAGTTATGTAAAACTTTATAATCAATAGTTTTGACATATTTGTTTGCCAAAAATAGGAAGAGAGGGGGAAAGTTACCTTCCCTAAATATTTCTGCGCCTAAAAAGTAAGTTGTCAATCTTATTCTACTATCACTCATAAGCACTTTCGCTTAAACAGAAATTTTTTGATTGTCCTCCGTTTATTAAAGAGTGGGACATGAATTTACGGTTTTTAATAATGCATAGAAAACGTCCCAGAGAAATTAGAGGACTTAAAAAAAAATTGCGTGACAGTATTTCGTTTCTTGGCAATGTTTAAAATTTTGTAAACATTTCCACTTTACAGTTTTCATTTGTACAGAAATTCTATTACCAGTACCAGTACCATTATGTTCCTGTACGGCTACGGTAACACCACACGTAATTCCGAACCGTTGGAAGCTGGAATGCTCAAAAAACCGTTTGGTTTTTCGTAACGCCCTTTATGTTATTCTGGTTTTAGATTTATAAAATTCTTTTTATGAAAGAAATGTCACCAAAAAATATGACTAACTTATAAATATAGTTAAAATTAATACTGAAAAAGGGGAAAGAAGAGGCTTTTAAAGTGTGCCCGGCTAAAGTTTGGTGACCATATTTTCCTGGAGAAAATAGCGAACAACTTTAAAAAAGTATTATAAGAATAAAGAAAACGTATGTGTTTATTATTTAACCTCACAAACGAAAGGTAAAATTTTGAGAATGTTTTAACAATAACAACTAAAATAAAATATAATTTCTGAAATTACTTAATTTTGATAGAAGTGACAGGAACAGAAAAACAATCAATAAACTGAGCCAATACGTACGGGCCCGCCGTTGTATTATAGTAATAAACCATTCTGAGAAGCAAGAATTGATCGTGTTGTTATGGTGAGACAGTTAGGGATTTACGATATAGATTCTAATACATTAAAAAAAATACAACACAGGGTGTTTGGCTGAGCAGCTCTACCTAATATTGTAGCTATTTTTTCAAATTAAATTAAGCTAAAACACAAATTTCCTCACGACTTGAACCTGTAAACCATCAGAAAAGCAATTGAAGATCAAGTACAAAACATAGTCTATATATTATTTTAATATAGCACTCTGTGTATTTTTGGCAGTTGTAGTAGATACTGGAATTCGTTTTACAATGATGCAGTTTCGTTAACAAAATGGCCAAAAAAATTAGAAAAATAATTAATCTATTAATCACGTCATATTGCATTGCGTTTTCACTGTTTAGTATAATTGTTTCTAGCATATGTTCAAAAACAAAGAAGTCAAGTGGGTTTTGCATTGTACCTAGTGTAGCATATTATATACCGCATAATGTGCTATACTGGGTAGAATCGGCAAAATAGTGGAACTGAAAACCTTCTTTTGAACGCATGCTACTAAAACTGAGTGTTACTTGTCCAATTGTGTTTTTTACTGTATAAGTAATAATGATCACGGTAAAACACAATCTGACAAAGTAACACTGAGTTTTAGTAGAAATAATTTATTCTGTGCAATGCAATGGAAACAAAATGCAATATTTAGATAATTATCTCAATAACAGGGCACTTACGTAACATGACTGTAAAGAAAATTTTAGCAACTACCACAAATGCTAAAAATATACAGGTTGTTACGTTTAATAAAAATACAGGTTATGCCTGTAACTTTTCTATTTGATATTCCACTGTTTTCTGGTTTATTGGTTAACTCCGCAAGGAAATTTTGTACAACCATGTTTTAAAAATGATTTTTTTCTGCAAAAATAACTGAAGTATTAACTGGGGCTTACTCAGTTAAATAACCTGGATACTCCACATAAAATTTAGTTTAACGTATATCTAAATCAGACATTTCTTTTTTTTTTGTAAAATCGATTAATCATATAAATATTTATATTACTATGGGTATGTAGCTGGCTTTTTTTAGATTTTATGGCAGTGTAGAAATGTTTCAAATTTCTTGAAAAATTTTTGAATTTCATATTTATACCAGAAGTTTTTTGTAAATTGAAAACTTTGCATTTCAATGCACGACATTGGTAAAATAAAAATTATCTATAAGTTTTGGAAATTAAAAAAACTCCACCACACGGTTTTATTTAAGAGTTATTGCTTTATAGAGTTGGGTATGATCTACGATTTGGTTTGTGTCCCAGCCTGCCAGTTTCTCTGTCACGCCTTCTATGAATTTTTGAAACTTTTGTATTTGACACGGACGTCTTGTCTTTCCAGTTTTGTTTTTTTTATCTTATGTAATATTTCCCCAAACAAATATTTGTATCTCATAAAAACTTGCGGCTTTTAATCGCATGTCTTTTTCGTTGCACAACTAGTACCTTCCTTAACTGTACGACGTGTTGCATTTGCGTTTTTCAGAGTATTTTCAATGTGCGTCTATTTTTTACTGCCAGTATGTGGGGCTACAACGTTGTGCATAAAACTGTTAAAGATACGAAAAGTAAAAGTTTTTTAAATATAGGAAAGTCCAGGTAACGTGCTTCGCTCATTTTTTGGAATGTAATAAATGTTGGACCACCCTGTATGAGAAAAATTTCCATATCACACTTTTAAACGCTACTAATGAGGCGAATACATTACTACAGCTTTGTTTTTCTTTATACAACTAAACTGGTGTTTATTGAGTCCTAGGATAGTAATTATCCCCTTTATTCCTCTGCTAGATCCGCCCTTGCTTGATTCGTTCATATATTAAATAGTTTGAAGTTACTTCAAAGAACGTTGCTGAAGTGTTTTTAAACTAGTTTGAAACTGCTGTAAATTTGATACCAGATCTAATGTAATTTGTGCAATGAATTGCCATTTAGCTTTGCTTATAATTCCTTACGTGGTGTTTAATAGTGTCTAAGGATTTGCAGTTTATTTTCAGAACATAAATTAGGTACGTTTAACAAATAAACAAAATTTCTTTTAACTTCTGTACAAGCATCCAGAGCATATATTTTTGTGTATGAATATGTGAAATGAATCATTGGGGAAAATTTACAACAACCGAGTAAAATGCTGATTTTATTTTTTAATAGGGTATAAAACACAAGCACAGAGTAAAGCCTTCATTATCATTCACCCCCGGAGCCTCAGCAATAACAAAATGAAACCGTGTAACAAGGAGTGCATAAAACGCATCATAAAATCTTGCAAAACTGCTCTGCGATGCACACAATTAAAACGAGATTTTGTAAAAGGTTGCTTGAACATGAAATGATGCATAATGAATGAGGTTATGAAGTACCTACCGGAACCGGAACAAGGGGTGGTCAGGTGAAACGTTAAACCGCGAGTTGCCATGGCAACGACCGTTGATTACGGCCGAATCTGCGGTCTCCACTTGCTTCATGAGTTGTTGGACCTCAAACGGCCACCAGGAGTCTATAATTTTACAAATCCGCTGATTTGGCGATGCTTAATTTGAGCTTCTCGCGTTATCATTGACTTCCGACTTACGTTTATTTAACAGTCTTGGACAGCATTGTTTAATGGACTTTTCCAGTTTATTATCAAACTCAAAATCTGGATGAATAAAATGACCACGAACGAACTTCTTAGACTTTATCTTAATTTGTAGAAACTTACAAATGAACTTTGTAGACAAGTTTTTCTGTTTGTAATAGAAATGCTTTCACAGAAGAATTTCGGTCGTTTTTTTGTTCTTTTCTGATTTACCAGCGGTCTAACGCTAGTATAATTGAAAGCACAAAGTTATCCCGTAATTACATGCTTCCAAAGTACATATTATACCAAGGGTTACTAATGTCAACTGCAGTTAAACTCTCTAACCACAGAACAGATGACGTTTCAATCCAATAGGACATTTCCAGACGTTGATTATCTGCAAATATTGGACAGGACAGTCAAATAATTCCAATTATCTAATCTAACCGCAGGAACTTGTTGCAGGACTACGTTAATTGATTTTGAGATGTCGCAAAGGTATTTTTTTTTCAAGTAGCAACATAAAATAATATTTTAGCAAAATAACCAATCCGAAACTTCAATTTTTTGTGGGAATGCAGATGACCTGTAAATGGCCGAGCAGGATGATGACATTACGGTCAGCAGGCAGCATTTCTTACGTCACACGGCATCGCAAAATTCAATAATTATGTTCTGCAAACTATTTAATAAAAAATATATTTTTATATCTTTACAGCAGCATTATTTTAAATTTATGATTATGGTATCAATTTTGATTGTTATCCAAGCGAGCTTGAATACAAACCATCGGATAATCTTTTATAGCTAATAATATAGGATCGTAAACGGTGTGGCACATTTCCAAAACTGCATTGTGCAATTCATATATCTTAGAAAACAAAAAGGCACCCGCTTACAAATTATACGCATTGGAAACTCAAACTTGAAGCAATAACAATAACAATAAATGCGTTGTGCCAGAAAAGCTGACACTTAATCTAATTGTATTTACACTGTTCTCCATATTCCTACAGATTGGCGTGCGATAACAATGAGGACGGGGGTTGTTCTGTATATTTTAGACATATGTGGCAAACGGAATAACGCTTCAGTGTATTTATTTTTCAGATTAATTGTATTTTTTGTATTGATATCCGCTACACACACATGTTTAACTTCGCGAGAATATTGTATTTATTATAATCCGAAATTTAGAGAGAATTGCAATTTTTTTTCCTTTTTTTGCCATTCGCTTTTTGAAAAACTAATTTTGGTATTCCACGAATTATTTTACTCTGTAAAATAAAGTGTCGATAAATGTTTTTGTAATAGTTACGTCTTCTAACCAAATATCAATCATTGGTCTGTTAGTTATTTTAAAACAGTTTTCTTGGGTTTGAAGTAAAGGGATAATAAAATTCAAGTTATTTCAGCGTCCCTACTTCGAACAGTGTTATTTTGATGGTGTCTCCCTATTCCTTCCCTAGGGTTCATTCCCTAGTCTAAACGTTTCCCTTATGTCACTTTTTCTTTCTTGCAATACCATGCAAAATATCATATCAACACTGTTATTTCGTAGTTTGCGAAATAAATGGTAGCGGGGAATTATTTTTAAATAAACTACGCATTCATGCGTGGCGTTTTATGTGAAACTAGTCTAGTGTAAAGTTATAAACTAAAACATTAGTGGAAATTCCAGTTAACTACCAACTAAAATTTCATCTGCATTCTGTTTTCGGAATTCATACACTGTCAATACCTCAATGCATTACTGATGCGCTTTAACGATGAATTGCAACGCGCGTATTTACCGTTGGGGATCACAGCTGACTGCTTCCAACTATTGCAGCATCTGCCATTTCAAAATCGCATAAAAATGGATACACCCCCGAGACATGTCGATTGCCAACGTAATTGTTTCATATGCGACAAATCAGTTTACTGTAAATGGACATAACTCTTTTGTTTTTTCACATCTCTACATTGCAGTCCGCAACAATAAACACGAAATTCACCAAACGGGATTATCGCTTGTTAATTTAAATCGAATATTAAAAACTAATATTTAGATTAGGATTTTACATATCCGAAACGCAATTTCAAATGTACAATTTCCATTACTGATGGTAAATATTTATGTAGAACTTGTTAACTATGTAATAAACTATTTCGAAGCGTACAAAACATTTTTAAACAAAGCTACCTCTGGTTGGTTGAATTTTAAGTTTATTTACATTAGGCTAACTGTAATCTGTTGTTAGTTGAAGTAATGACGTGGAGATTTTTTTTTATTTACACACAAGGAATTATAAGTATTATAGATATATTAAAACTTGTGCAAATTTTTTCAAAGAATATATTTCCTAAAAAAATTAATTTTAGCTTTTTGAGTACTTTATAATTTCCGTTTTACACTTTCTGATTATTTCAGTAACAGGGAAGAATTAATACGTTTTAAACTTTCCGAAACACGAAAATTGAATTTAAAAAAAATTTTCTGTTAATAAGTGGGTAGGTGTGTGGGTGGTGCCTCGCAACTCATGACTGATACGGCTTTTATGAACCTCGGAAGGTGGAGTTATATTCAAAATTCACAGGAAAAACAAATTTTCAAAAAACATCTGAAAGCGGAAGCGGAATTTAGATATGTTTTCATGGTAGCGATTTTCGGGTAACGAATTTTCTATTTCTGAAAACTAAATCAGATAGAAGACGGAGCTTTTCAATGGATTTTGTATTTTCAAAATAGTGGATGCTACTAATACGCAATGTGACTATGTAAGAAAATTTTCCAAACGGAGCAAACTCATTATTGAAAAATATGTACAAAAATTTTAGAATTAAAAACAAGTTGTGCCCAAAAACTGGCCTCTCGATTTCTTTACATTTTATTATAGAGCTAGAGAGGAGCTACAATTCTGTTTGTATACCAGTTCGCTCATTTCTCCGTGACGGCTTCTATGAATTTTTGAAATCGAAAATTCATGCGTCTTTATTTATTAAACAAGGGTGATAAATCATTTTTGTTTCAGATAGAAATTTGCAAGCGAATACAATCTTACCATGTACGTCATTTTTGAAACCATAACAAATATGAACACAGAAAACATTTCTGAGTTTTTGGAAAATGTCAAGAAATTAATGCCTAAAAAAGACGACGGAATTTTGTTTAAACTTTGTAGGATCATGGAGCTAGTCATGATCTACAACTTGGTTTAGACTCCAATGCGATAATTTTTCTGTGACACTTTTTATGAGTTTATGAAGTTGAGATATTAATGCTCTTCCATTTGTTAACGGAGGGCGGTAAAACATTTCTGTTCAAGCTATATCGCTCATCATTAATAGTGGAGGGAAAACATTATTTTAATTTTTATATAAAGGGGAACCAGTCTGTCTAACGATTTTTTTTGTAGCATGTTCTTCAGAAACTGTATTTTTTTTAAACGGGGTATTGAAGATAACCTTAAAGGAATCCCAACGTTGCATTTATTTCAAATTATCTGGCTTTAAAATGAACCTAATTTGCAGATTCAATGAAATTTATTATTGCTATAGTCGAAGAAAGACATAATGTTATTTTATATAATTTTTGACACAAGGAAAACTATAAAATGGAAAGATTTCTGAAATTTATTAAAAATTAGCTATCTGTTTTTAAATATTTGTATATGCTTATAAATCTAAAAACGAACAGCAATTTGGCTTTGAATGCAATTTGCCATTTTCTCTCTCTCGCCGTCTATATACAGGCTGAGTCAAGCTATACGCCTTTTTTTAGTGAGTTTATTATTAGGAATATATTAAAAATTTTTGGTGTGCATATGTTTCGAAGGGTGCTCTACAACCTGGCGCAGTCAGTTTTTTGATTGAACGTCAAATGTCAAAATAGCGATTTTCAACTGTTTATTTTTAAATGGAACGGTACGACTTTTTTTTGGCTTAAACGATGCTGTATGATGTACACAATATGATCCTTACTGAATTTTTTCACAATTTTTAAGATTCAGCCTAAAATATGCATTCATTATGTTAGTCTAGTAGGCCGGTACGTATACGCACGCGCCACCATGTTTTTGCGTAAAATAAGTAAACCTTTGATGAAACAATTGCTGCGGAACGTACTTTGATGTAAACACAAAACGATTTAATGGTTGTCAGTATGCATACTGAAATCGTTATTTTAATAAACATAAAAAAACAGAAACTCGGTTATTTAGATTACATTAAATAATAGTTACTTCAATATTAGGATAACATCGAATGAAAACTATAAGATTATAAACTAAACAAAAATTAAATAAAAAACTATAATTAGTTTTTGTCCAACAAGAAACTCGAAGAAGTGAAAATGTTTACTTACAAGCAATTGTTTCATCAAAAGTTTACTTATTTTAAGCAAAAACATGGTGACGCGTGCGTACGTACCGGCCTACTAGACTAACATAATGAATGCTTATTTTACAGCCGAATCGTAAAAATTATGAAAAATTCAGTAAGGATCATATTGTAAACATCATACAGCATCGTTTAAGCCAAAAAAAGTGGTACCGTTCCATTTAAAAATAAACAGTTGAAAATCGCTATTTTGACATAATTGACGTCCAATCAAAAAAATGACTGCGCCAAGTTCTAGAGCACCCTTCGAAACATATGCATACCAAAAATTTTTTATAAATTCCTAATAATAAACTCACCAAAAAAAAAGGCGTATAGCTTGACTCAGCCTGTATATGTAATATTTGAAAATCATTGTCTTTATATTTAATACTATATGGAGGCACTATAAAACATTCCTGTTTAAGTTAAATGGATCGTCGGTCGGTGTTAGCGGAATAAGATTCTAAGCTTAAATTCTAGAAAATTTAGTAATACCCGCTTTTCTCGTTCTTTAGCTGACGAGTCTTTTTTCTTTAGTCTTAGATGGTCGTTAATCTCAACCAATTTACGTTCTTACACCTATAAACACTCAATGGCAAGTGGGTGCCCGCGGGTGAATGTCATGCACGGTAGTGGTAGGAATGCTGCAATTCTATATTTACTGTTGGGGCTAAAACGTTGATATAAAAATACTTTTCAAGTAATAATTAATATTAATTGTTCCCATTTTCAAGTATTTTTTAATAAATTTTTGCAGGTTGCAAACGGAAAACATTTTTACTTTCCCATACTTTCAGTGTATTAATTTCGTGTAAATTTTCAAATTCTATTTTTTTTAATTGTCTGTGTGTGGGTGAGTGGGTATGTGGGTGTATGTGTATTTATGTGTATGTGCGATTTATTACTCCAAACGGATGGTACAATTTGGATGAACTTTAGAATGCGCGAGGGGGGAGATATCAAAAATTTATCAGGAAAATTTATTTTAAAAAAATACGAAACTGGAATCGGAAGTTAGACACGTTCTTCTGGAGGAATTTTTTTCGAGACAGGAATTTTTGAAATATGAAAGCGAAAGCTTTGGGGTAAAGGGAATATTTTTGTTTCTGAACCTCCTAGCTTTAAAATTACAGTTTTTATGGTTTTCTGAAAATGTTAATTTTAAAGCCTTATTGTTCAAAAACGAGTATATAGATCGCTATCAAAATTTTGGAAATTTTCAAAAAAATGTCGCACAAAGACCTACACGCAATTTTTTGTTTAAATTTAGTTACCAAAAGAACTATAGATTAACTACAATTTGATTTGTGTGTCAGTCCGTTAATTTCTCTATGAATTTTTGAAACGCATTGAAACTGCATTTTTTATTTGCAGATACAAAAATACAGGTAGAAGTAAAATCAATAAATAACACAACCTATTTATTACAATAAATAATCATGTGCTTTTCAATGGTGTCAACGAGAAAATTTTGCCGCTTATCTTCCAATATATTTTTGTAGCTGGAAAAACTTCTTTCTACATCACAAGAAGTTACTGGACAATATTTAAATAAATGTGAATTTTTAACTGCAAAATATTCGTCATTGTAGCCATTACTTAAGAAATCTCCATTTAAAATATTTTTTATGGAATTCAGAGTTGAAAGTCCGCTGTTTTTCTGAATTAAATCGTCCATTTTGCTGCTAACTTTTTTGCATATTTTATTTTTATTTTTATTCAAAATTGAATGAAATTTTTCGATTAATTCTAAAGATTCAGTGAGAAGCAGGTTTTGTGTTTCTAATTTATTAATGATGCTAGGAATTTCCGAAAAATGAGCCTTTATGTAGGACAACTGAGGTTGCAATTCCGGACACTTTAAAATATCTTGACAATCTGCTATAGACTGAGCAGAAGTTGAATCAAACGTGTTAACAACATTTTTAAATTCACTGTAATTTTCACAATAAAATAGAGCGGCTTCTATACACGTTCCCAACCTGGTGAGAATTGGTTGTGGAGGTAAGGGCACATCTTTAAGCAAGTCTTTGTAAACTTCGACGCGAAGTGGTGATTTTAAAAATACCTTTTTCCCGTTATTAATTAATTTATTGACTAAAGGAGACTCAGTTCTTCGGCCACCCTATTCATCGCATGGGCCAAACAAGTTACATGAATTAAATTTGGGAAAAAGATTTTTTAATTTTGACCTGCTTTTACCATGTATGCGGCACCATCAGTCACCATGTATAAAATCCTTTCTGGTGGTGTTTGATTTGGCAAATAAAGTGATGAAAGGGTTTCATTGACAAAAGGTGAAATTGTCAAATTGTTGGTTTTTTCTAGTTGTTTAACAGCAATTAAATAACTGGAAGGTCTGCTTTTTAAAACACCTACAATAAAATTCGCTATATATCTTCCTTTAGCATCGGTGATTTCGTCAACACTAAACCAAATACAATTATTCGAAACAACGTTTCTTATTTTTTGAAGATTTTTTTCGTATAATTTTGGAATGCACGTTCTGGAAGCTGTTCTCCGGGAAACGACGTTTTGTTTTGTATATTTTTCTAAGAAATTTCTAAATTCGGGAACGTCCATGTTATTTAATGGAATGTTGCATGAAACCATCATTCTACACACACCGTCGTTGAAATTGTTGACATTCTTATTTAAACAGTTCAGCAATAATTGTTGTTTTGGCTCGTTTGTATTATTTTTTCTTTTTTGATGCGGACCGGTGGCTACGTGCTGATCAAGTTGAAACTTTTTATTAACGTTTATCTGTAAAAACAATATTTAAGTACAATTTACTACAGCTTACACAAAGGAAAATAATTGAATGTGCCCTGTGGCCTGTGCCATATCCTTTGCAATATCACAAAAAAAATTTTCTAATTTTATTCTTAAATTTTTGCTTAATTACAAAATAAAATAACAAATTAGTATTAAATTTTTAACTCGCTGTTTTGGCTTGTTTGAAGTTTTTTAACTTTAAACAGAGTAAACAGTTTTTTTTAATTCAAAATTAAAATAAACGGATAAATACCTCTTTTTCACAGATGACGCACAACACAACACTTCCATCGTATTTAAAACATGTATACGGCTTCAGCCACTTCTTAATTAAATCGTTTTTTGAACTAGCAACTTTAGGCATTTTCAGGGTATAGACTGGGCAATTACACTTTACAGCTCTCTGCCAAGGCAACAAATGAACTAGTCAACCACTAAAATTATAAATAACTATTTCTAAGAATAAGTATAAGAAAAAATTCCAAATATTATTTTCAAAGAAATTTGTACCTAAGGAATAAGACCTACCCAAATAATACAACCTTTGTCAGTTAATCCTTTATTTTCTCTATCCCTACTTGGAAATTTAGAAAGTGCAAGTCTAGGGTTCATGTGGTTTCACTAGAAGAAATTGTGCAATTTCTTCTAAGAACTACGAATATTTTATTTGATAATTTATTGAAATTTAATTTTTCTTTGCTAGAATATGCATTTTCATGCCAGTAAAAGCTAAAATATGCACTAATATATGCCGTATGCCGTAAAGTTGTAATATATGCCAAATATGCAAAATAAAATTTACTTTTTATGACTCTAAACATCAGGAAACGTGTATATACGAAAAATTAACATTTTATGATCAATAGGAAAAAAGATGCAAATATGCATTTGCCCAACTCTACTTATAAGTGATAGTAACATTGAGTTCTCAACTTAATTTTTTGGTACAACGATATTAAATAAATTTTAAGGAGGTTAATTACCATCTCAATTCCTTGTGAACGAATTTGTTCAACAAAACAAAACAAAAAAAAATTTAACGCACTGCCAGTTTACTATATATTTAAATCTATATTTCTCTCTTTCTGATGCCTGCGACAGTCCCATGCGTTTACCGAATTCTCATGGCGCGTGGCCGATCTACAGAGCTACCTGTTAAAACCAGTCGACCTTTCTCACTATTGTCTCTTTTTGTAGTGAATATTTGAATAAATGAAAACATTTATTTTGATACAAAAGCTTCAGTATTATGTAAGTATGTTCTGATAATATTACCATTATGCTTTCGGTACAGTAATAAGGGTGGTGGGATATTATTGTTGTCAATGTTGGTGCGTAAAACTTTTGAGTATATGGTACCTAAGTAACAATATTTAAAGGGAAGGAAACCCCAGGCGAGGTGCTTCGCTCATTTTTCTCTTTATAATTAAAAATTTAGCAGAGAAAAATAACTTATAACAAAAGCCCTTCTTTTTTGTTCCCAATACTATCTCTACTAATTTTTAATTCAATTTATTATATTTTTACCTTCTACGGTAAAACTATACTCATTAATCCATACCCAATCCCCAATTCTTAAGTAAATCAACCTCATATTCTATCGTTCTTTAATAAAAACTATGTTTATCATTTCAAATATTGTTTTATTTTTGTTTCCATTGCATATTTGGAACTTAATTATTTTTATCTGCTTAACGATCAGGCTGTTCGTGTAATCGATTTTATTATATTTATATAGAAAGGTTGTCCCTCTGTTCATATATGAACCCAATTTCCTAAAAGAAACTAAAACATCGATGGGAGAAACGACTATTTAGTAACCGTACAACACGAATCTGAGCTTCTTTTCAAACTGCTGATTTTTAAAAAGTGCGGTTTTTCTCTTCTATATAATACTAGTGCATCAATCCAATTTTCTCGTGGTTTTCTACGAGTCATAACACTCATATAACACACCCATTCGCTCCTGCTTTGATGTTTCTATATTAAAGCGTCTAGGCTGTAACTGGTATAGAGACAAGGACATACATACAGGGTGTTAATGAATTGTAGGGACAAACTTCTGGGGCTTGCAAAACACAACAAAGCAAACAACTTTTGTTAATAAAAGTCTGGTCAAAAGTGTTTCCTTTAGAAAATAGAGCCTCTTAAAGATTCTTTAAGAAGTACGTGAAAACAGGTAACCCAAATTGCATATTCAATTATTTTGCACAGGTCACACGGAATTAAAAAAAAAAACGATCTATACATACATGCATTCAAATACCGTCAATTTTGACACAATTCCATATTTTATTGATATTTTTTGCCTTTTCTTGCATTCGATTCTGTCTATGCCTTTTATAATTCGTTTTTTCGTTCTGTGATTTTTTTGATAATTATTTTCTTCGTTATTTTCGTTCTGTGTTTCGTATTTTTGTGTTATGGCGAATTACGAAGGTACATTCGTTGTCAACAGACACAACTGTGGAGCTACCAGAACAAGGCGAACGGTGGATTTTGAGGAAGAAGTTTTGGAGAGAGTGGCTGAAAATCCTTCTACTAGTTCAAGAGCCATCGCTCATGAAATGGGAGTGAACCATGTTTCAGTATGGGAGGTACTACATGAGCAGCAGCTACATCCGTACCATCCACACAAGGTACAAGCCATGGTTCAAGCAGATTTTCCCAGAAGGGTAGAATTTTGCCAGGTATTTCTGCGGTGGTGTAATGAGGATCCAGAATTCCAAGTAAACATTCTGTTTAGTGACGAGGCATCTTTTACAAAAGAAGAAATATTCAACAGCAGAAACAGCCACATTTGGGACGATGAAAATCCCCATGCTGTGGTTCAAAAAGCATACCACCAAAGATTTTCAGTGAACATTTGGGCCGGGAGTGTTGGCGATAGACTCATTGGACCATATCTGCTACTCCAAAAGTTAACAGTAGCAATTTATTAAAATTTCTTGCGCCATGTCCTGCCTGAACTTTTGGAAGATGTTCCATCACAAATGTGGCTGCAGCACGATGGTGCACCTGCTCATTTTTCGGCGAAAGTTAGGGAATTTTTAAATAACACTTTTCCCAACAGATGGATAGGTCGAGGAAGGCATGTGGCGTGGCCTCCACGTTCTCATGATTTGACCCCACTTGATTTATTTTTGTAGGGCCATGTTAAAACGTTAGTGTATGCTACCCCAGTTGAAACTGTAGAAGAACTTACGGCGCGTATTCTTGCTGCATGTGAAGAAGTTCAACAGACTCCTGGTATATTTGGAGCGGTGCGCAGGAATTTACTTTGCAGATGTGCTTCGTGTGTAGAAGCTGGGGGACGACATTTTGAACATTTACTATAATTTTGTTAATTTTTGAATTAGTTACTGTAAATTTTTCAAATAGTTGATTTTTGCGATGTAATTTTAATTTTTTCTATTGCTTAGTTTTGAAACATTTTGTTAATTAATTTATTTTTAATTTAATTTGAATTTGAAAAGTGGGAAAGGGGGCTTTATTTATCCTACACTGCTTTCCGTCATTATGGAAACAAATAGTAGGTAGTAAATTGAGTTGCCTACGTTCAGGCGCTTCTTAAAGAATCTTTGAGAAGCTTTATCCCTGAAAGGAAACACTTTTGACCACACGTTTTTTAACAAAAGTTGTTTGCTTTGTTGTGTTTTGCAACCCCTAGAAGTTTGTCCCTACAATTCGTTAACACCCTGTATACTGAAATGGAAACATGCGGTCAGACAAACAGAGATGCACTATGTTAAAAATCGATTTTTTGTTATCCTCAGGTTCTAAAACTAGTCGTCAATAGCTCAAGGTTGTTTCTTGGCCAATGAAATCCCTTCTCCTAAAGATCCAAGGGGCAGCAATAATTACTTTACCTTTTTAAACTTATTTCAAACATTATCAAATAATTGGTTCTTTAATTACTCTGAAAGAAATTTCTTCAAGTTAGTGTAGCTATATATAGATCCCAAAGTTGTGGGTCTGACAGTGCCTAGATTTGAATATTATTTTTATATAACTATAACTGTGCAAGGGTTGGTAATTATCTTAAGGTTGAAATTAATTTCTCCACGGTAGGGATGTTGTGTTAAGATTTGCGATTGTAATAGCTAGTGGGTGTTTTACTCTTCGGAAAAGTCTGAAGGTCTTTTCCCGGAAATTAAAAAAAGTATTAATACAATTAATAGTTCTGCTTAGAAGGGCTTAATTTAGGCTTTTGATTCGACCAGCTGATTTGTCCAAATTGTCATTTAGTGAACATGTTTCCATGAATCCTGTTTGTAGTATTGTATTTATTATTTGCATTGGTTTTACATTTCGTTTGAAAAGCGCCGACATTCATATATTTGGAAGTGGAAACCATATTAGTTAGGTTCTCTCATTAAAAATCCGCCCTAATCGATAAGGCTGAGCTGTTGTTAAACGGCTATCAAATAGCCCGGGGTGGCTTCAACTTGAAACAAGCTGAAATGAGCTACTAAAGTCATGAATATTCAGGCGCACGTTCTAGCCTAGTGAGCTGTGGAACACATTAGCACCGTCAGCAACATCAGAGGATGGGACGAGAGACGACGTCCTGGAAAGTGCAGCTTAGATTTCGCGTGCACGACGGTACAACATAATGACATACCCACGTTTTAATGAAATGCTAGATTTCGTGTGTCTTGCTCTCCCTCGCGAATACCCTAAAATCGCGAACCCTTTGACGAAAAGCACGAAACAATCCTGGACGACCTCTGACTAAATTATTGTGTAACGAATACGAAATCGGGAAAAAGATGGGATGTTCCCTTGAACG
Organism: Ctenicera cuprea; assembly: GCA_958336395.1. Classification (NCBI taxonomy): domain Eukaryota; kingdom Metazoa; phylum Arthropoda; class Insecta; order Coleoptera; family Elateridae; genus Ctenicera; species Ctenicera cuprea. The sequence goes on from OY284488.1 coordinate 34,411,454, forward strand.
CAATTGCTCTTTTAAAGTCCACATTTTAGTACCAATCCTGCTGATATTGCAATGTTAAACTGGATTTGTATGTGTGCAAACACATCAACTTTGAAACACTGATTTCTTTGCCGGTACTTACACAAAATAACTTTTGACAATACGTCATATAGAAAAGTACTTCGTTTCCTCTATGGAAAAAAGATTCTTTTCAAAATAATAGTTAAATGGTGTTTTTATCTTGCCCCTTTGATTCCAAAATTTCAAATGCAATTAAATGCCATGACTAATTAAATCATTTATGTTTAAAAAGAAAAATAACATTAAAAAATTTTTCGGATTGATAATTTTAATAAGGGTTATAGCACCAGCGCCGGTCATGACGAAACGCATACCGACATTTTAGTCCCAACATCTCTGAAATTATTTAACATCGAACTATCTCACAATGAAGGGTAAACAGCCACGTGTCGCATTGCAGATAATATGCGTCGCACAGGGTCAGCTATGATACTACAAACTGTCTAAGAAGCTCAATCTATTGAAAAATGGTTATGCATGCTGTAAAAGTATGCAGAAATAGAAGTTTAGTTCAATAAATAACGTCGCCGTCGGTCGTCGCGAAATAAATGTTTAAAATTGTATTCCAGTACGTCTATTAAAGTAGAAAATTAAATTTTAGTTATGTTATAAACGGAAAAAAAAATATACCTATGAAACAATATTGCTAAGTGTTTTGGATAATCTAATATACCATCTGCCTATCTGCCATCTGCCCCTCCCCCCAACTAACTCTTGAACGACTTGATATTTTAGCACAACATTTGGTGTGCTTTAATGGGAAATTAAATACTATTTTTTGGCCAATAATTAAATTTTGTATCATTCAAAATAACGGCTGGGCGCCATTTTGAAATTTTTTTTTAAATGGAAAGGGGGGTCGAGTAATATCTCATTTGACGCCAAATTTTCCTAGAAATATCTCAGGTGGATGGAAATAATATTGAAAACGTTATGTTCCAACAAGACGGTGCGCCGCCTCATTATTATAAGCCTGTTTCTGACTTTCTCAACGGACATTTTCTTGGAAGATGGATTGGTAGGGGGCCTGTAGAATTGCCGGCTCACTCCCCATATTTAACTTCCTTAGATTTTCTTCTATGGGAATATCTGAAATCGAAAGTGTACAGAAACAATTGAAGAACTGGAGCACAACGCATTACAGAAGTTTGCAGAAATACCACTCCAGAAACTTATGAAAATGTAAGGCAGGAATTTCATAACCGACTTTTTATGTGCCAGGAAGTGAATGGTGAACATTTCGAACACTTAATTTAATTTCTTTTTGCTTCAATTCTTAGATTTTTAAATAGACTTCCTTATCTTCAAACATTTGTCATTTTGTTATGGCTTAATATTTTTTTAACTCTAGGATCAGACGCAGAACTAAAAGACCTTTCCAATGAGGTGTCACTCGACCCCCCTTTCCATTTAAAAAAAAAATTTAAATGCCGCCATTTTAATGATACAAAATTTAATTCCCATTAAAGCACACCAAATGTTGTGGTAAAATATTAAGTCGTTGAAAAGTTAGTTGGGGGAGGGGGGTTACTTTATAGACACAGTGTATATACATTGTATATTTTACGTGCACTCTTAGCAACCGTAGATCAGAGTGTTGGGAAAATCGGTTACCACCCTTTAAAAGTAAATTCTGCACCTCACGATAACAATAATAATAGTTCCCATAAACACATAAACGTGAGTTAGGAAACGCTTTACCAAGAAGTTACAACCTGTTTTGTGTTCCATCAAACTTGTTACAAACTGTTACAACGGTGCCCTTTCTCGGAAGCTCTAACTCCACAATGAAGCGTTTTCGTACATATCTTAAACGGAACGTTTTTTCTTGTTGTGATGTATAGAACTGATTCTTAAAGTTGGTGGAAACTATTTAAGCATTCTAAGAAAATCCTTAGATCTTCATGGCAACTCGATTTTGCAAAAACATGAAATTATTTGGAAAACTATTTTAGTAGCAATGTTTAACAACAGCACTTTTTTGTGTATTTTTGTATTATTGTATATTGTATTGTATATTACAAAATATCAATACATTTGCTTATTTGGGAAGTGTTATAAAAAAAAGAGGGAGGGTGGTTGTGTCACTAGTATATAAAAAGATGAATAAACATTGCACAGTACAACGCCTTTAATAAAATGGGAAACATCTGGTAATCAAAAAGAGTATCCTCAAAGACAAAAATTCGTTTCTTTAAAACTAATCTGAAAAGTGTGTTATTGTACGGTAGCGAGTAGTGGGCTTTGAGGAAAAAAAAGTAAGAGAAGTACAAACATTTATGAATTAAAGAAGAGTACTAGGAATCTACCGGCCAATTCAAATTCTTCTTGTGGAAGAAAACGGATCAAGAACTGTAGAGGAAACTATAAACAAACAAATAGAAATGGAGATATTATAAAACAGGCGTTGGAATAAGCCAACCAGAACTCCGCCGTTCTGCCCGACTGGCTCAAAAGAGTTTAAATACCTCCACATTTCGGATTTGAATACAGTGCTCTGATCACTCTGAAGATGCAAGCTGCAATGTCTTGCTATACGTTATTTTTATGGGTTTACAAACAGCTAACAGGCATACGTCGATTAAGTATTCTTGTCCTGACAAACAAGATACATTAGGATCGTGGTTTACCCAACAACAACAATCTAAGTACACGGCCCTGTTTAGGCAGGCAGGGCCCACGAACAACTATTGCTCAAACTTTTAGAGCAAAAGCTTTTACAGTCAGACAAGCTACAGGTCGTTCCTTACCTGATTATGCTGGGTGTAATTCCTAAATGACGACGCGGTCTAAGCCGAAAGTAAATTGTAATATTGACAATATTTAGTTAGTTATGCTTATGCTAAGGCTTACTCAACAGTAACTAATTGAGCCATATTTAGTTAGTTATGCTTATGCTAAGGCTTACTCAACAGTAACTAATTGAGCCATATTGGTCTATATTTATAATTGTTTGTTAACCATTTAAAAAATGTATATTTAGAGTTTGTATTGAAGACTAAATAATTAAAATTACGCTTATACCAGTTATTTTATTATTCCTAGCTTGGAACTTCGAAACAAATTTTTTTTTTAAATTTTTATTGCCCATTTTACTTCCTAAAACCCGGTATATATAAATGCCTAATGCTTAAATATAAAATTTTAACATTTTAGTTCAACTACTGCGAATATTATTGACAAAAAGCAATTAAACTATATCATCTTCACGACGCAGTAGCTAAAGTGTTCGGACTAATTTTTATTAGGAACTTTTATAATTATTTCGACTTGCACAATTTACTGTTAAAGTATGGCAACCTGTTTTAGTTCATCCTGTATATCGCATCATTTGAGAAATAAACCCCAATAATGACGTGATCTCAAAGATAAAAGCAACTTATACTTCTACAAGACTGCAACGTTTAAAAGTTAGGACTTTCTTGGTGTCTATTTACCTTGTGAATTTATTGCATTCTCGTCTGTTTTGCACTTCCATTTCGTTGCCAATTGTATAGTTATTGGTTTCTTCTTCTTCCCTATTTCAGTAAATGAAATTCTTATACCTATTCATACTTTCCTGGCTCTTTATTTTGAACTAAAATTGATAGAAGTTGTCCATTTCTGCGGTAGACGATTCGGTATTTCATATATTCAATTTCTTTTCGTTTTCCTGTTTTTTGAAATCTGTTGGTTTTACCAACTTGGTTCCTTTGAATTTGTGCGAAGTATCGCATTAAACATTCTCTACTATAGTAAGCTATCTGCTTTGCCATAACCTAACCGTCTCGTCTATACGAAAAACCTGCCAGCCTATTAAATGCAGATGTTTTCTTGCCTTGTGTCTTTAGTAATGGTTTTTCTCTCATTTCCTTCTGTAGAATATTTAAGAAAGGTTGCTTTTCTTTTGTTATGGCAGATTAAATATATTCATAAGAAACCCTGAGAAGCTTCAGGTAATGTAACACGTGCCTCTGAAGTCTTATAGCTTATTACTTGCATGTTTCCAACTTTGTGGTCTTTGTAAATATTATTTTCTCTTGTCAAAGCACAAACTTTAATACTCGTTATACTTCTACCCTCTATTGAAGGATTCTGTTGATGACAGTATATTTTCCTTAGCCCTACTTCTTTCTAGTACATTTATGTTTTTTTGTTTTTTTTTTCTTCCCATAAGAATGAGTTAAACGGGTGTTTCATCCTCAATGAAAATGATAGCTAAATTAACCGTTTGTATATTATCTTTGATTATATAACTAAGGGTATAGTCAATGATATTATTAATATGAACAGGGACAGCATTCTACTAAAATTAAAAAAGGCTGAATTTAATGTGGATACTATTGAAAAGGGTTACAAATGGGTAAATTTGAACGTCAGTTTTTATTAGTAAGTTGTTAGATTTGAATTGCGACCTGAACAAAGGGTTCGATAGGTCGGAAGCGAATCGGTCTTCGGGGACATCCTCAGTCGCCCAGCAGCAGACCTGTATAGTCCTGGGTTATTGGCAAAATGGACAACAGGGCCTGATCTAATTGTACACGTCATTCAGCGCATAATTCATGCTGTACAAACTAACCACCCTTTGCTACTACAGTAGTTAATAAATTCCTCTCTCGTATATTGAAATGGTTTCAATAAGCCCAACGCACGCGTGGCTTTACATATTCATATCGCGTTGCAGACAAAAATCGAGAAACGTAGCCGGTTTGATGGGAGCCGCTTATTGCAAATTCCGGTTGTCACACGTGTTTGTTTCAAGCGGACGCACGACAAACGCGTAATTGCGAGACTGTCACGTCTCGAGGAGATTAGCGTGGCCCAGCAACGAGAAAAACAACCCCCAATAACACTATCGGCCGTTTAAATAACAACGAATCACCGGAAAACGTATATTTTAAACTCGATAACGCTAGTGCCGGGCTTTTTGCGCCAGAGCTTCCGTTCGCATCCCATGGCGATACAGTAATAATGTGCCAACGGCTCCGGGACATATGCGCCGTATTTAGATAAAAAATAATCCTCTTTTCTGACCATTACAAGGCTCTTATCGAACATCCCCCGCTTCTAATCTAGTTTTTATATTATGTTTTCGGTTGCGGGGGCACGCGGCTCTTACCATTTGACAGACAGCATTAGGGGGCATTAGGAGTGCATGCACCACCTTTCACCATTTCAACGATTAATGTCCTTTAATAAAATATAACAAATAACCAACGGAATATGAATAATTAATCTCGTGTAACAACTGCAACACCACATAAGCGGGAATAATTAGAGCGACATAAAAACCATTAAAGCACGCACTCGCATTCATGAAAATTGCATTAGGAGGTACTCAATCATACATAAATTATTTATATAAATTGTTTTGTTACTATGAAAATACATTAGTTTAACATTTATTGTCAATCTGACAATTGTAACGAACGGTAACATATTAATTCCATTTAACCCTTTGCCCCATTTCATATTTTTAGATGCAAAGGATATGAATTATCTTATTATACTATTAAGCGAAGCACAAAGTTAATTAAACAGTATTAACTTTGTTCTCGTGTGGACTTGATGGCAGTGGAATGAGCAGATCTATTATTGGAATTAGTAAATTTCAAACTATTCAACATGTCATGAAATAACTGCATGCTTCATATGCATACCCCACACCTGACGTCAACACATGCATCGACCGAATTGTCTAGCTCTAGATCGTTATTCCACATAGCAACCTACAGACATTTAAATATCTTTGATTTATCATAGTCAAAAGTTAATAGAATTTTACCTCGTTCAATTGCAATGAAAACTGGACGACGGGCTTTCAAATGCTGAAAAAATATTACATTTTTGTTTTCAAAGTATTTTTGTATCAACTTACTAGCCTCAACAATTACTACAGAACTTACAATACTTTAGCACCGCTATGGTATTAGTGAAGCTGCCGATAAGGCCGCTAAGGCTTCGATGCCTATAAGAATACAAGTGTTGTTATTTAGCAACCGGAAATGTACTAACTTTTTTAGTTTTCTTACTAAAATCAAGTCAATAATATCAATACTTCATATTATGGAAAATGATTGCTTGATACTAAGAAACACCTAGGGCCAAAAAAATCTGAAGTGGAAAAAAGTACGAGGGAAGATTAGCTCTTTAAATACCACTGCAACTATGTATTAATTTAAAGTATTTTCTGCTATCATTGATGAGCAGTTTAAATTAAACATAAATGTTTAATCGCGTTCTTTTTGTTTACTAAAAAAAGTCCTATCTCTAGCTATACGGTTCTATACAATTTAAAAAATAAATAAATATGCTTTGATAAATTTCAAAAAATTAAGAAAATTTTAAATGTAGTCAATTGTTAATTATTCAACAATTCTCTTCTACACTTTTTTCTCTTCAAGAAGAGCACAAATTGTATACGGATCTGCTTACCCATTTTTCGAATAAACGTGTATTAAAACCAAATTTTTAAACGAAAGTTTGAACGGACGAAACGAAAGGTCGAGCGGACGAACAGAAAGACGAGCGAACAGACGAACGAACGAACAAACTAACTAACAAACTGACGAACTAACTAACGAAGGAACGGACGGACGGTCGTCCAAACTAACGAACGAACAAACTAACAAACGAACGGACGGGAAGAGGTACAAACGATCGAACGAATAAACGAGCGCACGGACGAGCAGCCAAATGAACGAACGAACTAAAAAACGAATGAATGAACAAACGGACGAAAGGATGGACTCGCTGGAAGACAAACCAACGAACTATTAAACTAACAACTGAAGGCATGAAAAGACACACGGACGAAAATACATATGGATGGACGAACGAAGGACTTAACTAACAAACTAAAAAATAAACTAATAAACAAAATAGCGAATGAACTAACGATTGAACAAACAAATAAATGAACGAACGAATAGACGAACGCACAAACACACGATCGAAGAAACGAAAAATCTAGCAAAGTAACAAACGAACTGATAGACGTATCGAAAGATGTGCGGACGAACGAACGAATGAACGAATAAATGAAAGAATGAACGTAGGAACGGACAGAACGATGCACGGACGGACTAGCTAACGAACGAACTAATAAATGAACTAACGAAAGAATTAACAGACGAAGTAATGAATGAACTAACGACCGAACTAACGATCGAACCAACGAACAAACTAACCAATAAACTAACAACAATCTAATTAACTAACTAAAGAATGAACAAATGGACGAGCATACGAATAAACGAACAAACAAACGGAAGGACGAACGAATGAACAAACGAATGAATGGACCGACGAATGAAGGAACACACGAACGAGCGTACCACCCAATCATTCGCTTCTAATAATCATTTTCCAAAACACTTTGAAATCGATTGTTGCACGTTTCCTTAAACTGAAAGAAGGGAAATAAAAAATTAACAGCGATTTTACATAACGCTTTAAATAACGATGAATTGTTATTAGTTCTGGCAAACTTTGTCTTAATACAAAGTATTTTGAACTCTTTCTCAAACCTAACTGTCAACCTCGAACTCTATAATTGTTTAGTTTTCCGTTTTCAGATGTTTCTGAAAGCTCCCTTTATAAATTTTCAGTAGCGTAACTTGTTGCACTTGTGTTTTGTAACATAGGAAACAGTTGAAACCTAAATTTCAACTCTGGTTATATTTGACGTAATATAATCTCATTGCGTTTCAATTTGTTGGTAAGCACATAATACGAGTACTCGCTGCTGGTACCGACAATTAAATTTCCATTTAACACTTTGATGTGGCCAGTTTCAATCATAAGTTAATTAATGATTTAATATTGAGAAGTTCCTAGGTTATTGCATTATCTATTACTTACTGCTAATAATTTTATGGAAAACTTAGAGAGTTACTGCATTTTCACATTAACAGACATTTAAGAAGTTCCATCTGCACGAGTTTTTGTAGATTATATTTGAAATAATGGTATACAGTGTGTCTAAAGTTAGCGATGATGTAATGTTTCTTTTTATTTCTTAGGAATTTTCGCCCAGAAAAGGAGATTTTGTTTGATCAAAAAATCTTCTTAAACAACAAAATAATGAATTTCTTTAATATAAACTTAGAAATGCGTTTAGTTTGAAGATTTTTGACAAAAAAAAGCGATTAAACAAATTAATTGGTCTGTTATATGGTCAGTAGATGTATTTTAACATTCGCGAATATGCAACCATTGGTAAGCAAATTCGTCATAACATTTGATGATACAGGATTTTATACAGAATAATAATAAAGCAGCTTTAAACCAATACCGTAGCCAATCAGATCACCAGATTTAACACCTTTAAAGTTTTTAGTAAAAAAGTTTAAAACATAGAGTGTATATACACAATTTAGGCATTGATGCAACAAAGTAAAAAAGCTGAAGTGTAGACTTTGGGTGGACTTTCCCATACTAAATATTAATACTTACCGTATTGCAACAGTGTAAATTTTAGAATTATAACGTTGTACATTTCATCGACTTAGATTTCTAAGAAAGCAAGCTATATAGGCAACCCTCCATTCCATCTATCCAAATTCATAGAACGCTTCACAGTGAAATTATAGCTTTCAGAAAAAAATTAAATTGTAGCCAATCTTTCGTTCTAACAGCCTACAAAGTTTAAAAAAATCGAGTGGGCAGTTTTTGAATAATAATTTTGTTTACAAATTTTCAAAATTTTGAAGAAGCGCCAACGCGATCGTTTTCAGATTTATGTAATTAATTTTGTTTCATTCTATACCACGCACAAAGGGCTCTCGAACAAGTTGTAGCTGATGCCAGTAAGACAACTACTTTTTTACGTAAGTGGGCGTTAAATTCGAGATTTTCAAAAATTTGTAGCGGCCGCCAATTTATCGTATGTTAGATTTCTACGGAAACAATTACATAGTCAACCCTATCATAGCGTATACCGTATAAGAATGGTAAGACCGGAACTGCTCGCTCTACAGCTAATTAGATACGCTTCGGATTTCGGACTGAAAGTAGATATAAATGGTATATTTAAAGAATTATCAAAAATATGCAGATAATAAAATATATATTTTTGAACTAGAGCTAATTGATAACCGTAGTTAAAATCTCGTAACTGCCGGAAAACGCGTTGTTGGTATTAAAAAGTATGTTTCTTATTCTTAATTTTTAAAATAGTTAAAAATTCTTGCAGATTCTCTGCAGTAAAATTTGAGAGATTAGTAAACAACAAATTTATAGTTCATTGCAAGCTCTGTCGGCTGAGAAAGTCTAAAAAGTTTTTTAAATTATTTTCTTGAAAATTTTCAAAACATTGAAACTGCGATTGTTTTTGGAGTTTTGAAATTAATTTTACTTTGTCGTATACTATTCCTATAGAACTCTCAAACAAGTTGTAGCTGATCCCGTTCAGACAATTAATTTTTGAGTAAATGGGTGTTATATTCGAGATTTTCAAAAGGTTGTAGCGGTCGTCATTTCAAAGCTAGAAAGTTCAGTAAAAAGTTTTCGATTTGCACTATGTTCTTCTATCAGATCCCGTGCTCAAATTTTTAAAATTTAATGTTGGAAAAAAAGGTTAACTAGAACTACAATTTTCGGTATACCTCTTAATTTAAAATTTCATCAGAATCGGTCCAGTACTTTTACTTTTAAAAGCATTTTCAAACCACTCTGTAGTGCAGCCCTCATCTCTAACAACAAAAACTTTTAATTAGACTAGAATTATCTTTGTCAATAATATAATTTACTTTCGGCCTAGACCGCGTCGTCATTTGCAACCAGCATAATCAGGTAAAGACCGACCTGTAGCTTGTCTGCCTTTACAAGCTTTGCTCTAGAAGTTTGAGCAATATTTGTTCGTAGGCCCTGCCTTGCTTAAACAGGGCCGTGTACGTAGATTATTTAAACTTATAAAGCTGGGGATGAGTTACAATTTGTTTCGTGTCCCAGTCCAATAAGTTTTCTGTGACGCTTTCTATGAATGATTAAAAAACGTAAATTCAAGCCTTTCTCTTTAATAAATGGGGGACGATAAGAAAATTGTGTTTAAGCTTAAGTACTCATGAGTAATAGTAGAATAAGATAAAAAACTTAATTTTTAGGTGCAGCAATATTTAGGGACGTTATTTTCCTTCTCCCTCTCTACTTTTATCGGAAAGAATTTACAAAATCGATTTATATAGAATTAAATCAACCTCTATATAAAATTCATAAAACTGTAACTTCGAACTACGGTCCGCTACGCTTCTAACTTAAGCAGCTAATTTACTATTTTAAAAAAAGCTAGTTGTAGCCTACGGGTTCCGCTAGCCTTTATTAATAACAAAGTTCAAAGCTGTAAAGCGATTTACAAACACCCTGTGTACTAATAAATAAAAGTTTACTACAGCTTTAAAGGTGAAACTCCTGGAAGAATGTGTGATACTTGTTTTGTCATATGCAGTAGAAACCTGTGGGCGTATACAAATATTAGTTTACAAAAGTTTAGAGTAACGCAGATACATATCGAGAAAGTGATACTAAATGCTTAGTTAGGGATAGAATACATAAGACTTAAAGCAAAGTGAAAGAGGTTGTGGAAATAATAGCGACATCAAAGGGGCGATGAGCAGGACATATTGCATAAATGGCAAACGAAAGATGAACTAAAACAAAAACAGGAGATCAAGGACAAGGAAACGTGGCATTGGGCGATCGCAAGCAATATAGTACGATGATATGCGAAAAATAATAAGAGAAATTGTATGTCAAAAGCTAAAAATAGAGAAGTTTAGAATAATTTGCACGAGCCATATGTCCATCGATAGACGTCAAGTGTTGAGTAAAAAAGAAGCTCAAATAGTTGATGTATAAGCGTACTGCTGCGGACGTTAATACATTCGTAACGAATCTTGCATAAGAAAAAAAAATTCGTGATAGTGCTCTTGATCAGAAAGTGTGGTAAAACAAGAATTCCAATTACCCATCACCTGTGAGCAACTTAGGAAATTTGAACCTATAGAAAGAAATAATGAACCAAAGAACTGACCAAGCTAATGGATGAAAGTTAGATTGAAACTATAAGCGGAAAAGGTAATTCTAGCGAAAAAAGAAAACATACTACATAAAGAAGTATTGAAAAGAAGAAATGTACAAAAAACGAAAAATGTAGGAAAAGATAATACAACGAAATAGAAGCGACTTTTACGGTTTAAGATTAAGCTGTAATTTATATGTTTATTGTGAAAAACATCATGTTTACATTGTCAAAATCGTACTAACACAGCTTCCGATTCCAAAATTTGGAGTTGGTGTGAAGTGAGTTCCCCGAGGTTGTCCATACACCTGCTTACTACTCATCTTTTAAACACTAAAAACATAAATGGTCATTTTCTGTATATAAAAACAAAAATTACATAAATCTAGTTCGTACAATTTCATACAACCATGGCTCTCAAATGTTCAGTAAATATCAAACATTCATTTCTATTTAAGTTCATTCCCGACTATATAAAAGTGAGTTACAAAATCGTGTCACATGTCGCATTAGATGATTTAGGAACCACATGATCTTCCATTGTCTATCATGACATTGCGTTTTGTTCTTAAGGGACTAACGACGTTGCAGTTGGAGGACTACAACGTTCTGACCATTACAAGGCGCTTATTTGAGTAACCCCGGCGGCGTAATCCAGTTTTTATATGATGTTTTGTGTTTGCAAGGGCATGCGACTCATGCGATTTGACAGACAGCAGGGTGATATAAAGAAATGGAAAGGTACATTCTGGGGCGGCAGATAGCTTTACGTGAGGACTCAACGAGGGCGCTTCACCCCTGCAACTGGGGCAATCGATAGAAACTCCCGCGGTGCAATTGAAGCGGCGCCTCGGTCGCGGGTGCGTGTCGTTCTGCCAAATGTGAATTTCATCTGAAAACAAACAAGTGTCAGACTAAAGCTCAACTCCTCTCGTATAAACACAACAAGGTCCTTAGAGTCCTCGTCGGTCATGTGTTAGCGATTCCGAGAGCAATGGTAGACTGCATCGACAGGATCGGTGAGTTCTTTAGATTTATATCGATCACGTGCCTTCTTTATTTCATCCTATCATCGAGTTTTATAACTAAAATTTCCTCTTCGATTACTTAGAAAATAGGAAATAATCTCGTTCAACCACGATCCGAGATGGGACGTCGTAATCAGCCAACTATTTATGATGTACTTGGATATAAATTTAAAAGTTATAAAATATTATATTAGATTTACAACTTTGTAAGATTTTTATGAGCTTTCCAAGTACCATAACTTTTTACTTTTAAGCCACGCTATCGTTGTACTCTCTTACGACAAGAACGTGACGCGAGAACATCACTTAAAATTTAATCAGCGAAATACATGCACCCATTTATAACCGTATTCTAAGTAACCCGGGAAAAATGTTGGTTATAACTCTTGGTAGTGTCGAGTTGACAATTGCACTTCCCCCAGTTCATCGTATGAGCCAAGGGAGCAATGCATCAAGCAAATATAGCTGTTTATAAACGGGACTAATATCGAATTAGGATGAGTGCAAAAATGCATTTTATAATGAATGGAGGAACGTGCCAGAGGGCGAAACGCGGCATTCGAATTTTACTCGGTCTTTTTTGAGGGGAGATAACCAACTTATGATTTAAAACGTATCTATACGAGGATAAAACAATAAAATAATGGAAATCAACCTACCCTCCTTGTAGGTAACACAAAACCTTTCACAAAAGTTATGATATACTTTTTTAAACCAGCTGATTTTTTATGTAACCAAAATATATTAGCTCGCTGATTTCTGCAATAATTTATTTATTTACATGAAGAAAAAAATTATAAAAAAAAATTGTGTGAGGAAGACTTGAATAAACCATTAATGTTGAAATAATTGTATTTCATATTACGAAAGCACCTACAAGCAAGATATATCCAGAAGGCGACGTAAATTATAATAATTACATTTCCTAGATCGAAGAACCAACACAAAATATGTACCGTAATTTTAAGAACAAAACCAATATTTTTAAAAGAGAAGCTACACTAACTGGTTTTTCCTGTTTTCTTCTTTCAAGTAGCAACGATTGAATGTTGCCTAATAAGAATTGAAGTTGTTACACGATAAGGGCATAACAATTTCCTGCTTGAAGGTATTGAAACTGTACTACTAAGATGTATTAAACGTGTTAAACTTTTAGACAAACTATAGGTATTTATACGAAATATAATTACATTTAACTGTTTTTCAAACTATCTGAAAATATTCAGGTTAGTTATTACTTTCATTTAAAAACTTGAAACTCTTAAAACGGAATTGTGTTGTCAACAGCAATACCACAAGTGAATTAAAAAATATCGATAATTCTGTCGCTTCATTGACAACGAAATTGTGTTGTTGCTAGGCAATATCACGAGTCCCAAGGACAAGTGATATTGCCGTGCATTAACACAATTGAGTTCGTCAATGAAAGGCAGAATTATCGATATTTTTTAATTCTCGAGTGGTATTTTTTAGAATATTCCATGAACAACAAAATTAAATTATTATTTAGTATAATTAGCTGTTATGTACTGTCTTACAAACGTGTTAATTAATTATTAAATGCAAAAACAAAAAAGCGTGCTACTATGGTTATACAGCACCGATAATACTCCTAAAAAAAACCTATTGCGGCCAGTCAGGGTCTAATTCATATATTTTTTATCTATGGTCTAATTAGTCAAGAGCTTGAAAATAAACGGCTGTCATTGGCTGTTGCAATGTGAGTGGAATATTTAATAATATACAATATAACAATACAGGGTGACTCAGCTAAGAGGTGAAAGATTAAACAAACAAACAATTTATGAATTAAAAACAATAATTGAACCGTCGTCCACAAGCAAAAATCAAAATAAAAAAACGTCGACGGTAGTTAATAACAGGCTAATATGCATTTCAAAAATATAAATATATATATTTACATTAAAATTGTATCTTGTTTGGCAGATTATATGAACTAAAATTTTAAACCAAAATAATGTACATAACCTCAGAAATGTTATGAAATACCACTTAACGATTTTTCTCCAAAACGATTCATTATCACAACATTTCACAGCAACAGTAAATAAGAACGTCAAAATAAAAAATTAAATTGGCAAAAGAACGCCACTACAAAACATTTGCAACAATACCATGTTAGGAGCGCCGATTCCCGAAAACCTTCAAGCATTTCCAATTAGTTTGGTGTTACCAAAAATGCATCAAAATTAATGTGAGTGATATAGTAAAGACGAATACGACTCGTGATACGATTTTTCTTTTATAAAATTGTAATGTAAGTTAAACTCGTGCTAGTTAAGATTTAAGTAGCACCATCTTAACTAGCACTCGTGAACTTACACCACAACTTTATCGAAAATTCGCAATTATTTGTTGTATTATTTATCTTGTAGAATATTTCATCGCATTTACGAATATATAGTGTTTAATGTGGTTGTCTTCAAAAAAATAATCGAGACATAGGCCTGGAGAGTGAAGTCTGGGACACCCTGTATTCAGGTTTTTGCGTGATTATAGTTTCCAGCTTTATACAAGAGTGTTTTTTTTACGACAACAAAAGACAATCCGGTTAACCTGTCATTAACTCATTACTGATTACAATTCACACTTAGACAGTAAATATTGTAGAGATTAACAAAACAGCGCTCATTTTGAGCATTTGATTTAACCTTTTTTTAAAAACATTTTTCAATACTTGTTTGTGTTTTGGTTATTTCAAATACTAGTAGCATTTCTCGTTCCTATTGTTAATTATTCATCATTTAGTTGAAGTTTTGATTAATTTTTCATGAAATAAGACACCATTTTTGTTTTCTATGGCCTACTCATCCAATCATGATTATAATACAATTATACTGTTCGTAATTATTCTAAAAGTTACTAATATTATTAATTCTAATGAATATTTAATAAAGTGTAGGTGTAGGTGAACACTTTATTAACAATCTGTTTTGTTTGTCTGTGACATATTCGCTTCCTGCTTAAATGAGTAAAGATAGCAACTATTCTTAATTTTTATGTTTTAGGAAATAGGTATGCTATGGATTCAGTAATGATAGACATTTAACCAGATCGCTTTTTTGTGACAAAAACACTCTAGTATAGATGTTACACTGCCAACTTTAAGAAATAAGTTTTTAAATTATTTTAAACATCAGTTTCAGTTATTTTACAGAAATGTCATACATCATTCAAAAGCGAAAAAAATGCCTTTTAAAAATGTAAAAATTTAGCAGCCATAAGAAAAATTAAAGTTGACCATCGCCGCTCGAAAACGGTGTGTCATAAAAATATTCCGGTTACACCAGTAAATACCTTCGTATGTGTTATACTACCACCGCAAAAATGAATTGTTATAGTTTATAAATAAATAAGCTTTGAACAAAATAAGAAAACGACTTATTTTAGTTTTTGTCTGTATCTAGTAAGCTATGAGTTTTTCAAAACTTTTCAAAATGGCAATAAGCTGGTCTCCTAAATAGACAACATTTTTTTCATTTAATAAACCTATCTTTTACTGTTTTCGATTGTCGTGATGGTGAGCAGAATTTAAGTTTACACCCTGTATAGCTACTTAGCAAGAGTGCCAACTTGAACTAATTCGGTTTATATAGGCCAGACAATTAGAAATTTTGATATTAGGTATAAAGAACACGTACCTTGTTACAATTACAAACACCCACATAAATCCAATTACGCTAAACACTTATTGAAACACAATCATTCAATGACATCTAATAACACCATAAAATGTTTACACTTTTGTGACGATAAACGTAAATTAGATATACTAGAAGCTTTTGAAATTCACAAACATTTAAAAACTGTACCGTTAATGAATGAGCAAATTGATTTCTTAAAGTCTCCTTTATTGGACATTTTGGAATAAGAAATCAAGTCATCTGCAGACGATTACCGAGATCAAGTCACCAAGTTCTATTGCTATAACAACACCAATTGTTTACTTTTTCATACAACCTCTGACAATGTCATATAAACATGCAGAAATACGTATGAGGTTAAAATAAATAAATATTGTTAGAGTAATTAAGTATTTTATATATAGATAATCAATAAATAAAATGGAAAAATTGGCAACACCATATTGGCAAATAGGGTTTATTTGAAATTAGATAACGTTTTCTGAACAATTTAATTTGTAAGTTGTAAGCAGTGATTTTTGCTTACTGATTAATTAAACTTTACCTAAATTCGCGTGGTATTATTAACTAAGCACTGCAATTGAAAAACTGTCAACACCATACCATCACTGTATCACAGTTCTGCTTTACTTCTGTCTTTCAAATAAATAACTAAATTTTTTGTCATGAATTATCACAAATACAGCTCGTTCTGTAAATTCAAATCAACATTGAAGTTCCAAAACTAATTAATTACTACTTTTAATATAATTTTAGCTAGCTTTTACCAAAGTTCTTTGAACAATAAACTAAATTATGTGATTAAGGCAAAGCAAAAACGTTTCTCCAACATTAAATTACATTTTCTCTTTAGACAAAAAAAAATGTTAACAGCCGAGTTGTCGTCGGGACAGGACTTTTTTAAGCTAATTAAAATTTGAAATTAAATTTTTTGGTTTATGGACGAGCTGATAGTTATATTAAACCTCTTTCCGTGTATATTTTTGCTAATTCAAAGAGAAAGCGAAAGTTAAATCTGGAAACAGCAAACAGAGTAAACTAAATTATTAGAAATTTAATTTAATAAAAATATTTAACCACTTGTTAAATTTTATTTCTATTCTCAATGTTGGAAATAAAAAAAATTAGTTTTATTCCGTAGCAAAAATTTACAAGTTTATAATCAGCTGTAAATCGTATCCTCGCTGTGTTGGGGTTGGTAGTATTTTTCTTCTCCCTCAATTAACAGCATTATCCAAACTTGTTAGTTTCATCCCTTACTGCGCCATCTCCTCTAAAACCAATGCTAATGAAGTATTTTAATAATGATGAAATCAAACGATAAAAACCCCTCACATATTATCGCCTCTTGAAGTTCGTTCAAACTGAATCATGTTATTATTGCAAGTTATAATTTTGAAGGGCGGCATCCACCCTCAGTGTAGGGCGACGGTGTACAAATACATGTAGAAGTGAACTAATTGCTAATTTGAACTTGTTGCCAGGCGACTCCGATTTAACTGCTGCCACTTCAGTAATCTTCCTCTAAATTCGCTCGCTGGAAAAATATTGCTTGCAGTAGATCGAGGCATTAGTACAAAAAATTGTACCGTCATTAATACCTGAGTGGCTTCATAAATTGCTTAGCGAAGATATAAAAAGCTCAAGTATGAAAGATGCTGGATGCAATCATTATTAGTTGCATTCTTGAGTGAGCTTTTATTCCCTCCAAGTGATATTTACCAAATATTAAAAGGGGAAAAATATTTTCCACTAAGCGAAACTTAATTAACTTTTGTATTCTTCGCTATGTCTAGGTTAGGTATAACAAAAAGTAATAACCATCAAGTTCTAAGTTGACAAATTTTCTTTAGTCAAATTGTTCCAAGCTAGAAAGAATTATAGTAAAATTAAACATTGTGATACTGTTCAGCTTTGTTTTTTTCTAATTACGTTGCATTATAAATTTCCTCAATCATTCTTCAACTGTAAAAGCAGTTCAGTTAAAAAACTGCACACTGTTCAATTGAGCTAAAAAATATAAAAATAAAACTAGGTTCAGCATAGCACGTAACATCAAAGCTTTGTACGCGGTCCGCGGATCAAAATGGAATTTCACTATTTTAACTTCTAAAATTTCATATTTAGTCTATGTACAGTATATTACTTTTTGCTGTGAAGCGCATTTCTGTTTATGACATGTGCACGGGCTCAAAGAGCACCCTTGATTAGTGCTTCTCGCCAAATAACTCTGCTAGGAGGGGTAAGCCACGCTTCTGCCCTACAACAATGCTCCAGCGTGAAAGCAAAGCACAGGATAAAGAGCACATTCGTAAATTATAAACAACCTCCACATGCGGGACCATTCCCTGCAAAGCCAAGGTGAAATCTTGGCTATTTGTATTTTGTAAATTATGAATACTGGGGTGAATTTGTGCGGCAACGTCGTGTTCCACTAAACAATGTTGGGGATGAAAAACGATTTCAGTGGGTGTTTTTTTATGACACAAAGGACCTCTGTAATCATGTGGAAATATTTTATACATGAGGGAAATTGGAAAATTCTGTACACCACCCACATGCTTATTCGCTTAAAATGATTAGCTCAGAAGTGTTTAAAATGTTTAAAAGTGAACTACATAAAAGATATGTTATTTTACATTTAGTACAGCAGAAGCGTTACTTAGTAGTGAAAAGGTTTATGTTTTTTTAACAAAATTCTGAAAAACAACACTAACATGAATTTATTGAAGACTTTCACAGCTCAAGTTTGCAGGGAACGGCGATAATTTTCCTGAAAATCTATAGGAATAAATTATATTAATTGTTAGAAGATCTTTAGCTTGGGTCCAGTTATTTTCCCAAAAAAATTTTTTGCTTAATTATTTTGTAGATTTCTTGTCTGACGCGAACGAATTTATGTTATTATTAATATAATTAGTTTACTTGAATGATTCATCAATAAACCCTTTATATGACCTAACACATATTGTGTTTTCTAAATTGTTATCAACGTTAGTATTAAAGTAGTAGCTCAATCTGTAATTTAAACTAAATGGGCCTAGCAACAAAGTCGCAAATACCGAAGTTTAAATTTGAAAGAAAAGCGTATTATGCTAAACGTGGGTGAAGTGACAGTTTTTCTTGTTTTCCTTTTTTATTTAAGGAAACCCATCCGGGACCGACGAAATCCACTTTTGTTGTAACCGATCGGCAATATAGTGAATTTTGAATGTAAATTCTGCTCGTCGAAATTTTATGTTCTTTCTTCTATTTGACGTATTACTAGTGTTAGTTTTTATTTGTATCGTTCTTTTTTGAGTTAAGCAGTTAAAGCTTGCAGCTTCAGAAACAGATTTTTATCTAAGTGAAAAAAGAGCTTTTAGCAGAGTAAGTATTGTATTCATCTTGTCGTGTTAAAAGTTAAAATTTACGAGACTTACAAGACAACTAAACTACATTTTCTTTTAATTTTATGTAGCACATTTTAAAAGATTCAAGAGTAAATTGCTGAAAAGAATGTAGTTGAACAATTTAAAGTTACTCGAAGAAACTTTTTCACCCTTTTTAGTTTCGTTCATCTAATTTAGCAATCAGTGGAGGAACTGGTGCTCGACGACATTTTTCAGCTATTTAACTTTCAGGCGTTTTTACCTTGAAGTTGTTAACGTAACTTCTTCCTTCCTGCAACCCATAATCATAACCATTCGAGTGACTTCCCAGGCATTCGCTCTTTATCGGTAATTGTTAAAATTTGCAATATTTCTCCGAAAAAAGACATTTAACTTAACTCAGCGGCCGTTTCGTACGCAACCCTCGTGGCATCGATAATTTATTAGCGCTCAACAACTTGGCTCCCTCCAGATTTTATCCAGTCTCGTACGAAGCATTTTAGACAAGATGCGATGTTTTGCATTCGAGCTGAATTCCCTATGGCGATTATTCTGGCAATTGAGTGACGTTGATAGAGCCGGCCGCCGGTCCAACAGATGGCGGAGGACGCCTCGCCGAAGACGATCCTTGTAATGGTATCGATCCTGCAGGATATGCCGCAGACGCGCACTGATTCAGACCGATAAACATTCATTACCTGCTTTGCCCCGCCACTCAATTTAACCCGGCTCAATTTAGATTACTGACCGAGACCATCGCTTTCGTTTCCGTGTTTCTTCGGCATCTCAACACTTTTTAAATTAAGTCTGGAGCTCCATCAATGTTCGTTAACGCCTCCTGGACAACCGAGAAAATCGAAACGAACACTGTTGATTAAGACACTTGCAACGTTCTCTAACTTAATTACAATTTTAAATTCAATTGTCAAAGTAATAACAATTTTTTTTACAGTTATCAATTTTTAAAACAAGTTATTGTTGAAGTAAAATACGAACAGCACACTACAGGCACAGGTTCGAATCCCGTAGCCTTCTCATGAACGTTTGATCTATATTTCAACTCTGTCCTAAAAAAATATCCTTTTAGGATAGAAACAATTCTTTACCTTTTTCCTCGTGTTTACAGAAACTTTTTGTCTCTGATACCGAATCCATTAACCTGCAGGACTCGCCTGTTTTAATTTAAGCGAAACCTACAGAAGAAGCGCTTCCATTATTACGGTTCAAAGGTGACATTTAAAAATGACCTGCTTCAAAGGTCAGCTTTATTTATTTTCCTCTTTACTTTGTGTCGGGTTTAAGAACTAAAGCACCACTACATCTATTTTCGCTATCCACTGTGAATATTCTTACTGGATATCAGTTTCATATAACCAACTATTGTTTTCGGGTTGGTAAAATTTTATTCTATTCCAACATCCAGGAGTTTGTATAACAAATAAAAAGTTGTACCCAAACGTTAAAATATAAAAAATTAAGTATTCTTTCTATTCCGTAGACAAATATGTTAATAATTCTGTCATTAAAAAGACAATGTTTACAGATCATGGTGTGAGTTCCCATTGAAAATATTGACTGTACACAATTGGTCAAAAATTGAAAAATTAAAATGTCCTTGAGCAGATTTATTTTAAAGCCATTTCTATTGAAATGAAACTTCTTTGACGGCGGGTGCAACACGCAAGAGTAGGATCACGCACCATAACGGAAGTAATGTAAGGGATAGGCAGCCGTAGCCAACTTTCCGAGAACGAACTGTGCAAGCTTCTAGCAGCCGACAGCCGTCAGTATGCTTATGATCGCGAAGTGGATTTGTACACGTTTACGTAGGTGTAAGAAAGGAATATTAGATACTTAGGTTGACAATTAAAAAATCCTTTTGGTATATCATTTATAGGGTCTAAATAAATACAAGTATATTATAACAAACACTTTTATGACACTTTTACGAACTTTAAACTAATTCTGTTAATTTTACATATTGATATTTGTTTTTACATCATATCAATCTTGTTTTTTGTTACATACAAAAAATCGCAACAATCTAAGGATTATTTTATCTCAATGTATATTTTTAAACAATGTATATTTCCGTTTCAAAACTAACTGTTAAAGCAAAACCAACAAATAAGCGTGTTTAACACGTGATCGCAGCTGCAGCGCGTTGCTATTGATGGTTGAGGCATAAAATCTAGAGATAGTCGATAAACATTCACAAGACATCAATACTACGGAATTTGATAGATTTCTGAGTATGATTTTTGTGATTATGTTTAATAAATTTAGGTATAATAAAATAAATTTTCTTGACATAATATATCAAGCACCTACCTCCTTGCGTTCCGCTTAACTCAAACTGACTGCATTACTAACTGTAAATGCAGCTAACATAAAAATAGGGCGTTATTAAAATACATGCAGGTATTTTAACCTCTGATAGAACTCACGAAACTAAACCACTTTTACATTTATCATATTTTCGAAATCGCGTATATTTTTTCATCCCCCCTCCTTGAATGTGACGAACCGTTCAGTATTGTATATTAAGTCAAATGTGGAAAGACAAAAACAGAATGTGCATACACTGTATAGGTTTTTGTCGTGCACGAAGGTTTACCTACGATTATCAGTTTTTTAATTGGCATGTTAAAAAAACTTACCTTTATAGCAAGTGTTCAAAACGTAATCCATTATTTTCCAGGCAAATACACAGGCTCTTTGGATTTTTTGTTTATACTGTTTGTTTGTATTATTGGAACATAATTTGCTGATAGCTATCTTGTCATTACGAAAACAATGTTTGAAAGCCGTGGTTAACGCAAGCAGAGCAGCGGAAACTGAACAGACACACGATAAAACGGACACGTCTATACGCACATAAAAATGTGTTATATAGTATTACTTAAATACAGAACATTTCTTAGGATATCTACAAGTCAAAGCAGTCATTGGACAAATAGATATTGAGCAATTACATTACAAGGAATTTTTGTTCATAAATTAGTAAAATAAATACGGCCATCTCAGGTTTACATGCAGCTATCAGAAAAAATAAACAGATTCGTTTTTTGTCTTACCGAGTGTTGACGACGTTACGCCCATCAAAAATACATATACGCTAAGAATTCATAATCAGAAACTAAACTTAACCTACATATTGGGAGCTCACGTTACAATAACAAACCTGCTGGAAAAAAACTGCTGCGTTTACACTACCAGCTCGTATTTATAAAGAACTAGCTGAGCCCGTGTTCTGCGCCCAACGGATGATTTACTATACTATTCCAAACCCTTTACATGCACTACAGTATTTATTGATAATTGCTTATCAGCTATGGAGTTTTAAGTTACACATAAAGCGAGTTCACCTACAAACTTAACAATTGATTGCTCAGTTTTGTATTACCCGTCTCGTAGTTCGCATCTGCGCATTAATGATTTTAAAAATATATAAAATTGGGTAAATTTAGTAGATTTATAATGAAGTAATAGAATTATAATTTCGAAGCATTTTTTTAATGAATAGCTATTTGATGTCTCGACATAGATTATTTATGGTTTTTTAAGTACACCCCCCCCCGCACAAATAAAGGGCGTGGTTCACGAATTGGTGTTTACATTTTTACACAAGTTTGAGAGATAATACATCGCTTGAAACTTACTTTTCTAAGCTTAAGAGATAAACAATTTGTAGTTCCGAGTTGACATGAAATATGTACTTGAAAAATGCATGGGTGAAGTAAACAATGCAAATGGCAATGACTGTAATTTAGCAACAAGTCGGGAGTGTTAAATGATGCAGCAGTAGGAGTCTATTATATACACGTCGCTTGTGTGTAATGCTGTTTATAATGTCGACTATGCTCTATGATTAGAGAGGTATGGCGTGACCGTCTACCTGCCACTTTGTTCTCTTATCAGGCGTGTCATTAGAACAACTTTGGAGTGAATAAAAAACACGTTTTAATTGTTTTAGCCCCAATGCACAATAAATTACACCCTTAAATGACACGTCCTGTTAAGCTAACCGTATTTTAGCACGATACGAACGGTGCCCGTAAATCTCGGTTATGTTTGTCTTTAGTTCTGATTATCTTTGATGAACTGTATTGTGTATAGAGCGTGTTGTTTCAGAATACGTGCTCAGTGGGAGTCCGAGGGCTTCGGGGTATCCTGCTAGGTCTCCCATGGCTGCGAACACAAACTCCCAGCATAGGTAAGTTCACCAAACTTGCTCTTCCTGGGTAGTGGGAAGTAGTGGATTAGAAACTATTTTATTTGGACGATAAAAAGGTCGATGTTACTGTCGGCATATAAAACATCTTTAAGGTTCATTAATCATTGCTCCATCACATCTGGAAGCAATTAAATCCGGGAATTGTTTTGTTTCCAATCATAAAAAGTTGAATTTCATCCGGAATGGAATGCTGCTGCTGCTTCTTCTTATTATTATTTTGCAGGAATTACGCTAACGACATTGGCAATTTAATATGTTTAACGTCTTTGATGATCGATTTAATTTCGGGTTTTAGTCAAAACCTGGAAGGTATGCTTTAGTTCTGGATGATTTATTGTAGATATGTAGAAGTAAAATACATTAATCAAAGAGTAATAAGTATTGAAATTGCAACTAATGAGTGTATAGCTTACTGCATCTGTCCACACATATTCTGGACAAAAAATGGACGTGCTCAACAATGATGTAGGCAAAAGACTGCGCAATCGCTTAAGCTCGACACGTTTCTAAGAAAACGATTATATTAAGACATTGAAAATATTCTATTCCCCATGAAACAGGGCAAAAGGTGTCAGGCAACCGCCACAGGACCTTCCTCGCATGTAATTTTTTTATTACTAAAATATTAAAGTTTGAAAATTTCGGTAGTTTTGACATCATCATCATCATCATCATCATTATCAAAATTTTGAAAATATATGTAAATTTTAAAAATGTTAAGAAACTTTAAAATTTTGCATTATTTTGATAGTTTTAAACAAATCTGAAACTTTTTGAAAATTTTGAATATTTACAAAAATTTAAAGATTTGAAGAATACAAAAATATTTTGAAAATTTTGAATTAGTTTGATTTTTAGTATTTTCTAGTTGCAAATACTATTTAATCGTTGAAATTTAAAATTGAATTTTTAATTTGGTCATTTTTGGCGACTATCTAATTAAACTGTTCAGGTAAACGACCAAAGGGAAACCTCCCAGAGGTACTTTTCCAATGGAAGATTGTTTCTAACAGATTTTGAAGTCCATATTCATAAATATTTAAAAGGCACAAATTCGATGGTGGGAGTGAGTGAAGTAGGAAGATCGGCTATTCGACATGCGTAGAATACTAATCTAAACTTCTTTTTCGAGCGCCTCTATATTGAAGTAAAGCACCCCTGCCCCTTCCTTATTTTTTGCAAGAGTTATCTGGTTTTATGAAATCTGGTATTCTGTAATCGCAGACAATATTTATCCGCTGAAAGCCAAAAGTCGATTTTTCAAACATGCTAGTCGTCTTTTTGAAAATTATTCAATTAAACTGTTCAGGTAAACGACCAAGAATAAACACGTTATAGGTCTTTTCTCAATAGAAGGTTATTCGTATGGTTATTTAACATGTCCATGCCGAATTTAAAGTCAAAATTTCTAAATTTTGAATAAACAAAAAATCTACCGTATGATTGTTCTTGCGTAAACCAGCTATTAGACAGGCGTAGAATACCAATCTGAGCTTCTTTTTTGAGCGCGACTATATTGAAGTAGAGCGCCCTCCTCAACCCCTTATTGTTTGCAAGAGATACTAGTTTTATTATATCTGGTATTTTGTAATTGCAAACAATGCTTACCCTCTAAAAACTAAAAATCGGTTTTTCTATTGGCAATTATTCAATTACACTGTTCAAGTAAACGACCAAAAGGAAACACGTAATAGATCTTTTCTTAATGGTATGTTATTCGTATGGCCATTTTAACATGTCTATCCCGATTTTAAAATCAACTTCTTAAATTTTTGAAAAAACAAAAAATCGACGATAGGAAGACTGGGAGGTGGTAGAACAATTCCGCTAGCGCGGATCGTCTATTCAACATGCGTACAATACAAATCTGAGCTTCTTATTCAAGTACGTCTATATTAAAGTAGAGCACCTTTCCCCATCCCCTCTTTTTTTGGCGAACCTATCTCGTTACTTTGCGGTTTCATCCCAGTGTGATTACCAATCGTTTAAACACAAACACGCGCACGCGCACTCGCACGGACGCACGCACGCACGAACACACGCGCGCGAGCAGTCACGCACACACGCACGCACACGGACACGCACGCCAACCAAAAATGAGAGATGGGGAAGTTTAGCTTATTATTAATTACTAAATAAAAACGTTAAGAATCTTACTTTTCTGTTTTTCGTAAGCAATTGAGTTTGAACGTAGACTCTGGCCCGTTTATTCAATAAAAGGTTAATCCTCAAATTTCAAGAATGCATAGTTTTAGGGAAAAATCAAAACATTCTCTATCAGCCGACAAAATTGTAATTAAAGGTTAGGTTAGATTTAAAAAAATATTTTGCTGTTATATTTCTAAACTGAAATGTATTAACAATAATAATTTCTACGATATCTAGAACACTTTTTTAACATAATATTATACTTTTCTGGAACTAAATCGATACTAAAATGTTGGATCGAGCTACCAACTTCTTTTTTTGACTAAACTGGTGCTAAGGCAAAACCCTAACGATTGACGTATTCAAAGGGTTCATAAAACGAGGTGTATCGCAATGCTATTTTTCAATATCTTCATTTGTATTTAAAAAATCTATATCTGAAAAATATATCAAAAAGAAAGCATGTATTGTACCTTCATATGTCAAATTTCAAAAGTTTTTATAGAAATCGATCTAATGGCACATGGGCACACCATATCATATCAACTGCTCTCTCGATATCCTCGGACTCTAAACGTGTTTTTTTTAACAAAATCTGAACATGCGGATTGAAGGGAATAATAAGGTTAGCAATGCTATTCATGCTACTTTTGATCGAATCTCTAAATCAAGGCAGGTACAAAATTTAAATTATTTAACCATTTTTAAAACTTCCATACTTGTATTTTCTCATAACCGACGTTATATAACGCAGAATTTTTATCGATGTCGAAAAGTTCTGAGAAATTACAAAGTGTATCTAAGCAATTATAATGAATAGTCGTGAGTCAGAAAAATGTGTATTTGTACAATGGAAGCTCAATCGCGAATCACCCCCTTAGGAGTTTTTGAGCTTTGCCCCAACAAAAAACCCATCTTTGGCGTACGCGAAGGGGCGCTTGTTTTTCTCGTTTCCTTTCTCTCTCTGTTAGCATAAAATTTTAATCAACAAACACCGTAACCTGTAAATAAACCCATGTCGTTCATAAAACATTAATACCACGTCCGGAATAATGATGATTAATCATTTACACTTTACCGTATGTGAATATTCATGAGGAGCTAAGTTCCGCTCGGCTAAAACAGGATCCGGCGCCCTTAACGTTATAATATCACTATCCGAATTCTGCCGCTTCCCGTTACCGCTTCCAGGACGTCCTTTGCGCGTTTTGCGGACCGCCGGTCGCAAACTCAGCAGCTGGACGTCCGCTGCGCGTTCTCAGCAAAAACAATAGGACTCCCTTTGTGGAATGATGGCACGTCTGCTTTTCAAAGAATGCCGTAAATTCGCCAACCTCCAACTATCTGACAAACGGAAAACGTTTGGGTTATTTCCTTTATCAATTTTATCGACGTACTCGTTTCTCTCTCGTCGTGGTCCGACCATTCAGACCGCATTTATACCTTTGATCTCTCATCACCATCGGTTTCTCTACATTTTGAAAAGCTCATCATCTATACTTTAATGTTCAAAGTTTCACGTATATTTTTATAGTTTTTTAATCGTCTATGCAATTACACAGTAAAACTATTTAGAAATAGGAACAGCACTAGTAAAGAATTAATAAAAATTTGCTGATATTTGAAGGATATTAAAAAATTTATAAGTTAATAATTAATAATAGTAATAACACTAATTTTTAAACAAATAAAGCTCAGTTAAGTAATATTGATGATTGAACCTAAAATTAAAGTCAATCAACATAATAACAAGACAAAAGCAAAATGATGGTAAATCCGCAAATTAATTCCGCATCATCTGAAAATGATAAAAATATCCAAAAGTACCAAGTATCCAAAAGGCCTTTCTTAATAAGCAAGCAGGAAGTTAAAATAGACTTAAGCAGAGTCCAAGAAAGTCAAAGCAAATCAGAAAATCTTTATAAAAGTAAATAAATAGCAACATGGCCATTATTTTCAGCAAACCTAAGAAAAATAATATTTCAAACAGCTCTAGGATGTTACAAATACCTAAACATTGGGAGGGATGTCAAAAATACGTTATCAAAAAGTCCAGTAGCATATCATACGATTTGTAATGTAGGTAACCAAATATACCTATAAATTAATACTAAAATAAATCCATTGCATTAATACTAGCAGTTAAAAGTAACTAAAAATACCAAAACACTCAAGAACTTACTACACACTCTATGAGTTCGCAAACCCATTAGGTTTTTAAATAAACTTCCTGCTAATTTCTGACTTCAAGGGTAAAAGATGATCAAATATTTAATTTATTTTTAATGTACGTTGGATACGGAAAGTTAATGTTATTTTAGTCAGTGGATCTGTCCAGTCCAAAAGTTAAACATATCCCAAATGCAGGTAACTATTCACGAATATTAGAGACGTAAACGTCAACTTTTTAAAGAATTGTTTTCATGAAAATTTTACAAATTGAAACTTTAACGGAAAAGCATGTTTTGACGTCCAGGAACTGCCTCATAACGAACGGATTGTCCAATTTCGATGAGCTTTGGAATGTGTGGGTATGTCAAAAATTCAGTAGCAAAATAAAATTTAAAAAAAGCTGGTGTTAATTTTGAGTGGACTTTCCCGTAATAGATATTATTACCTACGTACGTATTTGCAAAAGTGTACATTTTATAATTATAACGTTGTATATTTCAGCGTGTGTTAATTTTCTAAGAAATTCCATACGTACTTCAAGTACTTTATTACAGCTGTCAGTTCGTGACGCCAGCAATAATGATGCTGCGGTTTAGTAATTATGCTCAGATCATTCAAGTTCAAAAATTTGTGTAAGTGAAACTTTTTTTTTAGCTACAAATAATATGAATTTACATTTTCTATGGTAGCCAACCAAATCCTGAATTTGTCAGCCAGAGAATTAGAGGGGAGAAAGACGTACAGCCCCACTAAATATAAAATTTCTTAAAAAGCAAGTTTAGATTTTAGTTCTACTAATCAAGATAAGTAAGGTAAGGTAAGGTAAGGTAATAAGGCCCACCTAAAGATTTATATCTTTTTACAAAAAAAATAATACATATTTTTGAGAACTGTTTATTTTACATAAATTTGAGAACATCGAACTGTAAAGTGTGACATATCTAACGTTGTAAAAAAAACTAAAACAAAAATTCTTAGGTTGTTAAAAAACCTTGTAAATGGGCCTTGTTTCGTGTAGTGCAGATAAGTAGGCCCATTCGTTTAGGGTGTACAGTCCGGACAAACAAAGACATCCTCGTCCTCAGGTGTGAGCCCAACACAATCCTCATGCACCCAGGTGAGACACATAACACTCTGACGCATATCACCCAGGAATTCAGTTTCGCCTAATTTGCAATACCAATTTTCTTTGGAGTTGCCATCCAAGTCTTCTCGCGAAGTGGATGCAATGGGCGTTGGTTCACAGACTTTTGGTTTCTTTTTCCTTGTTGAAGTGGATCCACTGACATGTGTTTTGGAGTTCGTCCCAGTAACGTCTCTGATCTGGAAGAGGTCTCTTGTTACTTCCTGGGCTTTATAGTTTAGAGCCTTCTTCCGCACTATAGCTGTCTTTGACTTTTCGGTATTTGGTGTTACCAAAACTTCCGAAAATGAATTGGAAGCGGCCGTGTTCTTGTTCTGCGAGTTTTTGATCAACAAACTTAGTGGCTGCTCATCGTCCGAATTCCATTCTTCGACCCCTGGACTTTCTCTGTTGACCTCTGGAATATCTCTGTTGGTTGGCAAACTAGGTGCATAAGCGTAGTCTGGGATAATGTTTTTATTAAACGGGATAATTCCAGTCGCTCTGAAACCACTGGATATGTTGTTTATAGTCATTGATCTTCCCCAAACAGGAGTGAATATGTCATAAAATCTTTCCTTGTTCAAGTTTCTTCCAGGATGGTTTTCCCAGTACTGAAGAAGTTCTTCGTCCCAGTAATGTTCGAAGAATCTGAATACAGCCTTGTCCATCGGCTGCAATTCATGTGTTGTGTTACTTGGTAAGCACAACAAGTGGATACCTAACTCTTCAGCTTTGTCAATAATGGATATGTCCAGATGGCAAGAAGCCCCATCAAAAATCAAAATTACTGGAGGAGCCGACATAAATTTTGAGAAATGCTCAAGCCATTTCACGAAAACCTCAGTAGTCATACTCCCTTTAGTGGTCATGCGAACCTCAGACCCAGGAGGAAGTCCATCGGAAAAAGTTGGTTTCATTCTCTTGCCTTTGAATAAAATCAGGGGGGGGGGGGGGATAACATGACCCATAGCATTCCCACATGCCACAATAGTTACGTTTTGGCCATGCTCTTGAGCCACTAGATGAACTCTTTTTGCTCCTTTTTTTTGCAATAACACTTTGCTGGTGATGCAGGGTAAGTCGACAGCCTTTTTCGTCCATGTTATACACCTTTTGTGGGTTATTTTTTAATCCCGTCTTCTCAAAAAGGGCATCTAATTTCTCGAAATAATCTTCCACAATAGGTTTGTTCAACTTTTGAGCCCGAGCAGGGTTCATATTTTGTGCTTTTCTTCGAGATAAGTTCTGATGGCGCCTCATGTAGGATCTGTACCATTCCCTTCCTGCTACCTTTTTCTCTTTATTGAATTTATTTGGAATTCTTCGTTTGTCAACGAAAGAATAGACACTTCTTCTTAGGGATTTGGGAGTTAAGGGAAACCCTCCTTCTGCGAATCGGACAATTTTGGCTTCCAACTCATCTTCTAACTGTTGGGTCAAAACTGGTGGTCTTCCAAGTGATCTTGAAGATGTTCCAGATGTTACATGACTTCTCAACGTACGACGAGGAATGCCGCAATGTTGTGCAACGTACCGCTGCGACAAGCCTTCTCCAATCAGCCTTAATGCCTCTTGCATATCTTCTTTACTCCACTTAGCACGGATACCACGACATGTTTTACCCATATTACCTTAAAAATGAAAAGAATCATCTTAGAAATGTAATTAAACAACGACAAGAAATAAAGCCCACTCAATGTTTTGGTGGGTCTTATCATCTGTTTTTTTACTATCCCACTTTTAAGGTTATATTTCAAACATGCGTTATGCAAAATCGTCAATTTTCTAGAAGAACATTGCCAACATATATATTAATACATACCTGCAAATGCACAGCAATTGGGTGAAAAGTATTCCCGTAACAAATCCCGAAAAACAACGCAATCTTTATAATTAGAGCAACGAAACTTGGTGTGAAAACACTTTTGACATTTTCGATCGGTAAATAACATTCCATTGACGCGGCAGCGCTTTGAAGATCATTTCCCTTGCAGTACCGTCATTAGATGGCAGCAACAGTATTGCAACTTGAATAATAGCGGAAAAATGGCGGTTGGGCCTTAATATCTGCTGGGCTTTATTACCCGCACTTACCTTAATTCTTCTTAAACAGAAGTTATTAATTGTTTTCCGTTTAATAAATAAAAGGGTACCAATCTTTAATTTTCAAAAATTCATAGAAGGTGTCACAGTGAATTTATCCAAAAAACCAAATTGTAGTTCATGTTCGCTCGCCTCTATAAAACTACAAAGTTAAAAAAAACGTATTGCCAGTTTCAAGAAATATAATTGTGAAAATTTCAAATATTTGGAATTTACATTTTCTACAGTAACCCTACAAGTATAAAAGTATCTAAGAACTAACATTAAATTTTTGTTCCACTAGTCACTATGAGCAATTCTACGTAAGAAATAAAGTTTTATTTGAGCCTGTTTAATAAACAGGCTGTTTCAAATTCGAGCCCCACCATGGAGATCTCGCTTATTTGAAGAGATAGAGAGTTGGTTAAATTGAGGCAAAGTTGCCAAATTTTATGCCTAACAATAATCTGTAAAGAAATTTAAAGTAGCCACTCTGGTTTTTCAGATATCTGAAAAAAACTGAAATTTTGGATTTTTTAATTTTGACTATAACGCATTTATCATTTATGCTACATATTTCTAGTTAACGCATTATTAGAATACTTTTTTATGCTGCATTTAAATTGTTTATCAGAGTTGGTGTATTTATTACCATTGTTCATTTTCGACTGTCAACTTTTTTTTTTCTTATGGTTGGTATTTAAAATTATTTCATATTTGGATAGAGTTTTCAATTCTGATTTCAACGATGTGTCACACTTTGCATTTTGTTTTAGTTTTGAGCATTTTATTACAAAAAATAAAAATTTCATAAGAGTGCCATGGAAAGACCACGTCATTTAATTTATTTTGAGAAAATTCTAGTAGGCTATGAACTGATGGAAGTAAAACAAAACACTTCTCTTATTTACTTTTACTTTTAGATACCTTAAGTATGCGAAAATTTCAGGAAACTTTGTTTTGAGCGTAGGCAGCAGGTTAGGTTATTTTTTACAAAAACAAATGAATGACACAGTGGGATCGTTTTAAGAGTTTCAAAATTAATTTTATTTCATCGTATACTACCCAAAAAGGGCTCCTAAACAAGTTGTAGTTAATGCCGATCAGATAAATAATTTTTAAGATCATGGGCGTTAAAATCGAGATTTTCAAAAAATCGTGGCGGCCGCAATTTTGACGCTAGGGAAATCGGTAAAACAGTTTTCGGTTTGCATTACGTTCTTCTCTCAGATCCCGTGCTCAAATTTCTAAAATTTAGTTTAGACATAGGAACAAGTTACTGTTGATATTCTAGTCCGCAAATTTCTCTGTGGGGCCTTATTTGAATTTTTGCAAATTTCTATTATATTTCTATTTATACTCTTTTATTTAATAAAGGGGGGACGATAATACATTTTTGTGTTGCTCATAAGCGATAGTAAAAAAAAATTAAAACTAAATTTTTTTTAGATTCAGTATTATTTCAGGAGGCTACTCCTACTCTCTTCCTCTAAATTTTATTTGGATGAAAAATGTATTAGTTGCTCTCTGGTTTTCTTAAATCGTAATAAGGGAGTTTTCCCCAAAAATAAAAAATAAACAGATTTTCTTCTTATAACAAAAAATAATGCAATTCTGTTTTTAAGGACAGATTTAACGCAGTTCTAGATAAACGGAACTCCGTTTAAATAGCTACGAAAAGAAAATTAGCTGAGTTGATGTAAATCAATCTAATTTAATCACGTGATTTTGTAGTACTTTTTGAGGCTACAACTTTGATACAAAAGTACACTAATTTCGCAAGTATCAAAAATTCCAGTAATAGTTATTTAGGCTACAAGGAATATAAGAACGTACAGCATGTGCCACCTAACCTTGCAAATTTTAGTGGGCTTTGATTCGGCTACTTACGCTTTGTTTCGTCGGTAATCGTAACTTAAACTAGCTCTAATTGGCTGCTGGACAGTGTGGTACACTCTACTAAAAATTGAAAGTCAATTTATTTATAGTTTACGAGAAATTGTGGATTTTTTGACAAATTAAAAGGCCGTGCGCCATAGGATTAGAAACAGTTTGCTTTGAGGAGGGATTAACGATAATTTAGGTTACGTGTAAAAAATACAGCAAAGAAACTAGAAATGTAATAAAAAACCGTTGCTTTTGCTTGAGAGTGTAACGGCTTCTCGCCTTTTAAAGTTATCGTCATTTTTTTTGCAAGGTTAAATGGCACTTGCTATATGAACATTCGAGAAAGGGTTTTATTTATATTACCTTCCGAGAATGTTATATCCTTAGGTTACGTGTTGCTTCTATATTATTCCCACCACCGGCAGCAATTAGTTTAAATTAATAAAAAAATATTTGTAAATCTTAACATCTGTCATTTTCTTTTAATTTTTTCTATTTCGTGAGTCAGCTTTGCCTGCTGCTGTAAATCTGTATTACTATTATTTTCCTTTTATTATTTTCCCAGGAATGTAAATGACACTATTCAGTTCCGTAGTCAAGTGTAACCAATACACAAATGTTAGGAGGCACTTACACATCTTGTAGCTATGGATGTATGGCGTACCTACAGTGCGCGTAGTGGGAAAAACCTTTTCGTACAATCTACTTTTATTTCATTTTTAATTTACTTTTTTATTTAAAATATTAGCAACTTCAGAAATACGACAAAAATGTTGGGTTTAATTTTGGATTTTACATACAAAAATGTACAATTTACAGGAAGTTGTTGTAAGGTAGATTTTATGATACACAATGAAACTTGAGAAAGCAAGAGCTTTCTTCAGGAAGTTACATAGACAATATGATTTATTAAAATGTCTTTCTAACATTTTCTTAAATTGTCTTTCTTTTACTTGCAGCTTAAAATCTTAATGTTCAGCATAAAACTTCATGACATCTGTGGAAAAACTATCCAGTTGTCTTTTATAGTGTAATTTAAATTAGTAGTTAACGAGCATTTCGATCGTAACTTTGTAAATTGTCGAAGCAAAATCACATCTGTTTGAAACGCGATCTAAAGATTATACGGCGTGAAATTATCATGTTTTTGTTTAAGCAAAAAGCACCGTATACCATTAGTACATGGTCTGTAATTAGAGTGCATGGCCTGTAGTTTGCCAGAGATAACTACAAGGGAGCACTGTTAACAAGGGAGGCCTATCTGCAGATGTGTTCTCAACTTAATTTGACTGTTTCATCCGCATGACGCGCTATTTCGAGAACCTACTTTAATGACACGCGAGCTCTTCACGCTACTCTACTCTCTATTTTCCTTACTTCATTTCTATGCGCACACGTCTTCCTGGACTTAATAGGATTTAAATTCTAAACACTAATTTTCTCAAGGAGATTTCCGTTGTAGTTCGACTATATCCGAGCTAACTGTTTCTGAAAGTAGCTTTCCTCCACATCCGAATAAAACGTTTCACTAAATTTCCCTACTTCATTCACTATAAAATAAAAGCAAGAAAACGAAACTAGATATCAGCAGTTTTACAAATTAAATTGAAAGACATTTAGGTCTGTAGGTACATTAAGCGTCGTCCAATTCAAATTTATCTTTGCGGAAACGTTTTATTTCAAATTCTTCAATTTATATAAACAAACTAGTGGTTTGAAAATGTATATAGGGGTCAAAATGTAAGCAGTAGTATTTTGTATCTAGAATGTTTTGAATTAATTAATTCATCTAGGTTGTGCTCCTCGTCCCTGTTGGTCCAAACTCAAGTTGAGGATTGGGTCGTCGCCTCGTGCCTACAATGTGGAACTTTGTCAAAGTCCTGCGCCTCTGAATTACAAAGCAGTCCGGAACTACAAATTATATATACAACAAATCAGAGAGCTGATGCTATGCCATTAACTAGTGCAAACCCGTTTGCTGCTGCTGATGCATCCCAATTTAGATTCAGTATTACTAATTGTAATAACAAGGCATAACGGCAACTTCGAAGACATCTTGTTCCTTAAAAATAATGAGATTGCATTTCTGCTTGTTAATGTTCAAAGTTAGTTTTTGCTTACTATTCTACATAATACGAATATATTTTAACAATCATGTTTATTTGCTACCTACTGAGTAATTGGAAGCGTTATTTGGAATCTACCTTTCCTCCGATGCTGAAGAGATGTTTTTATTAAATCTTTATGTAGAACCAATACTAGCATTTTTATGTTCCTCTTTCTTATCATTCTCGTCTCCTATTTCTACTCTACATTAATAATTTTTAATTTCTTTGACTTAAATAATTTTGTTTTCAAAAAGTTATTGATTTCATTTAGCAATACGTAAATTTGTAAAAGGATTTTCCTGAAAATTGAAATATTCCTCGTTCTAACCTTGCCGTACCAGTAAAATTGCTATATTGGCTGTTTTTATTGATAATAGTTATTAATTTCTTACTAGTATTCATCGTATTAACAAAATATAATATTGTTTTTCGATATTCGTATCTTGTTTTTTTAGATAACCTTTTTTTGCTGCTGATACTTTAATTTTCTTTCTTCCGTTTGCAGTTTATTTTCAGCAAAACCTTAATTCATTTTCTTAATTTTGTTACAGTTTTCTTCTTTGGCTCATCGTTTTTCACTAACTTTTTTTACCACCACGATATTTTCTAAAAAATCATTAATGCCCTGCATAGACACGTAGATATTTATTTCTTAAGCTCCTAACATCTCTGATTTGCATACAATACTACTCATTTTAAACACTTTGTACAACGCTAAAAAAAACAGATGATTTACTATAATCAGACATTTAAAATTAAATCTCACTGCAATTCAGTTTACACAGGCCAGAAAATAAGAAAATTTTATTATTAGGTACAACACATATACGGTGTTACAACTGTACATGCCCATCTATGTCAAACATTTATTAATATACTCATTTAATGACATCTCATAGTACTATAAAATATTTACACTTTTGTGATGATAAACAAACATTATTAGAAGTTTTGGGATAAAAATCAAGTCCTCTGCAGACATAGGTAACCAAGATCAAGTCGTTCAAGTTGTATTGGTCCCATAGCAATACCAACTGCTTACTTTTAATGTAGGTATAGTATAATATTATCTAAGCTATTAATTTGCTTTTGAAAATGACATGTAAAACACGTGGGGAAATGCGTATAAGGCTAAAATAAATACATACCTGCAGAACTTATTTATTATTATTTTATTTATATTAATATGAGCTTCAATTAAGTAAAGCTTGAACTTATTAATTAAATTAAAATATCTAAACTACATAAATGTAACGGTTTACGTTTTTATCGTGGTTTTAATTCTTCAGTTCGTATCAGTTTAACTCAGTGTTGCTACAAATGTCAAAGTAGTATTTTCAGATATCTTCTTCTTCTAGTGCCTTCTTCTAGCGACGAGTACCAGCGTCTGGTGAGTTCGACCAACAGCTGATCCTATTTAAACTTTCATGACTTGCGCAACCTCGTCTAATATTGACGCGCTCTGTGCAGTGTTAACTTGTCAATGTGGTTGTTTGTGGGAGTGTGATATTTCCATCGAAAGTAAAGCAAGTTAATAAAACTGTAAGTGTAAAGTGAAATTGCATTGTTAAAGCCGATTTTTCCATTGCTAATAAATTGGATAATGTAAAACAATAAATCATATTTTATAACATGCACGGTACAGCGTAGAAAATACAAAACGAAAGTAACTTCTGATTTTCTTTTTTTCGAAGAAGGAATGTTAAAAATATTTTTTTTACCCTTTGACTACCAGCGGTACTACAACGTACCGTCAAAAAGTTTATATCCAGAATACCAAACATATTAAAACTCATTTTTCTGCAATTTTTTGTAATTTTTTTGTTGATAATATATTAAACATTAAGTAGTTCCAAAAAATTAAAAACACCGTTCCTTATTTAATTTATTTTGTAGAGCTCTTTAAAAAATAATTATTAAATAATAATTTTTATTTTATATTGTACGTCTTTTTTATTATTTAACTTTCAAAGCAACATATAAGCAACACACCAAAAAAATAGTCGTTTAACTGGTGTTTTAAATTTTAAGACACGTGCGTGTGATTAAGGAAGGTTACGATCTCCGCCGACGGCGAGTTCGAGCGGTAGCTTTACAGACATGCCAGCTGCATGCCGAGGTGCGCAAGTCATGAAAGTTCGAATAAGAACTAGGATCGCTAGTGCGATGAGTAAGGCAACCTGTATCTTTGACACTGCTGCTCTAAACAGTGATGTTGTTGGTCTACTATATTCCATGATCTTCAATTTTTAACTTATGATGTACTTCTGCGACCCGGGTCTTTTCCCCTGTATCCTATCTTAAATAATTAGTTGCAGTAACTCATACATGGATTTCCCCATAATATGACGGAGGTATTCAAGATTTCCCGTTTTTTAAAATGAAGTTATAACAGATTCTAACTGTTTCACTAGATTCATGGATAACTAACGAGTGAGACAAGGACAAGGTATCCATAGTTACGTAAATCCCCACCTGGATTGCCTACCGTCTATATTTCATGGTGTGTACTGACACACCTACTTCGATCTTTGCAGCAAAACTGCAACAATTAGTATATCATAACTAACAACAATCTTTTGTTGGTTTTAGGTTCCTAGGACTGGATGTTCATTCAAAGCTCTTGTCTTTTTTTTAGCTTGCAACATCTAACGTAAAAATTATTGTGTTTAAAAATATAATACCATCAGAATTACTGCCCGAATATACAGCCTGCCCATTTTAAAACTCCGAGCCTAAATTTTTTGAAATAGGCAACACACAATACAAGTCACTGCCGACTATTATTTTAAAACAAAATATTTCTATAATTAAGATCAGGACAATCATGTTTGCATTAACTTGACAGTTTACTAATCAAATTAGTTAAGCCACATTACTTGGACGGTGCAAAACAAAGATTATCGATCACTAATCTTTGGTGCAAAATGTATTCTAACGCTGACAAAGTGGACATGCTTCTAATTCTGGGTGAATGTCGAAAAAATGCGAGTGCTGCCAGTACTTTGTATGCGCAACGCTTTCCAGGTAGACGAATTCCAACAGACAAAATATTTAAAATGCTTCTTCTGAATTTACAAGAGTATGGACAATTTTCAAAACCAAAAGTAAGGGCACGGCAAGTTACGGTTGAACATAACGAAGTAGCTGTAATTGAAATGGTTACGGATAATCCCCATACAAGTCAAAGAGCGATTGCAAATGCCTTAAACATTAGCAAAGGTTCTGTTTTCAATTTTCTTAAGGCGAACAAATTTCACCCCTACCATGTTTATACCATACACCATCTTGAAGATAGGGATTATGAGCATCGTGTTCAGTATTGTCAATTTCTTAGACGGTAATTAAACGGCAATGCGGAATTTTTAAGTATGGTATTATTCTGCAATGAAGCAAGGTTTTCAAACAAAGGCATTACCACTATTACGCCCAAGACAGTCCCCGCTGGATCAGGATAACTCATTTTCAGAGAATTTTTTCTCTTAATGTGTGGTGCGGTATTATTGGCGGTTGTGTAATAGGTCCACATTTCTTTAATGGAAATTTAGATGGTGAAATGTATTTAAATTTCTTAATTAATAAACTACCGGCTCTCCTCCAAACAGTTCCTCAAAACGTACGAAGTAGCATGTGGTTTTTAAATGATGGTGCACCTCCGCATTTTCATAGGGATGTGAGAAATTATCTTAACCAACGTTTTGAGGGACGCGTAATTGGACGAGGTGCATTGCATCCTTGGCCTGCCCGTAGTCCCGATTTCACTCCGCTAGACTTATTTTTGTGGGGCAAAGTAAAAAATGATGCCGTCTATGAAGTGCCCATTCGAAATGAAGAACATCTAGGCGAAAGGATAATTCAATGTTGTCGCTCTATCACACCGGAAATGTTAGCTCGTGCTAGAGGTTCGATGCGCAGAAGAATTATACTCTGCGAAAACGAAGGGGGAAGGCAATTTGAACACCTGCTTCGTTAGTTTTTGTACTATGTTCCTATTAAATTATTGTAGTTATTGTTGTCAAATATTAAATTTGAGTTATTAAACCAACCTTAAATTTGTACTTAATCATTAGTAGATACATATACTGTAAAACAACTCTGATCTTAATTTTAAAAAGAAATGGTAGAAATGCATAGTGATCTGGGGGTTGCATTGTGTGTTGCCTATTTAAAAAAAATTAGGCTCGGAGTTTTAAAATGGGCACTCTGTATACCATTACTAACAAAGAACAAATTTGAAGCCATAGCAGATGGTTTTTATAAAATTCGGAATTTTCCAAAAGTTATTGGAACTACTGCTGACAAACATGTTCGCGTGGTGTTCTCTGAAAAATTCGGATTCAATGTTCTATATTAAAAAAGAATAGTATTCTGTTTTCCTATTGATGTCAGTAGTAATGTAAAGCAAAGTGATGGAGGTACTTTTCAAGTCTCCGATATCTGCAGATTATTGATTACGAGAGAAATCGAAAAATTCGAACGTTGAAATTATTAACGTTTAATTATTAATTATAATGTTTTTAATGTTCCGGAACTTTTGAAACAGCACGCCAATGCGATGTCGTAGCAATGTCCGGTAAATGGCACTGCTTAGTAATAACCTTTCTATTAACGTCCCTCTTGGGGTGTCATCCTACTTTTATTAGTTCTAATCGTCGTTTAACAGTTTGGGAAATATTAGAAGAATGCGACATCTCGACAGAAGAAAAAGACCCGAGTTGTGGAGAAACATATCCTGGTACCTCCATCGTGACAATGCGCCATCGTACACATTGCTACTGATTCGTGACTTTTTGGACAAAACGAAGACAACTATACTCCCCCAGCCACCCTACTCATCTGACCGGGCTTCGAAAAACATTTTCCTGTTTCTTAAACCAAAATACACCTAAAAACGACGACGATTTCGGACGATTGAAGA
This sequence comes from Ctenicera cuprea, assembly GCA_958336395.1. Classification (NCBI taxonomy): domain Eukaryota; kingdom Metazoa; phylum Arthropoda; class Insecta; order Coleoptera; family Elateridae; genus Ctenicera; species Ctenicera cuprea. The sequence goes on from OY284488.1 coordinate 34,451,255, forward strand.
CATCAAGGAATATTCGCAGACGAACCTACGCGCGATTCCGAAAACCGAAAACCAGGACTGTTTCCAGAAGTTGCAGTAGCGTTGGGAGCGGTGTATCAATAGAGAAAGTGAGTACTTCGAAGGTGAAAAGGCTAACACAGTACCAAAAGAGTCCGAAAAACCGATAAAGAAAAATTTTGGAACATTTTGAACAGACCTCGAAATTATTATTAGAAATTTGAATCGCACATGATCCTCATACCGAGCCTGCTTGGAGTGCTTGCCAAGAATTAATAATTCATTCCGATAAAGTTGCCGAAAAAGAAAGATAATGGTATTAGATAATCACAAACAGTTACAGTTAATGGTGAACTTTGTTTCAACATGCTTGAAAATTACGTTATTCCCCGATTACAAATACACGATATGTCATGATGAGTTGATGATGCCATCCATCCATACTCTACCGTGTTTGCTGATGAACACAGGTTTCATTTGATTGCAATGCGGTTTTACTTATTATCTCATGTTAGCATTCATGACACCCATGAGCAGAATGTTTTAATACATAACTTTATGACAAGGATATATATGATAGACGAACGTATTGCTAATATCAGGAATGGTGGTCATATCTTCGACAGTCTGACGGAAAACAACAGGTACAATATTCTGTGTTAGCCTGGGCAGTTCCTTGCTGGTGACATGTTTTACTCCTACACAACGGTGAAAAAAACGGCATAATCAAAAAATGGTCTTTATGGACGTAGTGATTTTTGCTTAGCAGACAAACTCTTTCAACTTGTGTATTAATTATTAAATGGTAATCTTGTTTTCCATGTTTCATGATGCTTCAAACTAGGTATGATAGATGCAATTAACAACGACAAATCTATCTTTAGAAAAAAATATTCCCGACTTCGAACTAACATGTGATCAAAAATAAAAGTTATACCAGTGCAAGCAATCATGGCTTTCTAGGTATTTTACTTTTAATTGCACCTTAACTGACGTAACTTTTTTGCTCGCTGCTGTAGAAACCTAACCCATACTATTATTCAATGTACATAAATTTACACTAATGATAGAATTCAGAAATAGCAACATTTTTGTGTATATAGAAATCGTCAAGGCAGAGTAATAATATTATGACTAGAGTTGAGCAAATATGCTGTAAAGATAGTGCATATATGCACCAACATATGTCGCATAAAACCGTCAATATATGCACTAAAATATGTCGCATAAACCTTCAATATGTGCAAGAATATGCAGTAACCTTTTGCGATATGCACTAAAAAAAATTAGTTTGTTTATTTAGTGCCTAATATGAAAATCTGATGTTTATTTGAATCTGCAGTTTAATACTAGTAATTATTATATGAGCTAAAGCACGTTTTGCATCAAATGTAATTTTTCGTTGAAAGAAAAAGATAAATACAATTAATGATGTTTATTATTTTTAGTTACAAACACTCAACATTCAAAAAATCAAAAGGGCTTACTTAATATAGAAACGCATTATTTATTATTTTCAGTTAAAACTGCATTTTTTATTTGCATATACAAAAATACAGGTAGAAGTAAAATCAATAAATAACACAACCTATTTATTACAATAAATAATCATGTGCTTTTCAATGGGGTCAACGAGAAAATTTTGCCGCTTATCTTCTAATATATTTTTGTAGCTAGAAAAACTTCTTTCTACATCACAAGAAGTTACTGCAAAACATTCGTCATTGTGGCCATTGCTTAAGAAATCTCCATTTAAAATATTTTTTATGGAATTCAGAGTTGAAAGTCCGCTGTTTTTCTGTATTAAATCGTCCATTTTGCTGATAACTTTTTTGCATACTTTATTTTTATTTGTATTCAAAATTGAATGAAATTTTTCGATTAATTCTAAAGATTCAGTGAGAAGCAGGTTTTGTGTTTCTAATTTATTAATGAAGCTAGGAATTTCCGAAAAATGAGCCTTTATGTCGGACAACTGAGGTTGCAATTCCGGACACTTTAAAATATCTTGACAATCTGCTATAGACTGAGCAGAAGTTGAATCAAAGGTGTTAACAACATTTTTAAATTCACTGTAATTTTCACAATAAAATAGAGCGGCTTCTATCCACGTTCCCCACCTGGTGAGGATTGGTTGTGGAGGTAAGGGCACATTTTTAAGCAAGTCTTTGTAAACTTCGACGCGAAGTGGTGATTTTAAAAATACCTTTTTTCCATTATTAATTAATTTATTGACTAACGGAAACTCAGTTCTAACCACTTCGGTCACCCTATTCATCGCATGGGCCAAACAAGTTACATGAATTAAATTTGAGAAAAAGATTTTTAAATTTTGACTGCTTTTACCATGTATGCGGCACCATTAGTCACCATGTATAAAATCCTTTCTGGTGGTATTTGATTTGGCAAATAAAGCAACGAAAGGGTTTCATTGACAAAACGTGAAATTGTCAAATTGTTGGTTTTTTCTAGTTGTTTAACAGCAATTAAATAACTGGAAGAAGGACTGCTGTTTAAAACACCTACAATAAAATTCGCTATATATCTTCTTTTAGCATCGGTGGTTTCGTCAACACTAAACCAAATACAATTATTCGAAACAACGTTTCTTATTTTTTGAACATATTTTTCGTATAATTTTGGAATGCACGTTCTGGAAGCTGTTCTCCGGGAAACGACGTTTTGTTTTGTATATTTTTCTAAGAAATTTCTAAATTCGGGAACGTCCATGTTATTTAATGGAATGTTGCATGAAACCATCATTCTACACAAATCGTCGTTGAAATTGTTGACATTCTTATTTAAACAGTTCAGCAATAATTGATGTTTTGGCTCGTTTGTATTATTTTTTCTTTTATGATGCGGACCGGTGGCTACGTGCTGATCAAGTTGAAACTTTTTATTAACGTTTATCTGTAAAAACAATATTTAAGTACAATTTACTACAGCTTACACAAAAGAAAATAATTGAATGTGCCCTGTGGCCTGTGCCATATCCTTTGCAATATCACAAAAAAACTTTCTAATTTTATGCTGAAATTGTTTGCTTAATTACAAAATAAAATAACAAATTAGTATTAAATTTTTAACTCGCTGTTTTGGCTTTTTCAAGTTTTTTAACTTTAAACAGAGTAAACAGTTTTTTTTAATTCAAAATTAAAATAAACGGATAAAGACCTCTTTTTCACAGATGACGCACAACACAACACTTCCATCGTATTTAAAACATGTATACGGCTTCAACCACTTCTTAATTAAGTTGTTTTTTTAACTAGCAACTTTAGGCATTTTCAGGGTATAGACTGGACAATTACACTTTACAGCTCTCTGTCAAGACAACAAATGAACTAGTCAAGCACTAAAATTATAAATAACTATTTCTAAGAATAATTATAAGAAAAATTTCCAAATATTATTTTCAAAGAAATTTGTACCTAAGGAATAACACCTACCCCAATAAATACAACCTTTGTCAGTTAATCCTTTATTTCCTCTACCCCTACTTGGAAATTTAGAAAGTGCAAGTCTAGGGCTCATGTGGTTTCACTAGAAGAAATTGTACAATTTCTTCTAAGAACTACGAATATTTCATTTGATACTTTATTTGAAATTTTATTTTTTTTTTGCTAGAATATGCATTTTCATGCCATTAAAAGCTAAAATATGCACTAATATATGCCGTATGCCGTAAAGTTGTAATATATGCCAAATATAAATTAACATTTTATGATCAATAGGAAAAAAGATGCAAATATGCATTTGCCCAACTCTAGTTATGACGTTTATATGTAGATAACGTCCTTTAGTGGAACAAAAAATAAAAGTTTGATTGTAGTTAATTTTGTGATAGCAAACAATAAAAGCAGTGTTAGGAAGGTCAAGTTGAGGAAGATTGGTTGAAGATTAACTTTTGTTATGTAGACAAGCATGTTTTGTAGTTGTTCTCGTCGGTAAATATTCCCGAATGCTCAGTCTATCTGAAGCGAACACGAGAGTCCCTCGAGTCAACGCACATTTGATTGATTTTATGTGAACAGCACGCCCTTATTACCTGAACCGTGTATCCGTTCCCTTTTGCATTATGCTTAATTGACTTAATGGCTTTGATCCTGTGTTTGTGTCTTAAGATAGAGCCTTGCCACTTATGAAATCAGTCTAGTTTCAACCACTCCTTCGCTTTGAAACTGTTAATAATACAGGAGGGGTAATCGAACAAGTTAATTACGGGAAACCGATCACTAGCGCGCACGCACCGCCGGGACAATAACGCTGATGAAACCGTTGTTGTGACCACCAGACCGGTAATGTGTTACAAGCTGTCGATTTTAGCATTTATTGAAATCCAAGTACGCGTGATTTTCCTAAATTGCCGCAATTAAAACTTAGCTCCCGTTTAGTGCTTTCCTCATAATTAAATCATGCCTGAACTGATGGAATATGGAGCACTGTTTTTAAGTAAATTAAAACTTATCTCAAAATTAATGTCTTCTTAATAAGATACTTCCAGTTGTTTTATTTAATTCATCAGGTCACGTCTTCCATTATTTCTGAATTATAAATAATTACAATTGAACAAACAAACTAACTTTTAAATAAAAATTTCAAAGCAGCGCGCTAAAAGCTTCAACATTTTAATTTAACTAATGTATTTTTCAAAAAAATATACTAAAACACGTCTTAAAACTTTATTGTAAAAAGTAGAAAAAGTCAGTTCTTAAAGTTAGCTGTTCAGAAATATAAAATATGAGTATATGACACATAAACTTTGTAAACAAAAATTAACCTATTTTTACCACACTTATGGTTATGCATAATTGAATTTGATGATATCTATAAAGAAAAATTAATCAATATAAATATCTAGCTTGAAGAGCTTTCACCAACTTGCGACGTCACTGAAACTCAATAAGCCACTTAAAAGTTATGGAATATTATCTAAAACATTCTGCTCTCGAAGATTTTGTTTTCAGAAATTACACATGTGGAAATAACAATAACATTGCACCATCTTCTATAAATACGTACTGAAAGTACCAAAAACCTTGCTTGAAAATTTTTCGTCGTTTTATAATGATCTGATAAAAGACTGGAGGACAAATGAAGATTGTGAAAAGCTTCTAACGCTTCCAAGTCGTTTTTCTAGACATTTTGAATACCAATGCCGAATTCTCATATATGACTTAAATGCTGAAAAATTCAAGGGATCTCAAATTCTATTACACCTACTAAAAAATATATTTTTCTATTTCGGTTTTTTAAGGTTATTCTTAAAGCACTGTTTTAGCTACAAAATAGTGTTTTAAGAGAGTCTTTTAAAGCATTGTTTGTAGTAAAATTTCACCAACAAAGATTGGTATTCATGATATATTCATGATCAAATTTGGTAAATTTAGTATGTATGCCAACATATACATACTAAATTTACCAAATTTGATCGCAGCAATTTTTTATAACGTTTTTTCATTAATTCTTCTCAATAGAAAAAATAGTATAAAAAACTCGTTTCTTAAGGCGTCTTGACGCACTCGTCCATTGAAAAAAAACTCGGTCGCTACGCTCCCTCGTTTTTCAATCTTGGACTCGTACGTTAAGACAGTGCCTTATGCAACTTGTGTTTTAATATACTATTATTGTCTAAGAAATGACTACTGTTGCCATTTAACTTCAAAAATATTTTCATCCATTTGAAAAAAACATTTGAAGTTTGCAACGGTTTCATTTTACAAATTTTCACGACCTAAAAACCTAACAGTAACAAAATCGCAATCTGAATTTCAAAGCAGGCGACAACAGAATCTACTTAATTGGCAACATAGTGTTTTATCCAACAGGATACGAGGTCAACGGGAACAAATTCTAATTTCGTTTTAAATCTAGTCTAGACTACTTGTTGAATAAACCTTTTTTCAAAAAAAAAGCCAAATAATTATCCTGCGGGAGATATACTACATAGACTGTCTGTCTATTTTATCAGATACACTGTGGAGTTCTCGAAAGCAGTAAGACATACAAGGTCGGTTAAATTAGATAAAAGTTGCTTAATTAGTGCATCAATGTAATGCGGATTTTGTTTTTGTTTTTCAAAGAACCCATGGCTTACTAGAAACGAGCGAAAAACTGCAACACTTGTGTTCCTAGTAAAAAGCGCAAAAAAATGTAGATCTAACCTGTATTCACAAAAATCATGTGTACAAACGTGTTTTGTTTACTCTTCGAGATATAACACAAACATGCCTTTTTTTAAATAGACACCATCGGAAACTTAACGGATATTTAGTATAAAATAGCAGTTAAGCAGGTCTCCTCTATCATCTGTTGCAAGTGATTCAATAGTTGGTATTGAATTTTAGCCACTAATTTACCCACTATGCGGTGAACTCACTAAGCAAAATTATTATAATACGGGAGGGAAACTTTTCAGTGGTTAGAGTATGGGAGCATGGTGTGCGTGTCCATATTAATTTGGTGTTGTTTTGTACAGGTAGTCACTATTTACAACTTATTTAATTTTTATCTCACAATAACACAACAGTAGCGCTGTAATTTGAAGTTCACTTAATTTTTTTCGGTTTCTTTGCAATTTTATTAAAGTTATATACCAATAGGAAATTTTTTGAAAACTTTTTTATGGATTAAGTTATCTTAAATATATTGTTCCTGTAGGCTGCTTGACAATCTCTGCATATTCTAAAATTATTTTCGTTTTACAGGGTGTAAAAAATCAAAGGCGCATACTAAACCAGTTTTTTTTATTGAACATCGTGTATACATATACCGTCTGTCTATAAAGTAACACCCCCCCCACCCCCAACTAACTTTTGAACGACTCTATATTTTACCACAACATTTGGTGTGCTTTAATGGGAAATTAAATACTATTTTTTAGCCAAAAATTAAATTTTGTATCATTCAAAATGGTGAAACAGAAAGAGGGGTCGAGTGACACCTCATTTGAAAGGTCTTTTAGTTCTGCGTCTGATCCTAGAGTTTCAAAGAAAAATATTCAGCCATAACAAAATGGCGGATTTTAAACAAATGGACTCACTCAATTCAAAATTGTTTTGATTTTTTTATCCAGGGTCGAGTGACACCTCATTTGAAAGGTCTTTTAGTTCTGCGTCTGATCCTAGAGTTTCAAAGAAAAATATTGAGCCATAACAAAATGGCGGATTTTAAACAAATGGACTCACTCAATTCAAAATTGTTTTGATTTTTTTATCCAGTAGTCCACTTTTTCATTTGCAGGACAAAATTTTCCCAGAAATATCTCAGGTGGCTGGAAATAACGTTATGTTGCAACAAGACGGTGCGCCGCCTCATTATTATAGGCCTGTTTCTGACTTTCTCATTTTCTTGGAAGATGGATTGGTAGGCGGGGGCCTGCAGAATAGCCGGCTCACTCCCCAGATTTAACTTTCTTAGATTTTTTTCTATGGGAATATCTGAAATCGAAAGTGTACAGAACCCGCCCAGAAACAGTTGAAAAACTGGAGCAACGCATTACAGAAGTTTGCAGAAATATCACTCCAGAAACTTATGAAAATTAATGTAAGGCAGGAATTTCATAACCGACTTTTTATGTGCCAAGAAGTGAATGGTAAACATTTCGAACACTTAATTTTATTAATTTAAGCTTTAATTCTAAGTTTTTTTTAAATAGACTTTTTTATCTTCAAACATTGTCATTTTGTTATGGCTGAATATTTTTCTTTGAAACTCTAGAATCAGACGCAGAACTAAAAGACCTTACCAATGAGGTGTCCCTCGACCCCCCTTTCCTTTTAAAAAAAAATTCAAAATGGCGCCCAGTCGCTATTTTGGATGATACAAAATTTTAATATGGTCTAAAAGATAGTATTTAATTTCCCATTACAGCACACCAAATTTTGTGGAAACATATCAAGTCGTTCAAACGTTAGTTGGGGGAGGGGTTACTTTATAGACACAGTGTATTTATACATTTTTGTGATTTGTTTTATTGTTGAATACTAAAGGTAAAAGTGAAAGTGTATTAGGTCTAACAAGTTCATGAGTTATTAGACATTAAACACAAAAATAGTGGCCAAATTTGGTCGTCAATTGTCTTTAGTTACCAAGTTTGGGCACGCACCTTAGATAATAATAACATTATATTATACAAGGTGTTCTATGTACAATTCGGAAAACTACCTCTTGATTTCTAACCCGTGCGTTTACGTTAAACATAAACTGTTGCTGTTTAACTTTATAACCTTCAAAAGGATCCTTCTATAAGAAATTTACAAATTTAGCATAGTAATGAACTATGAATTTTAACCGTTTCTTCGTGTTACATCGTTAATAACTTGCGAAAGGTCAACTTCAGACCTACCGACCTTTATACTCTTTTGAAAAACATCAAAACAGAATCTAAAAATGTAAAAATGTAGAAGTTGTTTATTATCAATAATATTATAATATGCAAAAATTGTCAAGTAGTGTACGTCTGCAGTATAGTTTTGATTTCTTAATTAACCAAGGAGTTATCAAAAAATTTTGCGTCGTTGAGACACCCTGTATATTTATTTATATCAAATAAGTTGTTTCTGTCGTGGATATCAATGATTTAGTTCACTTGGATATACTTCACCTTTCGATAAAATCGAAAATGCGTTAGTATTTAACTTTAGATCTAGAATACCTACTAGAAATATTAGTCGAGATCAATTATTAAGTGACAAAACTAACCCATTTGAACGGCTTGAACGTAATTTTCAACAAATTTATTTAACAAAGTGGTTATTGTCATGGCTGCGACCACAGAAAGTTGGTGCATTCACAGTAATCAAGTATTTGTTAGTATAGCCACTTTGTGCATATTGTATAACCGCTCGCCTTTCGTGTATAGCGGATCCTAATTTGTATGAAGTTATAATTTCACATAACCACTAGTGGAGTGCATAGCGGAGTAAATTAGTAGCATAGATATCAATGTGCTTAGTTTTCACGTTACTGCAATAACATGCAAATACTCACAAAATTGCTTAAACCTCAGTCAAAAAATTGCTTGCACATTACTTTTCTTATATGATAATTATCATTTTATCAATTACATAGACCACAATTAAAGCAAATTTAAGCAATTGTCTTGAAAATTTGGAAATAAAAACTGGTTTCCAATATAACTGTTTTTCCTTATATACTAACGTTTCTTAAAGGTACCAAACATATTGATAACCCTTAAATACCAGGTACAGTTGTAGTTTTAAATTTTAGTTTACTAATCTTTAATAGCAGACACTTATTAACTTGTTGCTTTGATATTTTTATTTATTTAGATTTTTAAGGTCTTTCTGACCTGATACTAAAAAGTACTTCTAGGAGCAATAGCACCAAATTTACTGTAATAATTAGAAATATATTTTTATATATTTTGTTTACTTTTGCTTTCTTCAAACTTAAAAAGATAACAAAAAGTTTGCTAGTTTACACTTAACAATTACGAACACTCTTTAAAAATTCCATTATTTTCGGTAAAGTAATTTTTTGCTCATTCGCGCAGAGAAAAACACCACTTGTAGAGCATACAGAGTGCGTTTTAGATTGATGGCTCTTAGCACATACACATATCACATCTACCTATTTTTTTTAAACTGTACCCAGTGGAATCCTAAATTATCCAACGTGATACTTTTGGAAACACTATAATTATACCGCCTTTTTCTACTTGCAGTAGAGCTACTGGATAGTCTTGTTTAAATTTCTTAAACATGTTTAACTAGCCCAAGGTAACTCCACGTCGAAAAACTAGTAAATATACATCCTGTAAATAATTTTTACCAGTTACATAAAAATTATAAAATATGATTTCTAAGGAGCCCTAGAATAGCTTATGCTACAATTTCTTAGAATTTTAATTTGTACAGTACGAGGTACAAAGTTGGTTTTGATGCTATACACCCCCCTCCCTCATACAAGAATTGTAATCTTTATCAGCCCAGGCGCTGAAACTTTAATTTTGTTTCCGTTCTTTTTCGTCCTGCGTGCTTCCACCGTTTCATTACCATAGAAGTTTGAAGGTAAAGTTACTATTTTATTATTCTTCCATTTAAAACAACTGATACCTGTATTAGAAATCCTAAAATTAAATTATTTCTTTTCAGTTTTTAGTCGACTGTCAGATTGCGGAGAATTTCCACTCTGTTGCCATTTATTGTACTGCATGCCAGAGTATTTTCTGATTCTAATCTTTCCAAAAGCTGTATAGAATTCAATAGTTGTCAAACTAAACTATTTTTTTCTTTCTTCGCTCTTCTTCTGCGATAAATAATACAACCATTTCGCCTAAATTGTATTTATCACATTTCTTATCCATTCTTTGGTGGGTTTCCCTGGTAAACATCAAATTTCTTATTTTTTAATTATCCTATTTCAAAGCCATTATTATTCTACACAAACAACGATACATCCTGCAAACTGAAGAAGCTCCAATAAGTTCAGTAAACAAGAAACTAAGTTTAAAGGCAGGTATTTCTTGCCCCAGGGTACTTATAAGTACCGATTATATTTTGCTTAATAATACACGTTTGGTGCAATAAACCAGTCAATATTACAATTTACTTTCGGCTTAGACCGCGTCGTCATTTGGGAACTACACCCAGCATAATCAGGACCGACCTGTAGCTTGTCTGCCTTTACAAGCATTTGCTCTAGAAGTTTGAGCAATATTTGTTCGTAGGCCCTGCCTTCCTAAACAGGGCCGTGTGCTTAGAATATTTAAACCTTGGGGCGGACAAAAATTTGATCTTAATGTATTTTGTTTGCCATGACAATAATACTTAATCGGCTTATGCCTGTAGCTGTTTGAGAACCCATACAAACTAACGTTTCGCAAGACATTGCAGCTTGCATCTTCAGAGTGAATAAAACATCAGTGTTTTACACAGTTTTTTGAGGTTTTTTGCTTTTAAGATGTCAATGTTGAAATCACAGAAATTAGTACACTGTCTTTTTTTGTACGTACACACATGTGATGTGTGTATTTTCCAGTTTCATTTCTATACCTACTACTCTAAATTTTGGATCGATAAATAGATTCTTTAAATTTTCCAGTTGTTTAAATTGTATATGGTTTCTTTTACTAAAGTTAGTACACCCCCATGTCTGTTGTAACAAAAACAATAGACAATCTAGATAGTGTATATTCATTATTCTCATCTTATGTACCTTTATTCATGCCAAATAAATCTATCTATATTTTACTATCAGAGACGGTCAATGAAAACAGTAAATTTAAATAATTTTTGTCAATTTGAAACATGTGTAAGGACTACGAGTAGATTCAAAAAAATATTTATCTCCATAAAAAGCATATATTCTGAAAATTTTAAGAAATCCTGGCAAATGGAAAATTCCAATAACTTAATTTAAAAAAAATTGCTCAAAATTTTACTGAAATATTTTTAATTTTTACAAAACTGAATATTCGAAAAAACATTCTACAACATTTCGAAATGGAAACCGTTGGTCGTTTATATTTCTATTAACAGGAATTGTTTAACTCCAACTTTCCGAGCACCCATTAGCTTCGGGAGGGTGAAACTTACAAATTGGGGTATGTGGATAGTTACCTCAATTTCCTTGTAAAAATTACCCCGTTAATTTTTATATCTAAAATAATTAACATCAAAATAAAGACCAGGTAGCACGCAATGGTTATCGGTCGGTTCCCTCGCCAAGTTCTTCACTAATCGGTACGGCATGGTCGACTATTTCCATTTGTGATCGACATGCGAAAACAGCGGTGCCACAACGACTGGGCCTTTGTTTTTAATCATAAGGGTAGGATCTAATGAACATCGACATAAATAGAGCGCGTGCAGCGAGGAATGCCGCGGATTTGTTTATGACTAATGGAAGGATTGTCTAGCTTGGTGCACCGGTCTACTCTCACGGATACTGCCGTTCGACACGCACAAAGTCCATTTTACTGCGGGCCCCCATTTACAAATACCTAACCTCACACATGAATTACCTTAAACATGTGCCAGTATGGGTTTTTAAATGGATATTGATTGTCGCCACCGCCTAATATGACGGCCCTATAAATATTTGAGCAACTACCGGGTTTTTTTTTACACCGACCAATTAACTGCCTATCGCAACTAATCGAGCTGAATTACGTTACACCGTGAATAGGGAATTAAATAATAGTATTTTTCTAATAGAGATAAAATCAATTTATATTAACTATGGTTCAAACAGGTAAGTGTAAAGTTACCAAATATATTTTGTAGTGGTATTGTGATCGTGAAAAAAAATGATTTTAAGATTCCGATAGAAATAAGCGTGTAGTTTATAAAAACGTTTGCTGTATGTAAAATACATCAAAATGTATAATGAATAATTACAGGACCGGTTCTAGTTTTTTTTCTAACACCCAAGCGTAACGTAATGTAAAGTTTGTAGAAACGATTTCAAACCGAAAATGAAACGTATGGTTTTTGGGTATTATTTTTCGCATATGGTACACAAGATATTAACTATAAAATTAGATATTAGTCTACAGCTTCAAAACGAGCGAAATACATTTTCCAAATTTCTAGCTTCAAACTAACGGCCGTTACGACTTTTGAATATTTTTGATTCAGCGCTTGTTTAGTCACAAATAAGTTGGCAGATCGGTATAAAATTTCGTATTGTAATAGCAGGGGTCATACATTTTTGTATTGAATCCATGATTAATTACAATCTATCTTACAAAATATTTAGTAACTTTAATGAGATATGAGTTGTGGGCTTGCAGTCGTTAGGTTTATAATAAAAAAATCTTTTATGCCCAAAGAAATACCCATATTTCGTTTCATTTACAAGCTTCCTCGGAGAAGGAATTAGGATTCTATTTAACGTGTAGAGCGCTTACTCTTGGTAACTTTGTTTATGTTAAGTAGAATGACATAGTAGGACCTTGTCCAGCGGTGCAGTCCTTTGATTTACCTTAGCAGCTTGATTTATACTAGATTTTGAGTACATGGTTTTAATGATTTATAGCATAGAGTATATTTGACAAGTCGAAGGGGTCATATCGTTTAAGACGCTTGGTTCTGCGGCAAACAGTAGGTTTACTGCATAAGCATTGGGATGATTGTGTAGACGACCAAAATATTATGCACTGTAATTAGATACTTTCTTGTAGTACTGTTGGAATTCTTAGTTGATGATGTATGGCATTATTGGGGTGGTATCTTGGAACGCTTGATGCAGCTTTTAAAACCTTCGACTGGAAGGTCTGGATTTTGGAGATCTTTGTGGCGCTTCCGGCCCCCCTTAGCTGAATTCTACATGTCCAGATAGATTTTATAATGACTTTATACAGCAAGAGCTTGTTCTGTGTTGATAACTCAGATTTCCAGCCAATTAACCAATAAATTTTAGATAATGTTAGATCCAGCTGCTTTCGCTGGTTCCTATATGTTGTGCCTAGATTAGTACAGGTGAGTACCACAATAATTGTCTTTTTCTTCTTCTTCTTCTTGTGCAAGTTGTTGGTTGTTGAAAGTAACTAGAAGACACGTATCTCTGTTTAGAATAAAGGTCACGTGTATGGATTGCAACTTATTAGCTTTTATACGCCAAATTTTGAGACATTTTGCAATTTTGTTCAGCTGCTTTGTGATGGAGTGCCATGATGATCATCAGCGAATGTCGCCACGACGGTGCTTGCAGAGGTTGGTAAATCCGCTGTATCGAGCAGACATAACACTCGCAAGATCACTGCCCTGACTTGATTGGGTGGAGTATTGCTTGGGCTTCCTGATGTGTTACAAAAAAAATACCTATTAGTAAAGTAGAATTTCAATACCTGATAGTAAATATGAGGCGGGTTTTCTTAGACTTTATACAATAAGCCAGCATGCCATACCTTGTCGAATGTCTGTGAGACATCGAGGAAGGTAGGGAAGCAGTGTCTAGATCATACTTGATCGTTGTCGCCACTCTATAGCCTCGGTTTTTGTTTAAATATTGCTGCTTGACTCCAAACTGCTTAGGAATTAAATCTGTGACTAAGTGTCTTGATTTATTTTAAAGGAAGTTTTTCGAATCCTTTTGACAGTATGGGGAGGAGGCTGACCAGGTTATATGACGTGAGTTGCGTATCATTCTTGCCTGGTTTTATAATCAGGATGATCTAGGCAGTCTTCTATTGCAATGGGCTGTAACCCCGTCGCAAGGCAGAATTAAAGATAATGTTGATCATTCTGGCAGCAGCATCTGGCAGCACTTTAACTTTGCCTGTTATCAAGTTGAACGGCGATTTCTTCTGGTTAAGGTCTGTTAGCATGCTGGAGTATACCTCTTTTTTTTAATTTTCTTAATTGGCAAGTTCATCTGCGGTAGGTCATCAGGAAACTTGATAATTGCTTCTCCCTGTTCTGGTTAGTATAATCTGGAACGGCAAACAGACGAGATGCGAGATATTCTGCAAATGTATTTGCCTTCTCGCTATCGTCCCTTGCCCATTGGCCTGCTGTTGTTTTGGTAGATGGAACGTGACTTTGTGGTTGCTTTCGTTTTTAGTGGTCTTCCACAAAGAATACCCAATAGCTTCAGTGGCTGTAAGTTTTTAAAATATTTCTGTACTCTTCGGTTTCTATCTTCATCCAGAGTTTTTTGACAACGCTGTTGTACTTGGTCTTATTGACATGATCGTGAAATGTTTGTCGTTAACTCTCCGATTGGTTTTTTCATCAATTTTTCATTAATGAACATTGGGCAGATGTCTTTTTCACGAGTTGGTTCCGTCACTGCCGTTGATCTCCAAGCTTGTTCTTGTATAACTTGTGTGAGGTGTTCAGTAGCGAGGTCTACGTCTTTTTCAATTTTAAAAAGCATAGCCAAGTGTACATTTTTTGTAATTAGCTCCCCGAAGTTATCCCAATCTGTTGTAACTTAATTAATGTTTTTTTTTATGTTTTTCCCAAGTATCCCAATCAACTGTTAATGAGCGAGTGGGTTGCTACCGAGCGATAGTTTGATTTAAAATTTGTGGCTCCTAACTACACTTTTGGGTTTGGTTTTTCAAAGAAATTAATGTTCTTCGATTTCCCAGCATGCTTATACAAATTTATAAATCTAAGTTTAAGTCTAACTTACAAAGCTGTTTGAGTATATCTTAGTTACCCTAAGTGTAATAGAAGGAAAGGGACCGCAGCCAAGCAATTTTAATAATTTTTTTTATAAGATAATTATACACAAGAAAAATCAAACATTGATTAAGTATACCGCACGCTAACTTTTCCTCGTTGTATTAAGAACTGAGAAAAAATACCGGTACCAAAAACGCCTCTGTCTAGAATCAGAATTTATTCTCTCGTGCGCTTTGCCCCATGATGTTTTTGTTTCTGGTTTTTAATAATAAATAAGCTAATTAAGTAGCTATTGTAAAGAACCGTGGATCGAAGTCCTAGTTAAGTGAATTATAAAGCGATTGCTGTAATTCTTTCTAAACAGTATATCCATATCTTTTTGACCTGTCTTAACTCGAGGTGAATACGGCTGCAGCTGAGAATATGCAACATAACCGGCGCGCGATGGGTATTATTTTTTTAAAGCTGATTTTGTAATTCTTTAAATGTTGTTACTTATCATAAATTCAAAAGTATTTTAATATTACCGTTTCACGTCCCTACGTTGACTACACTAACATACTATCATTCTTACTACTGTACCGAGGGCGTAGCTACATAATAATAATATTATAAGAACATACTACATGATACTGAAGCTTATACACAAAAACAATAGTATAAACTTTTACAAATGAGAAGTTTTTTGCAAAAAGACTCGTTGGAAATAAAGACAACTAAAAATTAAGGGATAAATTTTTCTGCAAATAATTGGGTGAGAGGGTAAAAATTAACGTCCCTTATTTTTGAAACACCTTAAAATTAAGTTCTGGGCTTTATGCTATTCCTCAAAGGAATTTAGCTTGAATAAAATTTGTTATCGTGTCCCGTTTATTAAATTGACGGGCATAGGTTTTTTATTTTCAAAAACTCATAGAAGGCGTAACAGACAAATTATTAAACTGGGGCACAAACCAAATGGCCCATTTCTATCTCTCTGAGCCTACAAAATTTAAAAGAAAGCATGGCCAGTTTTAGAGCAAGATATATTACTGTGTATTTGCTCCCTCATCGACTTTTATTGTTATTTGAAACTTCCAGTCTAAACAACTTAAAAAAATCTGCCGAAAACAATCAGTAAACTGAGTTAAGTTGCACGCGGCCGCCATCTTATTATGGTGATAAATTTTATCTAGAAGCAAGAGCCCCTCTTGTTGTTATGATGAGACAGTTAGGGATTTACTATAAATTTCTATTAAAAAAAAAAACATTTTCAATAACAGATTAGCAGAAACTTTTCATGTTTTCTAATTTAAAATTCTCTTCTTAAATTAATTTTTTGAAAACCACATTTCTTTGGAGATCCTTGATCTACCAATTCCATATTTTTATGGTTTATAAATTTTGTAGCTGTTTTTCCCATCAGACCGTTGGGAAAATATAACTGTTTGCTTTCAATTTTTAGTTTTTGCAACGTTTACTTGCATAAAAAATGTGTTGTCTTTAAAATGAGATTTAGCTTTTCTTATAATTTTAATAATACCTTCTTGATATAGTTATTGATTAATGTCATGTTACTTCTTATTTATAAAATCACTAGCTGACCCGGCAAACGTTGTTTTGCCATGTATATTATTTGTAGGAAACATTTTTTTAGTTCAATAAAAATAACTATCTACTATAAGTGTGCGGGGATGTACTTATAATCGAAAGCGTTATAAACAATAAAAGTATGCTTTATTTAGGGTAATAAATAAATCTTTATTAAAGTAACGAATATATTTTAAATTACAATTCTTTTCATTTGCTTATTATTTGACTTACCTTTCACAATAATAAAACGGGTATATTTATTAACCACGTACACGTTTTCGTTTTGAATTAAAACTATTTCCAAAAAATGTTAAGTACAATATATAAAGGTACGGTAATGGCCGTTGTTGCCGGGAGCTTACAACACGTGTTTATTTACATGAGATCACTTAATTAACTGAGAGTTAAAACTGTCTTTGTCAGATTAATAAATTGTAAACAAATAATTATTGCACTGGAAATTAATGATAAATTTACGATGACAGTAAAATTAACATGAGAGTTGCACAGAAAAATTAAAATAATAGGTATAACAGTCACTGCTACGATTGATACACTAATAAAACCAAAAAAAAATGGCTGAAAAATGTATAGTGAGTAAGACAGGAGACCGGCTTCGTCCTCATCCCTACTCCGTGATGTTTGCTGGATGAGTGGTGACACCTGGCGGGGATAACTGATCGATTGATAGTTGATCAGTTATCGACCGGCGAGGGCGGGAGATCAAATTGAATTAAAAAAAAAATCATAATTAAAGGAACTTGAAATTATAAACTCTGAATAAGAATTTATCGTACTACAATTATAATATTCGATTGCCATCTTGCAACCCTATTGCGGATCTGTGGATAGAATGAAAAAAATAAAAATCGGGATGGAAAAATAGGGGTTGATAAGAGTGAAAATTGAGAGTAATATGAAATTTTTTATTCTAAGTCATGACAAATTAAAAAAAAAATTCTCAAAAAAATTAAAGTTTATAATTAACAAATAAAAATAGGGGTTGATCGTAGAAGGGTGAAAAATGAATTTTCAAATTGAATTAAAAAAAAAATCATAATTAAAGGAACTTGAAATTATAAACTCTGAATAAGAATTTATCGTACTACAATTATAATATTCGATTGCCATCTTGCAACCCTATTGCGGATCTGTGGATAGAATGAAAAAAATAAAAATCGGGATGGAAAAATAGGGGTTGATAAGAGTGAAAATTGAGAGTAATATGAAATTTTTTATTCTAAGTCATGACAAATTAAAAAAAAAATTCTCAAAAAAATTAAAGTTTATAATTAACAAATAAAAATAGGGGTTGATCGTAGAAGGGTGAAAAATGAATTTTCAAATTGAATTAAAAAAAAAATCATAATTAAAGGAACTTGAAATTATAAACTCTGAATAAGAATTTATCGTACTACAATTATAATATTCGATTGCCATCTTGCAACCCTATTGCGGATCTGTGGATAGAATGAAAAAAATAAAAATCGGGATGGAAAAATAGGGGTTGATAAGAGTGAAAATTGAGAGTAATATGAAATTTTTTATTCTAAGTCATGACAAATTAAAAAAAAAATTCTCAAAAAAATTAAAGTTTATAATTAACAAATAAAAGTAGGGGTTGATCGTAGAAGGGTGAAAAATGAATTTTTTTTATTCTAAGTCATGACAAAATAAAAATAAAAATCTTGCCAAAAAAAATTAAAGTTTTAAATTAATAAATAAAAAATAAGGGTTGATCATAGAGGAGTGAAAATTTAGGGTTGTATGTATTTTTGTATGATGTATCATAAAAAAATAAAAACAAAAAATTTTGTCCAAAAAAATAAAAAAAAAATTTATGGGTGGACCACCCTTAACATTTAGGGGGATGAAAAATAGATGTTGTCTGATTCTCCACCCTAGCCGATATGCTCGCTAAGATTCACGAAAATCGGTCGAGCCGTTTCGGAGTAGTTCAATTACGCACCCCGTGACACGAGAATTTTATATATTAGAAGATGTATAAATAAAATAATACCGAAAAAAGGATGCATCGACCGGGAATCGAACCCGGGCCGCCCGCGTGGCAGGCGAGCATTCTACCACTGAACCACCGATGCGATGCCTTGTTAGACAGCGTAAAAAATTTCATATGTTGAGACAGGTTAGTTTGGGATTATAAAACTCTTTTTTTTTTATTTTTTAATTTTTAATAGAAATATTTTGGCGTATTATTACTTACATCAAATTCTCAAGATTTTGTTTTAAAGAAACACGCAGCTTAAATGTTATAAGCTTGGTATAAACGCATTTCTTGCTCTCGCTCCTCGAAATTTTTGTAATAAATAATTAAATCCATTTCCATGTTTATGGAGGAAATTAGTACGTTGCAAATGTATACAGAGCAGCGTTCTTCAAACAATTTAAAATTATACATATCCATCCTTTAATTATATTTGCATTATCATAATAAAGTTAAAATTTGCAGAAAATTGAGTTGTTTGCATTTGTAAAACAGAATTAAATTTTAATCACGCCAAGAACACTTCCTTTGGTTATTTTTGTAACAAAAAGTCAAGAAAAAGTTAAAATTACAGTGCACATGAATTATTACTACTTGATGTAGGAAAATATGATGAAATGTGTGAAAAGTGGTACTCAAATATTCATAAACAACATCATCCTGTTTATGTTCCTGCATAGCTTTTATAATCCGCCAGACAGGATTAGATCCTAGCGTAGACTTACTAGACTCGCCCTTATCATTAAATTCACGAAGCAAGGGTGAAAGTTAAAAGGAATTTTAAGACACTTTAGCTGCTAAATTCAAAGTTTTAAAAGAACAAAATTTCAATCCACTAAAAAAATCTGTTACATTTTTCTTTGGGATTAGATTATTTTTTAGTTATGAACTAGAACGTCACCTTTGACCGAACATCAATTTAAAACCCCGGATTACTGTTAGCATAGACGTATATTAATGATTTCCCTTGGAAATTTTTGTAGCCACTCTATTAGTCTGTCAGTACCGAAGATAATATAAATTTATAAATTGAAACTAATTGTTTACGATAATCATTACAGGCACTTAAAAGACAGCAACACATGTGAATGAAGACTGTTAAAAAAGATAAGTTTTTAAAATTGATGACATGGAAATAAATTATTATAGGGTTAAAAATTTAAAGGTAAGTAGTAGACCTCATAATAGATGAGTATATTTACAAAATTATTTCTAAAACACATTTTTTTCAGTAGGCATGTTTAGATTTCGCTTCAGTCTCATCGCTTCAGGGGAGGGGGGAGGCTATCAGCCTTCGAGTCAAATTTTAAATACTTCGTGAAAATGCATCGCACACAATTTTTTAAATTAAAAGTGGTGTGGCATTTTGCAAACGAATGTGAAGAACACTATTTAAATTTCAGGAAAAAAGTAGATAAAATACAATTTTAGACCTTCATAGGTCCAACATAATCTTGCAAGCGTGCCCAATAAAGTGGGGTGCAAATGCACCCCAATTATAAACTTTGGTAATGGTGTTGAATTGTTGATAATTGCATAGACGGTCAGCATTTTTATTTAAGTGTTCTACTGAAATTATTTTATTAGAAAATTGGAAAAAAATTACACTAACATGCATATTTCATGAACAAAAGCTTTAGTTTCCAATTACTTTACTTTATAAGTTTGTATCGTATTTGACTTAATTAGAACATCTTTCACAAACTGTGTTTTCAACAATCAAATTTGTTGCACTGAATTTTTTTATCTTATTTGCTATTACTAAGGTAGCACACCAACTCTAAGATCTTGAAGAAGGTTGTTCAACTGGAGTGCAAATGCACCTCACAACAAAATAAATTTGTAAAAATACTTTAAAAAATTTGAACCAATGTAGTAATTATAAGACTATAACAGAATACCTAAGGAAAAATAATTAAGTTCCTAACATGATCTACATCTACATAACAATACTAAGCTTGGGGTGCAGATGCACCCCAGTTGGGCCTATGAAGGGAAATATATTATAAATAAAATAATTAATAACTTCAAGGTATTTATTTTAGTCTTATTCGCATTTCCACTAGTTTACACGTCATTATCAAAGACAAATTATAAGTAAACGGGAAGTGTCTTGTGGGAACAATAGAGCTTGATGACTTGATCCTAGTCATCTGTGTCTGCAGATACCTTGATTTCTATTCCAAAACTTCTAATAATGGCGAATTTAAAAAATCAGTTTGCTCATTCATTAAAGGTACAATTTTTAGGTGTATGTGAAATGCTTCCTGTATATCTAATTTATCTTTATTATCATAAATATATGTAAAACTAAAAGAAACACCTCTGCAGTTAATAATTGTTTTATATCTAACATATTATAAATAAAATTTTTGAAACTAACATAAACTCTCGATAAACAGAAACACAAAAAAGTTAACTAAAAATAATATTTTACAAAACATGCCAAGATTCTGTTATGCGTCGAGCGCACATTTAGCAATGGCCGGAACCGCATGAGAGGGGGGGGGGCATGGCTCCTATAGCCCCTGACCGCCCCTGCATGCTAATTAGACATGAACATTTTTTATGCTTTAGCCATGCCTGAAAGTCATTAAAGCTGCGAAGTTTCTATATTTTGAGTGCAGCAGGTTATTAAATTATAACATTTAATAAAGAAACAAGCTTGAGTTTTTCAAACTAGAGAATGTACTGTTAGATTAATGAATTACGTAAATACTTATCTATTAAGGTAAGGTTTATAGTCTAGGAGCTGGAGCGATATGGTGTGACCGAAGGTTAACCCGATGGCACTAGCGTTTATTGTTAGAGGACGGTTCAATGATCAATTCATCTCACAGACCGAATCGTCGCTCTCATGTAGTTCCGGAGATACAGCATCCGCAAATTTTTGATTTTTTTACTGCAGGTTAACCCTTTTGAAGTTGCGGTTACTTGAAAAGCATGCCATTCTTATACACTTCCATCATGTGCCATCATTTTTTATCGTGTCCGTTTATCGGGCTGGGCTAGTTAAAATGGGAGCAAAAATGGACTGCGAGTTAACCCTCTCAAACCTGGTGGAAAATGTTTATTGGTGTTGCCAATTGTTAAGATACCATATGCCATCAAAAGTTACCGGTCCATTTCACAGTAATTGGCCATTATTTGGCCAGAAAATGGACATTTTCACCATTTTGTGGCTAAAACTTACCGATTACAAGTTAACATGATGGCACCGTGTCAAATACGTTAATTTGAGGTCAAATAATAATATATATGAGTGCCATCATTTTTTTTCCAAATCAACCCCTCCCACAACCCCAAAAACCTCCCCAAACATAAATCAGTAATTTTGATATTTAACCGCTGTCGGGAGGTTTTTGGGGTTGTGGGAGGGGTTGATTTGGAAAAAAAATGATGGCACTCATATATACATATTATTATTTGACCTCAAATTAACGTATTTGACACGGTGCCATCATGTTAACTTGTAATCGGTAAGTTTTAGCCACAAAATGGCGAAATTGTTCATTTTCTGTAAAAATAATGGCCAATTACTGTGAAATGGACCGGTAACTTTTGATGGCATATGGTATCTTAACAATTGGCAACACCAATAAACATTTTCCACCAGGTTTGAGAGGGTTAACTCGCAGTCCATTTTTGCTCCCATTTTAACTGGCCCAGCCCGATAAACGGACACGATAAAAAATGATGGCACATGATGGAAGTGTATAAGAATGGCATGTTTTTCAAGTAACCGCAACTTCAAAAGGGTTAACCTGCAGTAAAAAAAATCAAAAATTTGCGGATGCTGTATCTCCGGAACTATATGAGAGCGAAGATTCGGTCTGTGAGATGAATTGATCATTGAACCGTCCTCTAACAATAAACCCTAGTGCCATCGGGTTAACTTTCAGTCACACCATATCGCTCCAGCTCCTAGACTATTAGGGAAATCTGGGAAGTAAAAAAAAACAAACATTTGTACTCATATTTTGCTATTAATTGTAGCTACATATAAATTTCTGATAATGACTAGAACTGACGAATAAAGCCGAGATTTTTTGGTAAACACGCCACAGTTTGATGGACCTTCATGCATTATAAAATTCTATATTCATTTTTTTTTTATTAATATTAAATCATGTTGCAGCTAACTTAAATCTTGTGTTAAAATTATATCAGTCATAAATTGCTTATAAAAAAAATAAAAAATAACCCCATGGAATAGTACTACACTTGGAAAAGAGAAACTTTTGCTGCTCCCAGTTAGTTAATTTGAATTTCAGCATTTTCGTATTATGAAGTTGCGGCTAACTAACTCGTGGCTTGATTTTGCGTTGATGCAAATGAATGTTGAAAGTTTGCAGCATGACATATTCAGTCAATAATTGTAAAAGTTTGATTAACAATTAAATAGCTTTTATTTTTTTTTACTAAAAAGCAGCTAGTTTATCTTCGCGTACATTTTCCTTGCAGCTAAATCAGAAAACCTTTACAATTAAAAAATTTATATAGAGCTTCAATGCACGATTATGATGGTAGTAAACACAGGATTTTCTATTTTTTGAAATGCAGTTACGTTGCATCCTGCAAGCTGCTTTAGTTTTCCAGCGGTTTAATTCAAGGATAACAAAAGCGCATATATATACATCCTTCCTCTCGATCGTAAAGCACGTTTTGCTCACCGTGACTGGCGCAGAAACTACATTTTATAGGCGATAACAATGTTTCGCCTATGCTAGTCTTATTTCCCTTTGTCTGCAACAAATCTGTTCAGAAACCATCAGGTGCTGCTGATAATACTGGATTTTTCTCTCTACATATAGTGTTGATGCAACATAGAGTTTCATAAGCTTCCCGATAGGGTTTATATTTTAAATTCCAGTTTTATACCTAATAAATTGATTTTACCACCATGCTAAATTATTTTATCCTAGCAATTACATTTGAGGAGTAAATCAATACATCCGTTTTTATTGCCTATTAGGTTAAGGGGCCTTAAAAACTAACTTTATGGGCTCATGAAGCAATATGATGAAATGATTATATTCAGCTCCAGAGATGCTGGAAGCTTGTTTTATTGGATTCAGCTTCGCGTTGCAGTATTTTGAACAGCAAATCTACGTCTGTCATTACATCTAGTTACATATGTGATATGTTACTTTTATGCTCACTATGTTTGCTGCATTGACTTGAGATAGTATCTAAATTTTAAAAGACATTTTATGAATTTTTCAGTTTCTAAAAGTCGACATATTTTACAGTTGCTTATTAATAATGTTTTTGATAGCATTTTTCTATAAAATAAATAAAAAAACACATTTTAAGACATTTAAAGAGAAACTTGTGGTTTCGGTCAATATTCAGCCCGAGTCGGTAAAAAGGGAGGAAAACTGTTCTTAATATAAAAAAAATTTGAAGCACTTTGCTTGGATTTTCTGATACTTTAAAAATTGTTTTATCGTACTTCAAAAGCATGTTTGTAATTTTGTAATTTTGTATCAACGTTTTGTGTATGAACACTGACTTGTAAGATCGCACTAGTGCTGCCACTGCCAGAGGTCCGCTGTAGTATTCCGTCTAGAGAGATGGAACCGCATACTACTACCCATCTGCTAGTCGCTACCTGCGGGCATGTCTTATTGTATTTGTTTCAAATTAAAAGTTTTTCTTATGACAAAATTTCCTGCGATTTAAGAATGGAACGACAAATTCGTCCGCTTAACATTTGGTGGAAAAGATAAAAGTAACCCCCCTAAATATTGCCGTACACAAAAATTAACCTGCACCTTATTCTACTATCGCTTATGGGCTAAATTTAATAAAATGAGCATAAAATTTCAGTTTTCAAAAATTCATAGAAGGCGTCATAGGGAAATTAGCAGACTGAGGCACCCACCAAATGGCATTTATCTAACACTACAGAGTTAAGAAGAAGTGTCGGGTCGTCGACAAATTTTGAGCAGTTTTTTAAAAACTTCCTTATTTTGTAAATTTGTTTGCTTCATAGTTTGAGTAGTTCTAAAAATTCTAGTAGTTTGTAAGTCATTTACAACATTAAATTTCATCTCGATCTGATAACTTATTTTAGAGTAATTTTGCCAATCTTCTTTTCGCGGATTTTATGCGTTAAAATTTTTTTGTGCATAGTAATATTGTCGTTCTTTAGAGGTACTAATATCACATTTAATACCTATCTGTCAATTTGTTTTTTAGTAATAAGGAGTTTAATTTAAAAATTGGTAGCTGCTGATTTTTTATGCTAGTAAGTTCGGAAAAAAACGTTGTATCTTCTATTTGCTTCCGTTGGCAGATTTTGAAAGTTAAATTTCTGAAAACATATTACCAAAAAACCTGTCGTTCAACCGCCACGGCGATATCTCGAGACCTTCCTCGCGTAAGCCCACTGCTTAAAATTGTTAAAAATATTTCCTGTATTTTTTTAATTGGATTGTGTACGATATTTAACAACATATTAAAGTTGATGAACTACATTGAACTATCCTGATGAAAATTATGCTAGTTTCCGATTCTTAAAATAATCGAAATATTCCGAATAGTGTTTAAAAGTATCCGAACTGTATCATCCGAATGATTTTTATTTTTCAATAGCGGGAGCGCTTGCAGTACCCTGTAAATATAAGTCTGAAATCTGAAATACAATAACCAATAAATAATACTAAAAGTGAAAGTGTGCAACTGTAAAATAAATAATCCGGACAATTCTCTTGCCAACTGACTGCACTGCAGTCGCATGAATTTCGGCAGTGGGAGTTATTGCCGCCGATTCGAAATCGAATGAATATCGAGAGTCATCCGAATAGTAACATTCCGATTGTTACAATCATCCGATTTATCCCATCACTAGATTTCTGTACATTTTCTAAAAATAAAGCTACATCCAAAATTGCTGACTGTGTTCGTGCGATGATCTTAGTCATACTGATCTAAGTATGTTTTCACGCTAAAGGCAAGGTAAATAGACGATACATCTATAGCTACAAAAGATGTAAATGGCCAACAACATTCGTTTACTTTTTGCCCTTGACTACAGAACTTAACAGTGTTATTTACATTCCTAGGATAATAATGTTGATTTTAACTGTTCGTTGATATGGTAACAAGCACAGAAAACTTGAGGCTTTTAAAAAATAATTCCAATGACAGCAGTCAAAACAAACTTTTAAAAATATGATTAAATTTCTACCTGTAGCGTGAAAAAGTAACACGGAATGTATCGACCATTAACATTCTTGGCAGGCCACAAGCCTCGGCTTCGCATCTGCTCGTATTTACCTAACGAGAATGTTATTACGTCTTTACATTCCTTGTTACTTAAATAACTATTATGTAAACATTTAAACAACTACCTCCAAAGACCAAGGGCAATATTCTACTACAATAATTGCTTAATCAGCTTGTCGGTTTTCGTTTTCAGGTAATAATTTTTTTCATAGACGAAACGTCAATTTTGATATTTTCCCAGGGCCACTACTATATTTTTATTTTGTAGGGCGTTGGAAACGTTGCTTTAATAACGCGGGTAATTTTTCTTATTTTCGAAGCCGGCATCTGGTTTTTAGAGATCCAAAACACGTATTTCCATCGAAATCTTAAATCGAAATTTTTCATGAAATCGATGCTTTCCCTATATTGAAAGTATAGAAAAGTAACTAGAAAATATAGAACGACAATCACCTACTATTTTCCCTTTGCTCAAACCACATTACCTTCTCCTGCTTTGGACGGATTGTTTTTCTTTGAAATTATTCCTCACTTGAAACATTTCCTTTTCTTACCACCTTTTATTTCCATCTCCTGTTTATATAATTCAGCTGCAGGATCTGCAGTATAATGCGACTAGCCTACCTAACGGAAGGTATTGTATTTGACGAAAAACATTCTTGAAACATTGAAAATAATATTAGAACAAATTATTATGTTCATCAAAGTTTTAACATTTAGATATAAACAATACTTGTGTTGTGCGTGCTTAGACATTAAGACATTTTCTTTTAATAATGTTTGGGTAGTAAATTTACGGTACGCTTTTCTGTTTATTTTAGGATAATCAGTAATGATGTAATATCTTCCTGCGGCTGATGAGTTATCACGCAAATGTGAAAAACTTAATTTAGATTGAAGAACTAACCCTGTGTTTATAACTGCTGTCAGATTAGATTATTATGTTCTTTGAATTTTCTTCATGTTTTGGGTTTTGAGTTTACAAGTAAATATCAAACTATTTATAACAATCTAAAAAAAAACACGAAATTTGTTTTTTGCTGATGACTAACTACTGACTTCTATTACAAAGCAATTCCAGTTTAGAAGAAAGAATACAAAATGTCTTAAACCCCAGAGGTTTTCTCTCAAAGGTTCAATTACAAGACCGATCACAATTTATCTTGATCCCTTGATATTAAGTGATGTGCTGAAGAACAAGCAAGGTAAACAATAAGAAAACGTCTAAAGACATTATATTCGGCCAAGGCTTAGTTGGATGTGCTCGATTTGGAGGGTCATTGTGCCTCGTTCTTGTCTTAAACTATTAAATAGTGCTTCTAGAACGGGAAATGGGTAAAAATAATGAAAAAATAACGAGGTCGTGTTTCCAGGTAGCAAGAAGCAGGGGCCCCGTGTCCGTCTCCATGGTGACAGGTCTCTGTCTATTTAATATCGCATCGCGTCGCTTCAGTCAAAATCAAACCGAATTACGTCGAGTTAGGCCCTGATCTAATTTGAATTTCACAGGCGGGTATGCGTCCTCGAGTTCGGCCCGATTTATCGCGGGGATTCGATCGGATCGTCCTAAATTATGTCCGATCGGATCGCGATAATGCATCATTCGTTAAGTACCTTTCCGCGATGCGCCAGCTCATTCGTTTTCGATTTGTAAAGACCCACTCACGTTCACCTTTTTTGCTCGCTCAAATTGAGCGGCAGAATTAGTAGCAGTACGAGCGATCCTAGCTGAAGAGAGCGAGAATGGAGTTATATCAATTCTGGGCCGGCAATATTCGTGTAAGCAATTCTCATCGCGGTTTCGCCGGCTGCTGAATATCGTCGCCGTCGCCGCATTTCGCAATAAAGTCATTTGGCTCAACCCCAATACATAACAGACAGATAGGAAGATGAGCCAAGTGCACGTGCAACGAGGAGCGCCTTCTCCGGGAGTCCGGGCGCGACAAGGACGCCACGCGAAATCCAATTAATTTACCTTCCTAGGAAACAAACGCTTCGCGACAACAATATAACCGGCCATGCTTGATTTCAAAATCTAATTCCGGAGTTTTATCATAATGTAGGTGGCGTGTTTATTGCAGGCGTAGATGGAGCCGATAGGCCGAGCTCGAGAGCAAAGTAGGACCAAATTCGTTACATGTATGGCAAAAGGGTGTTAGGGTTACCCTTGCGTAAACGACGCCTGACCCGTGACCGCCATCTCGATCCGACGCTGTGCTTTAACAATCGCGTTGGTACGAGGAAAACCCCCTTCAATATGACAACTCGTCCGACACCTTTAATCCGGTGGAGTGGTAATGCTATTACGATCGGTAAAAGCTCGGAAATTACAGTTAACTGGGCTGCAATGCCCGTAACCTTGCACTCGACAATATCAAATAATGAAGTTCTAATGCGATGGATGTGGATAGCAGGGTACTATCAAGGCGTTATCAGTAGCCCTGACACGGGTAAGCTTTTATCCCGCACGCTGCGTCTGACGGGCTAAGCTATGCGACGTCCTTATAATTCTATTACTTATCTCCCGGTTGGACTTTTTATCTATTAACTCCGCCAGAAACTGACTTTTGTAGTTCCTAATTATGTTATTCACTTCCCTTTATCACGTCAAATGAATAGTGCCCGTGTCAGCTGCTTCGTAGGCGGACACGCCTTGCTGCATCTCTCATCGTCCTTTTGACTTGCTAAACGATCATTCGATATTACTGTTTTTGCCTTTCAACTTCCCCTCGTTCGCCTTTAAACTCGAATTGTGCGTTGATTAAATGATAGGACTTTTTAAACTTCAGAAGATATTCATTTAATCAGATTTTTGTCTGCGTAATGCATTTCTTAATACACCCTCTTTGTATTACTAAACGCATTATCCAAAATTTTACAAAAAGGAATGCTTTGAAAATGTCATAAGAATTTTTGCAAGCAATGGCTACTTTTCTACCAAAAACATCGTACATCAAATACACAGAATTTTACATGAAGCAGATCAAAAATATCAAATTACTAAAAATAAGAGTACTACTTCACTGCACTAATATTGGATAATTTTTTAATTAATAGCATTTTTTAATTTAATAGCATTCCTATCAGTAATTTACAATGACCTCTTAATATAAGTCTCAAATATAAAAATAGTATTAATTTTATTCAAGGGGAACAAAACACAAACGGAATCAGCAAACAGAGTAATAACAATACACAAAAATCTTTTTTTAAATCTTGTTACTTGTATTACGACGTGTAAAGAAGTAAAGAAGTGCAGTGTCAAGTTTTAGCCATTTTGTACTGCGGTGGGTAATACTGTTAATAACGTTCAAAAATAAGCTTCTGGGAAATATTTTCCAAGCACCTTTATTAAAAATCATTTTCACTCAAACATCTTTGTTGGCTGACATCTAGTTTTTCCACAGCTTTTTTTGAACGTATTTTCTACAGGAACATTTCTAGGCCTTTTATATCCAGACATCTTTTTTGAAACCCTTTTGCGGGGCTGCTTCTCCAAGAAATCTTCGAACTTTTTAAATAGGATTTTTCTGGCCGCCCTGTTTGGATCATCGTCAGGAACTTTACTAGAACTTCGCTCTAAAAATTTTATGTAAGGTAAATAACATAAAGGTCTTTTGTCCCAAGTCTTCTGGGTTGCTTCTGCAAATGATTTTACTAAAGCTTTTGAGAACATTTTTCATCAAAAATAGTAATTCAGAGCTTTTCTCTTCTCTTGTGGTTTTCCAAAACGTTTCTTCTTTTTCCAAATAAGTGTTTGTGGTTGTTGTGTCTTGAGGGAACTCTTCCCTTCAACGCTTTTACCGGATAGTTTTTTTTTTTAATTAGGAACTAGCTGTCGTACAAACGCTACAACATCTTCTTATAGCCCAATACGACATTTTTGCTTTCAACTGTTGAAATTTACGTAATTGTGAATAATTAAAGCTGCCAAACTATTTCCAAAAAGGTTTCTCTTGTAGTTTTGTTAATTGACACTTTCCTGCCAAGTTTTAAATTTGAAAACGGAGTTAGTAGCGATATGACGACCATATGGTAACCGTAGAGTAAGAATCTGAGTTTGTTCTCAGATGTTTAATATTTTTTTCCCGCTAATTTTTGGCGGATCCACTTCGTTTCTGTATTTTTGAGCCTAGATTGGTTTTCCTGCGTTACGTCGTTCTGCGCAGTAAACGCGCGAAAACGGGATTTTCGGTATCCTCAGACCCTAAAACGTGCTTATCTGTCAAAAACTGCTATTTGAGACGAATGGTTTATATACCTGCAAAAAATGTAAAAAAGTGACGTTCTGCAAAGCACAAATAATTGAAAATATTATTAAAAATACTGATATAAAATGAAAACTAAAATTATAAACTACAATCATATTTCGTTATTGTAATTTTCAGGAAACTTCCATTTTACTACGAACAAACTCTATTCAAAGTAGGTTAATACATGGTTTTAACATAAACGCTTTATACGAGCAATGAAACTCGTGACAAATTGTTTCTCTAGAAATCAGAAATCGTATCTATCTAGTCTATGCGCAGACATTAAACTTGTAATTTTATACACCGCCCTTAGGTATATTAATTTTCCAGGCACATAAAAGATAATTGAAATCCGGTTTGACAACGCTGAATGTCAGCTACGGTAACTTGAAACTGTTGTCAGCCACATTGACTACTATCGAATATCTGCCAATGCAAAACATATTTCCCTAATATAATTTGTGTCAAAAACATCAGCGACAAAAAAAAACGTAATGCATTATATTCTGCACTCTATCAAAGAGTTAGCTGAATATTTAATTTAATTTAATATTTTTGGATGACAGTTTTAATACCAGAATGACAATTTTACGTATGGTTAGTACGTTACTGGTTAAAACAAAACCGATTGTGATTTTCTGAAAGAACTCGTCACATACTCAATGAGAATAAAGTGAAAAATTTTAATAATCACGCATTGAAACTGACGCAACTTTTACAAATAGCAACAGAATTTTTTACTTTAATAATTGCAACATAACTTAAAATGCTGTAAAGTTCCTCAAGTGTAAAGAAGCTTAAAGTTTCGTTCCAAACTAGTAATAGGATGAATTTGTTAACACGAAAGAATGTACAGTCACTTCCTGATGCTGCAATTAAGGCTTCAATTTATAAATTTTAAATGTAAGAATTAATTATTTTTATATGAATTACCAAGTACACAGTCTAGACCGGCAAAAAATGTATATGCGGAAAACCCCGACTTAATTCATAAGTGAATCAACGATGCTCATCGGCTTGTGCAAAATTCTAAGTCTTTCCATGCAAACAATCTTCTCTTCTGAGGATATGTTCAAGTTGGGTGCACTTTTACAAAATTTATTAGTGATACCAAGTAGAAGGGGCGAAAGTACAATCGCCGTTTCAAGGGGCAGATGATTGGTATATAAACCTGGGGATATTGCAAATCTTCAGCACAGTTGCATCTGCTTCCTTGCCCTGCAAACATGAAATTTCTGGTAAGACAAACAATTATACAATTACAAATTATGGTACTTAACGTTTAATGAATACAGGTTTTGACTCTTCTTTTGGTCGCGGCAGTCTTTGCTAAAGAGGCCGAAGATTCAAAGAAGGCACACAAGAGGGGCGTTCATGGCTTAGGAGATTATGGAGGTGGCGATTTAGGAGGACATGGTGGAAGTGGAGGCTTAGGAGGTGGAGATGATGGACACGGAGGCGGAATTGGCGGTGGAATTGGAGGTGGAATCGGTGGCGGAATCGGAGGCGGACACGGAGGTGGAATTGGCGGCGGCATTGGAGGAGGAATTGGAGGAGGAATTGGAGGAGGAATTGGAGGTGGAATTGGTGGAGGAATCGGAGGAGGAATTGGTGGCGGCGCCGGGGGCGGCGGCCAAGTCAGCCAAATCACTCTCACCCGACAAGTTCCATATCCAGTACCAGTACCACAACCAGTGCAAGTCGAAAGGAGAGTTCCATATCCCGTTAACGTTCCAGTAGGTGTCCAAGTAGACAGGCCTTATCCCGTTCATGTTCCCCAACCTTACGATGTCCACGTTGACAAACCTGTCCCATACCAAGTCATTAGGGAGATTCCTGTCCCAGTTAGGGTACCAATTCGAGTCCCCGTACCCGTACCCGTACAAGTTTCAGTACCACGCCCATACGCAGTTCCTGTTCCCCGACCAGTACCTGTCCAAATCCCCACTCCCGTTTTCGTTCACCAACGCGTACCAGTAATCATCAACACTGGCGGTTTCGGTGGCGGCGCTGGAGGTGGATTAGGCGGAGGAATTGGCGGTGGAATTGGCGGTGGAATTGGCGGTGGAATTGGAGGTGGCATCGGAGGAGGAATCGGAGGCGGAATTGGAGGAGGAGCTGGAGGTGGAATTGGAGGAGGTTTCGGAGGTGGCCATGGAGGCATTGGAGGAGGAGTTGGTGGTGGAATCGGTGGCGGACACGGAGGATTCGAAGGTGGAATTGGAGGCGGCCATGGAGACATCGGCGGAGGAATAGGTGGTGGCCATGGAGACATCGGAGGTGGTTCTGATGGTGGACATGGAGGTTTGTCTGCAGGTGGATACGAACACCACTAGGCAATTATGAATTTTCATTTCCATCTTCGTAAAACCATCTACTTGAAACTTGATTCTCAATCCAACTGTGCCCATGTCATCTATAAAAGAACTTTATTCACTGAGAATTAAGTGAAAAACTCATACTTGTCATACTCATGGCTTGTTCATCATATGAAACGATTTTGAGTGTGTAAAATCCAGAAATTAAGTGTTTCAAGCAGCTTTTGCAATTATCATCCTTCAGGGCATGTGTGTTTATTGTTATAATATGTAGATGCAAAGTAATTAAATTAAAAAGCATTAAAAAATAATAACCTTTTATTGGTAAACTATAAATAATAATTAATTATTAGCAAGTGAAAGTTTTAACATTTACAACTCAAACTAGGTAAAATAACTAATTGTTACTGTATTATTTACATAAATAACTATTCCACCACCTCACTTAAGTTCTGCAATTATGAGCTACGGTTCGCTGAAGTCAACAAAAATGTAGCACAAAAGTAGTATATACAAATAAGGTATAAAATATGAGGCTCCACAGAATTGTGACGTACATTTTAAACATCATCGCAATTAAAATATCCAGCTTAACTTTTGTAGTACAACAGCAATCTTTGGGTATTTTCTGTTAACTTTATAATGAAATGAGTTTTATCTAAAGAATTTTACTACAAAGTTTCGGAACTTCAAAGGATTTCAAATTTCAAAGTTGGGATGTTTAGTGAAGCTGCAAAGGACAAAGAAATTTTGACGATCTTAGTATTGGATATCGCTGCCGTGTTTATGCCTTGAAACATAATTATTACTTGAATTAAACAGTAAAAAATTTTCCATTCTTGGTATTGCTTCCCCTGTTTTATTATATAAATTATTTAGTATTTCTTTTATTGTACAAAGTATAATTTCAGTCATTTAATCGTAAGTTAACACTCAAACTGGTTGCACAGTGAAGCACTTGATGAAAGCACTTTGGTTTTGATGTTGGGATGGCTTTATGACAAGATTGAAAATATTCCGTCTGGTTTGACGTTTCTCGGGCAAGAGTTGCCCGTAAAATGTACCATAACGACGTTTACGTCGTCATGAAAATGTGACACTTTGCTTCTCAACGTTGGAATACGACTATAACTTGCAGAAGTTCCTGCATAGGAAAATGTCCCCATAATGAAAAACCAGATAGCTTCTGCTAAGCATAAATTAGTAAGCCGAGTCCTTCTGGCGGTGTTAGTTGACACCACGAACTGGTATCTTGTAAACATCTTGTCCTAGATCCAGGGGGAGTAGAGCGAAACGATGACATTCTTCTAAATGACTACACGAGAATATAGCGATATTTTATACAGGCACAACGCGAACCGATGCGGTTGGGCATCAGCAATCCCAGAGCATACGACACGCTTTATTTATTTCATGATTTGCCTCTAAATATTTATAACATTTCTATCCCCGGATATGTCCATTGTGTTGGAAGTATGATAAATGATGACAATATCTAGCAGAATGCGAAGAACGCTACACCACTTCGAGCGGACATCCATTGCATTTTTAATACCGTAGAAAATAGAAGGTGGACCGCTTTTTTGCACTACATCTCTCTGTACACTTCTTGCTTTATTTATCATTCTATTCTCCAAGATTCTTTCACGCAGTAATGCAACCGTAAATTTTAATTCTGACAACTGAAGATGAGATATGAAAACAACCTCTTCGTGTTTTCAACTAAAACCAACACACCTCAATTTTCTCGTTTCTTTAAAAAGTATCTATCTATAATATTGATAGAACTGAAACTGTTTTTATTCTGTTTGGAAAACTCGCTTTACGTGCGTTTAAACAAAACAATTGCCTTTCTCGAGTTATGAAAACAAGCAAAAAATTCTAATTTTAATTTCATAAATTATCGCCACCGTTGATATCAGGAAAATGAAAATTATTCTTGAGATAGGGAAAGGTTAATATAATGGACAATAAAATATTCAAAATATCAAAATTTTAAAATAATGAAGGGTAGTACCCGCACGGGCGCCGGGGGGAAGGGCGAGGAACATCTACACTAATTTATTAAATATTAGAGTATTTTAATTTTTATTCAATTTTGAAAGATTTTAAATAAATGTGTAAGGATTCCTTTTAAGTCGTCATAATATATATACAACAATTTGCTTTACACAAAAACAAAAAACACCAGCAAACATCGTAAAAGGAGTCCGGTAGATACATTCCCCAGGAAAAAAATACAGAATCACTGAAGTATAATTCAGAAAGAGCTTTCCCTGAAAACGTTACGTATTTTTTTCCTTTGCTGAATGAGTGATGTGAATAAGGGCGAATTTCATTTTAGAAAAGACGCTCCCCTGGAAATGAGGAGAAATGAGAAGTTTAATTGACTTTTTCCGGCATTTTACAAAGGAATTTTTTCCGAGGCTATGCTAAGATATTTTTAAATGTATTTAAGGGGGATCTTTCTGTTTTAACAAGTTTTTTCGGGATTGCCGAACTTTTTTTTCGGGTCTTCCCAAGTATTTTTTCTTCCCTGGAGCAGCTCCAATCCCGAGATCGACTCCGCGGAGGGAGACATTCACAGTTACCAAACAAAAACGGTGTGCGTAGCCAATGGGTTATGCTAGTATGTATTAATTAAAGCGTGATTAGACAGTTCCATCTTTGGGAGGCTGTAACTCTTTATGGCCGGGTTAATGTTTATTTGACATTGTCCACTTAAACTGACCTCAGGAACGTGCTCCTTAAGCTGGTGCAGATAGTCAAGGAACATCTTGTATAATTTAGAACTACCCAAATAATAAAATAAAATGATAATAAAGGGTAACTGGACATCTAGTTGCGCGACGTTTCTTCCTCGCACATTACGTCTGCGACATTGCGTTTTCCATTTTGTTTCCGAGTGCATTGTGCTTTATAAACGTTTTTATCTGGATTCTGCGTACTGTTTCGGATGGAAATATTTATGAAAAATGCGCAGTAACAGCGAAGCGCTCCAATGCTAAATGTTCACAGACGAAGTCTCCTACAACATTTGACAATCCTTTAAAAATCAGACTTGTCATTTTAACGTAATCTTTTAGTACAAAAATTGCGGTTTAGATGTTATAAAAATAAACAAAATTTTATTAGAAAAAAATTATAAATTAGATTTAAATAAAGTTAATACTTATTTATTCCGGACGAACCTAAAACCATCAATATTCCCCTGTTCAATGTTATCGCATTTCTCCAGTCCTTTTAGTAAAAGTAATTGTTTGCGCGTTTTAAAATAATTTAGTGAATCACTACATATAAATATGTTTTTCGCAACAAAGGATTAAAACAAACCAATTAAACGGTACGCAACGCTCCTATAATCTCTGCAAATCAGCCCAACTGACAATTTATTATTAATTCATTCTGAATTTCCCTATCAAAAGCTATCTATATGCTGAAAGCCGTGAGTTCTGTTATTTTCCACAAAAAGCTCGTGGCTGATGGCAACTATAAAACTATGCGCATTTGTGTTCCAAATTCCGCAGCTTTACGGTTTCGCAAAATAATATAATCCTTCTCTCTATAGTCCATAGGATTGCTGTAATGAGCGCAGACCAAATTATTTTGGCTTGTTTTCCAAGCGCATTTGATGCTTCCTAAATTGTGGTTACTGTTTCACTTTATCCCTTTGTCCAGACTGCAGAAAGTGGTTTCGATTGTTCGTTATTTGTTGTTAATATTGTTCATAGTTTTCAGAAAACAGACGGTAGTGAAACTTAGAGTTAATCGCTTTTGAAATTTAAATTAGTTTTATAAAATCAGTTTATAGAAAAGGCATACTTTAATGAAGTTGCTAGTAAGCGTTTTTCAGAAATATGAAACTCGGGGATAATTTCAATTTAAAATCGGCGTATTTTTTTCATTTTATACAGATTGATTTTTATTTTAGTTGTTTTTGCAACTGGAGCAGAACAAACTTAATTTCATATATTGTTTTATCTCGGTTGTTTCTCGATTCTCCTCCCTTGGCCTAACTGGAAAGTAAACATATGTTCCCTGGGTTCTTCCATGTCCGAGTCCACATCGTTTCGGTTTCAAGTTTCAGAGCGTAATTTAGACTGCGAAAACAGACCCAACGTATTGAAGACATATGTTTGTTTAAGGCATAAGATTTGTAGAAGGTTTTAGTTGTGGCCGACGTTTTCTTGATTCATTGCTCCAAACGATGCAACTTGCCCTCAGCCCCTCAAGTTTACCAACCTTTTAGCCTTAAAGAAAAATGTAGAAGCAGTGTAGAAGCACAAAAATTTCTTTGCTCGAAACTCATTTTCTAGGTTTTCTAATACACGGAAAATTCAAAAATGCACGTTTGTAATGTTCGTATTCGTTTTCATGTTTTCTTGTTTAATTTTAGTAAAAAAGTTTGAACCCCACTTGTTAATAAGCAAAAGTAGACTGGCGTTAAATAAATTTTAATAATAGTTATTTAAGTAACAAGGAATGTAAAGACGTAATAACATTCGAGGTAGGTAAATACGAGCCAAGGCGAAGCCGAGGCTTGTGACCTGCCGAGAATGTTAATAGTCGATACATTCCGTGTTACTTATTAAATTTTTCAGCTATCGGCAATGTAAGTAGGCCTACAGGTAGAAACCTAAAAAGTTCGTTTTGACAGCTGTCATCGGAATTATTTTTTAAAAGCCCCATTATTCTAAGTGTCATGCCTTCAACGCATGCATTTATTCATTCATATATATATAATATTGTATTATTCCATCGAATTTAGCATGTATAATCCTAGGTAAATAGGACTGATTATTTGAGAACAACATGTTATGTTGTACTTTGACAATCTACAGTCCTATGACCATTCTTATCACTTACAATAACTAATAAATAGGTTTGTCTTAGATTTTAGTTAATCATTATTCATTTCAAAACTACGTTCTCAACATTAGAATTAAGATTTGTAATACTTAAGAACTTGTGCTAAAACGCTCTAACATTTTGCAATAAATTGTTATTCAACACTCCGGTGTTTTAGTCTTTCATTGTCGAGCTCCAGGTACGACATATTTTGGTGGCAGCGGTTTCGGATATTTGCGTATAAAATTACGTAAGAATCCACAACGTTCAGAGGCTTCGACTACTACTGACAAGACAGAAGAAACAATTTTGGGGTTGACGGTCCTGCGTTTTCTGGTGTCGCTGTTCTACAGGTGCGGAGAAATTACGTTCCCGAATCAGCAACAACCTACTACAAGTGGACATCCCTACAAGGCAATTGTTGGACCAACGTGCGAGTTCAAGTAATTACCTATTTTCATCTCGATCATGGTGCGGTTCATTCATGCATTCTTGTAAGTATAATTTCTTTAATATTTTGTGCACATTTGATAATAATATTCTTTTGCAATTTTTGTAATTTCGTAAAATTAATGAATCGCTTTACACGTTCCCTGAATGATATTAATACACTTCATCTATATTCAGATTCTCAAAATTTAACTTTAGATTTGGATTTACAAAATTCTATCTTTGATAGTGATATTACAGTAATTTCAAATAACGTAATTAAAGGAGCAAACATTATGGCAAACAAATTAGGGCTAGAAGCAGCATTAAAATTAATTCCCGAGTTTAGTGGCAGTAACAGTGACGAGTTACCTAGATTTTTAAAATGTTGCGAATTTGTAAAAAATAACGTAGACGAACAATTACTTCCTATTTTGCTAGAAGGTATTATAACTAAATTGAAAGGTAAAGCTTTTAACCTATTTCGTTTTAAAAAAATTGCCAACTGGGACCAATTTAAGAAAATTTTAAAAGAAAGTTTAACGCAACGCACATTAGCAGATATTCAGTTAGAATTTAATAAGTGTTCACAATTACATAACGAATCTGTTGAATCATATATTAGGAAAATGGAAAATTTGTATAGCGCCATGTTAGACGTTATGACAAAAGATAAAATAGAAACTGAGGTTGCTATAATTGAAACTATTTTAAAGGAACAAGCATTAACAAATTTTATTGAAGGATTTAGACATCCGTTAAAAATTTATATAAAATCACGAACTTATACTAGTTTTGAAGATTGTGCGCAAAAGGCTTTAGAAGAAGAAAGAATTTTTAATTCAGCAAAAAATACTTATAATAACTTTAATTCAAGGCAAAATCAAACGACTCCAAACAATCATTATTATAAACCAGATCAATCTTATAATCAGGGTCGCTCAAAATTTGGTACGCCTGTTCAAAATTCAAATATTTCTGGGCAAAACAGCTCATATCTTAGAAAATCCCCTCAGGTGTATACAGTCACCTGTAGATACTGTAAAAAATCAGGTCATCACATAGATCAATGTTTTAAATTGAATCGTAATAATGTCAGAAATAATTCAAATTATAAGCAGAGTTCTATTGCGCAACCGCAAAGAAATTATAATACTAATCAAAGTTTTCATCAAGCTTCTAGAGGAAATTATAACAGTTTTAATAAAACACCCGCTAACGAAAATTTCCATGTTCAAGGGGTCAAGCCTATAAGCATTGCAGAACCAGCGCCGCAAACATCAAGTACTAATTTATATGTAACACGCGTTAAGCAACTAAAAGACGATCATTTAACTATAACTAGCAAAGATTCTGATGTAGGCAAATTTGATTTTTTAATAGACACAGGTGCACAAGTGAATGTCATTAAAGTTAATAACGTTAACGGAAAATTATGTTATAATCCAAAAAGGTCTGTTCAATTGTCTGGTATTGGACCAGAGCCTATTTTTACTTTTGGCGAAATTTTTATTCAGGTTGACGATCACGTGCAGCCAATAGCTTTCCAGTTAGTTCCATCTTCTTTCCCAATACCAAAAGACGGTATACTTGGTAAACCGTATTTAATAAACAATAAAGCGATAATTGACATATTTTCACAAAAAATTGAAATTAAATCTGATTACGTACAAGATATTCAAGTAAATAATTCTGAAAGTTCCGTAAGAACTAATGTCAGTAATGAAATTTTTGTTATCGCTCCGCGTACAGAAAGAGTAGTAACTTTTGAATTTAATAACTTAAAATCAGGCTCCTGTGAATACGTCATTCATGCGGATAAGATAAAAGAAGCAATTATTGGTAACAGTTTGTCAAAATTAAATGATAATAAAATATCGGTACCTGTTCTAAATCCTACCGAAGTTCCAATTATTTTAGAAACAAATGATTTTCAAAATTTAAAAGTTGACGCATTTCAGTCTGAAAATGAACTTTTTAAAACACTCGATATGCAAAACAGCGCTGAGACCCATCCACATAATACAAGTTCTATTATTCCTACATTAAATTCTTATTTAGTAAACAATGTAAGCGATAGTGAAAGATTAGGTTTTATAAATGAACACATAAGAACGAGTCACTTAAATTTAGAAGAACGAGAATCAATTTTGTCAATTTGTAAAGACTTCTCTGATATTTTTTATTGTCCTAATGAACCTTTATCCTATACTGACGTTATCCAACATGAAATTCGAATTCCTGCAGATCAAATTCCTATAAATATTCGCCCATATCGACTTCCGGAATCTCAAAAAAACGAAATAGAATCACAAGTAAACAAAATGGAATATGACGGTCTAATAGTAAAAAGTAAATCTCCGTGGAATGCACCTTTATTAGTTGTCCCTAAAAAAGCCGATGCTACAGGTGAAAAACGATTTAGAGTCGTTGTAGACTTTAGAAAATTAAACGACGTTAGTGTAGGCGATGCTTTTCCCTTACCTCAAATTTCTACTATTTTGGATCAACTAGGAAATTCTAAATATTTTTCTACGCTAGATTTGGCTCAAGGGTTTCACCAAATTAAAATGAACCCTAATGATCAATGCAAGACAGCGTTCAGTACTCCTTCTGGTCATTTTGAATACATCCGTATGCCCTTTGGTCTTAAAGGAGCTCCAGCCACGTTCCAGAGGCTTATGAATACTGTACTTTCAGGTTTACAAGGTACGAGGTGCTACGTGTACCTTGATGATATAGTAGTGTATGCTACAAATTTAAAAGAGCACGAACTCAAACTTAGGGACGTTTTCAGTAGTCTTCGTGCAAGTAACCTTAAACTCCAAATTGATAAGTGTTCTTTTCTTTGTAAAGAAGTCAGTTACCTTGGACACGTAATTTCTGAATCTGGTGTAAAGCCTGACGTAGAAAAGGTAAAGGCAGTAGTAAAATTTAAAGTACCACAAAATCAGAAAGACATAAAATCATTTTTAGGACTTTGTGGCTATTACCGAAAATTTATCCAAGATTTTAGTAAAATTGCCAAACCTCTCACAGAACTTTTGAAAAAGAATAAAAATTTTATTTGGACTTCGTCACAACAAGAAGCGTTTGAAATTTTAAAAAATAAAATAACCCAAGCTCCAATTCTCCAGTATCCCGACTTCACTAGACCATTTGTTTTAACTACCGATGCATCGAACTTTGCTATTGGATCTATTTTATCTCAAGGACCTATTGGTAGCGATTTACCAATCGCATATGCAAGTCGTACATTAAATTCTAGTGAAATTTCTTATAGTACAATAGAAAAAGAACTCCTTGCAATTGTGTGGTCAATTAATCATTTTAGACCTTACCTTTATGGAAGAAAATTCGTTATCGCCACGGATCACAAACCACTGACGTGGATTTTTAATGTTAAAGACCCCGGGTCGCGCTTAACGCGCTGGAGAATTCGATTAGAGGAATATGATTTTGAAATTTTTTATAAGTCTGGTAAATCAAATACGAATGCAGACGCATTAAGTAGAATATGTGCAGTAACTACGCGAAGTCAATCAACTTCAAATAATCAGGTCTCTTTAGGTACAAAAATATCTTATGAAGATTACCTTCAATACATTTCACATAATGTAGTTTTAAATAGTAATGTTATCGAGAAAGATGAAGATTTATTTAACGCCCCCAACGAATTCTCTCTTGCGCATTGCGTTAGCAAAGATTTAAAAATGAATGCCGGTATCGCGAGACAATTTAGAGAAAAATTTAATGACGTAGAATTTTTAAAATCGCAAAACCCTACCTTACATCATGTTGTGTACTCTAAACAAAACGATAGGTACATAATTCACTTAATAGTAAAAGAACGTTTTTTTGAAAAACCTACTTATAAAGATCTATACGAGACTTTACAAAATTTAAAGGTATTTTGCTTTCATAATAATATTAATAAATTAGCTATTCCGAAGATTTCTTGCGGTAACGATAAACTGCAATTCGAAAATATACGAATAATGTTGAGATTCATATTTAAAGATATCCCTATATTGATACAGATTTATTATAACAATTTAGAAAAGCCGCTGACTGAAGAAGAAAAATTAGAGATTTTAAAAAACTTTCACAATTCAACTATTGGAGGCCATTCTGGTTCCAAACGAATGTATAAACGTTTGAAAAATAAATATAACTGGCCCCGAATGCGTAAAGAAATAGAACAATTTGTAAAAAAATGCCAAACTTGTCAATTAAACAAGTCTCGCAATAAAAATATAAAAGCCCCTCTAATAATTACAACTACATCACATAAAGCATTTGAAAAAATTTTCCTAGATATCGTAGGTCCATTTCCTTTGTCTGGAGACGGGAACCTTTATGTGCTAACAATGCAAGATGATTTAACTAAATATTCACTTGCAATCCCCATACCAGATCAGACAGCCGCTACAATTGCTAGAAAATTTGTTAACCACATGGTTTGTCAATTCGGCACACCTGAATGCATTCTCACTGATCAAGGTAGTAATTTCTTAAGCCAGTTATTTTCGGAAGTTTGTAAAATTTTAAAGGTAAAAAAGCTTAAGACTACTCCGTATCATCCCCAAAGTAATGGTGCCCTAGAACGTAGCCATAAAACCCTAGTAGAATATATAAGGTGTTTTGTCGACAAAGATAAAACTTCTTGGGACAGGTATATTCCTTTGGCTATGCATACGTATAATACAACACCACATTCAACAACTAAATTTACGCCTTATAATCTTTTGTTCGGACGCGAAGCTTCTCTTCCGTTTGCCCACGTGTCCGATTCACCTAAATACACGTATAATGATTATCGTAACGAATTATGCGAAATTTTGAAACAGGTTCGCGAAGTAGCTAGAGAAAATATTTTACTAAGTAAGCATAAATCAAAAGAAAATTATGATAAAAAGTCACATTCGGAAACTATACATATTAATGACAAAGTACTTATTCGTAATCAATTAGGTAAAGGCAAATTAGATTCCAATTGGTTAGGACCATATTTGGTAATTGATATTGAAAATGGATCTAATAATATAATTATTGAGCGTAATAATAAACCATATAAAATTCACAAAAATGAAACAAGACTTTTCAACGAATAATTTTATTTCCAGATGTTTGATGCTACTTCCACATACGTTCTGTCAATTCACGGATACAAAATTTCAGTACAACCCTGGTATTTATTTCGAATATTTGGGAAACGCATATTTATCTTCTACTTCTTGGTCATTGGTTACGTATGTAGAATTACAAGATTTATTTGAACGTTTGAACCTCATTTATGACTTTTATCAAAATTTTGAAAACGCATGTCAACAAATAGATAACGACAGTTACTGTTTAGATTTCTACAACGTTGTCAGGCCTAGCATATCGCAGATTAAACGAAAAACTTCAAATATTTACAATTTACTAGAAGTTAAAAATTTAACAGACAAACGAGAGAAACGCGGATTGTTTGATATAATAGGGCATGTTAGTAAAACTTTATTTGGTACTTTAGACTCAAATGATGAAAAATTCTATAACGACAAGATAAAATCCTTTGATAAAAACGAACATGATATTTTGGAATTAGTAAAGTATCAAACCAGTGTACTAAAATCTTCATTAACTACATTTAATAATAGTATAGATAAAATTAACTATAATGAA
Organism: Ctenicera cuprea; assembly: GCA_958336395.1. Classification (NCBI taxonomy): domain Eukaryota; kingdom Metazoa; phylum Arthropoda; class Insecta; order Coleoptera; family Elateridae; genus Ctenicera; species Ctenicera cuprea. The sequence continues at coordinate 34,494,684 of OY284488.1, forward strand.
CAAATATTATTTAATGATACTCAGAAAATTAAAACTTTCTTAAATCAGCTTCAATTAGCAGAAATCTCGAATAAACTAGTAGAACATGTTTTGAATGAATTTGCAATTTTTAATTTTTTATACCAAGAATATAATTCAGAGTGCGAATCTTTAATTGATGCCATAATGTTCGCTCAGTTGGGAATACTACACCCGGCAATCATATCTCCAGATCATTTAGCTCAAGAATTACAAAAGATTAAAGATTATATACCCAATGATGTAAAATTTCCAATACACACTACGGTAACAGAAGTGCACAATTTATTAAAAATTATAGATTTAAATGTATATTTCAGTAGTAATAAGTTAGTTTATATTATAAATATTCCTTTAATATTAAGAGACTCATATTTGTTGTATAATCTGATACCATTGCCAGTAAGATACGCTGGTGATCACTATGTATATATTGAACCTAGTTGCGATTACATTTTAGTCGACAACAACAAGCAAAAATATTCGCCAATCAGCCAAATTCAACTGGATAAGTGTAAAAATTTGTTTGACTATAAAATCTGTGTAACTTTGCAACCAGTTTATTCTCTACACACACACAAAATCTGTGAAACAGAAATTTTAAAATCTACACATTCTGTTCCAAAATGTTGCAAACAAAATTTAGTTGAAATAAAGCATTCTATTTGGCATCCTTTAAGAAACAAAAATTCATGGCTTTATACAATAATTGGTGAAGAACATCTCAACATTAATTGCTTAAATCAAAAAGAAGTTGTAGATCACACAGCTACAGCATCAGGTATATTTACCTTATCAGAACACTGTAAAGCATTTACATCACAATTACAATTAGTTAGCATTGGAAAACTTCTCAATAATTATACTAAAGATTTTGTACCTAAGCTAAATATCCTTGATAAGTGTTGTAAAAAGATTGACAATTTAAAACTTAATAATTATACTCTTTTGGAGAACACACATAAGTTAGTTAACGTATACAACTTACAGGAATTAAAACAAGTTAGTCAGAGTATTAATCAGTTAGATAAAATGAGTGATTCTGTACAACATCAAATTAATCTACAGCAGCAACATCAGAACCATTATATTGTCATTTATGTGCTAGTAATTATTGTTTTAATTTTAGTAATTAAGGTTATTATAAAATATATCATTAGCAGTAATATTCATAAGCACTGCTTTAGGAATCAACCAGCTAGTAGTAATACAGATATTAAAATGTCAGATTTAGGTTATTGCGAGAAAACAATAGAATCGCTGAGCAAATCTGAAAAGGATCTTGTAGAAGCAACTACCCATACAAAACCCACAACTCATAGAATATAATAAGTATTGATACCTATCAATAAAGTACATACCTCGGGTATCAATCCTTATTCTGATGAGGGAGGTGTCATGCCTTCAACGCATGCATTTATTCATTCATATATATATAATATTGTATTATTCCATCGAATTTAGCATGTATAATCCTAGGTAAATAGGACTGATTATTTGAGAACAACATGTTATGTTGTACTTTGACAATCTACAGTCCTATGACCATTCTTATCACTTACAATAACTAATAAATAGGTTTGTCTTAGATTTTAGTTAATCATTATTCATTTCAAAACTACGTTCTCAACATTAGAATTAAGATTTGTAATACTTAAGAACTTGTGCTAAAACGCTCTAACATTTTGCAATAAATTGTTATTCAACACTCCGGTGTTTTAGTCTTTCATTGTCGAGCTCCAGGTACGACATAAGTTGTCTGTGCTTGTTACCATATCAACGAACAGTTAAAATCAACATTATTTTCCTAGGAATGTAAGTGACACTATTAAGTTCCGTCGTCAAGGGTAACTAGTACACGAATGTTATCAGCCATTTACAATCCCTGTAGCTATGGATGTAAGGCCTACTTACATTGCCGGTAGCGTGAAAATATTAGTAAACACAAATAAATATCAACAGATATTAATAAACATCGATACATAAATACATAATCAGAAACGTAACTGATATATTTGCAAATCCAATAACTTTATGCTGTTATAGTATTAAAAATATTTACAGGATATGTAAATAAAGCCTTAGAAATTTTAATTCCTCACATATAATGTGGCATGTGGTCAGCATTTGAATGGCTTTAGTTCTCGTATTTCAGCTGGAATCATTTACAAAAACCAGTGGATTACTATTAGTGTTAAATCCACCCTCGGTAGCTTAGCTAGTTGTAATTGTGTTAATGTAAATACAACAACTGTAACAGGTTTTAAAAACACTGGAATTTACAGAGATTATTTACAAATATTTCCCATACTTTAAAAAGAACTAAACAGTTCTTAATGTAAACTTGACAAATTATTTACTGGTGGTAAAGAAACAATTCAAAAATGTTTTGTTGAAACCTTTTGTTTAAAAATTAGTAAATATGAAATGAAAAGAAGTACGCATGCATATTAAATACGTTTGTGTTTCAGTAGCTCGGTATTAAATTAAAATTCAAATATTCGTGCGTTACTTAAATTAACAGTAAACATTAGCGGGGTTTCGGAAACGAAGGAGCCTCGTGCAAATATATTTAACAATGAATGCTAACGATGGTGCTCGCTCAGTTCTCGGCGCTGCTCTAAGACAACCCTTTTTATGTATCCCCTTAATATCACCTCGCATTTGCATGTAATGTATTTTAATTCGGATGTCTCGTCTTACTCCTCTATTTATTCAAGCGCTAGTTAGAGCTGATATGGACCAAGATTCGCAAATTGTTTGCCAGCGTCACCTCCATTTTGCATCGGGGAATTTGCAGACACGTCTGCTGTATAATTCAGATGAATAAGGTTGCTGGTGCAGAGTAGAACATATGCGAACATATGAGAACACAAAGGCCCCGTTTATTATTTCTGCTACGAAGTGCAGGGTAAGGGATGGTAGTTGTGGTGCTTAACATTGTTAAAACATGGGGTTGCGGGAGTTTGTGGGCATTATTTACGGTTTCCTACTGCAACGTTGCTTGCACATTGACGCAAACTAGGTTCTACATGAAGCGCTTTAGTTTCCCTTCGGACACATAGATACAAGTGGATTTTAAATTATTATCTTCAGCGAAACAGATTTGTGATGTGATAAATTTTGCAGGATATGTATCATACCGATCATTTTGCTACATAAAATTAATGTAAATTTTCTTATCACTGTAAAAAGAAATGTTAAAATACCAAAAATCATATCAATTTTGCTGCCTATCATCTACTGTTCTCACACACAATATTAAGCAAATACGATTTTATGTTAACCCAAATTTTAAAATGAGCAAAGTACTTTGCCGGAACCATCTAATACTTTAGAAATTGGCACTAATTGTGTTTTTAAAAGTATTTCAGTAGTAACGTCTTACGTGCCACAAATGACTATAATACGGGCAATGGACGTTTTATCTCCGTAATAACTCTTAATCCACACCGATACTAATAACAATTAAGCCGTATGAACGTTTCAATCCTAATGATAATGGCAGTTACATAGTCTTTGCAGGAAGAATTATGTGTCACACTTTATTCGTAAAGGCTTAAACTGCACGTAAGGGAATATGCATTCTTAGGAATGCAATTGATACCTCTGGCTGCTGTTTTGCCCAGAACAAGTCTGGCAGACATTGAGATGTATTTGTACCAATTTTTTATTTCAAGAACATATTTATTCCGATAGTTATGGGGAGATAAGGAACTAAGCCTTTCCAGGTAAAGTGTACCAAGTCTCCCTGTAAAGACTACCTCCGTACCTGTGAAAATAAATAAATCTTAAATGGAAATTAAATAACATTAGAAAAGAATAAGCAACTCTGGCCATAAAACAATATCATGCTTGCATTTTGTTAAACAATCGTCACATTACTTGGGCGGTAATTAATAGATTCTTTATAATTTTTAAATATAATCTTACCTATAGCCCATATTTTTTAATTTAAGTAACTATGTTTCATATAATTCCTGTGTATAATATTTTTAATATCCTATAAAAATGCATTTAAAAAATATAAGTAATTACTTTTTACAACTCTAGGCGAACATTATAAGCGCGGGCGGTGCCAACAACTGGTAACTCTTATATCTCTAACTGGCCGATTTCGTTGCGTTCTGAACCGTAGGGGTACATAAAAAATTCATCGACAAAATAAGGTTTCTGAAAAAAATTCGAAACCGGATGCGGAAGTTAGACATGTTTTCTTGGTAGCATTCTTTTTCGAAACCGAATATTGTATATCTAAAAACGGAATCACATGGAAGACCTAAAGACAAAACGAATGTTTTTGCCCCAATTTTCTAGTTTCAAAATGGCGTCAGCTAGGATTTTTTGAAAATTTTTGATCAGTTGGTATTGTAAAAACTCGACGAAGGTAAAATACTAAAATGTACCAGAATTTGTAAACACACGAAAACTATGAAGTAAAAGTTATTTCACAGCACTGGAATTCACAAAAAAAAAATTGATCAACCACTGACCACACGATTATATATTATTTATTTTTGAAAAAGATTACATTGGATTAAAAACACTAGAGACCAGAGAGTAAATTCGCCAACCAAAAAAATTGAAAGAAAGTCGCTTCAAAACAGAAATGTCTTATAGTCTCGTTTATTAAATAAACGGGCTTGTATTAATAATTTTCGAAAATTCCTTGAAAGCGTTACTGAAAAATTGGCGAGATGTGGCACCAACCAAATTGTTGCTCATTGTCAGATCTATGAACCTAGATAATTTAACAAAAAACGTTGGCTAGCCTATGAGCAATGTGTTTTTAAAAATTCCCATAGTTTTGAAAAATGACTTCCCAATCGCCATGGCTCCAAAAATGCTCGTGGATGCACTCCCCTTATTATAAACACAAAATTGTATGTCGATCTGACAACTCATTTTTGAGTAACTAGTCGTTGAAGTCATAAATTTCAAAAATTCATAAAGGGTGACACAGAGAAAGGAGCATATTTGGACGCAGAACAAATTGTCGCTCATTCCTAGCTCCATGAGCCTACAAAACTAAAAAAGTTGTGTGGCCAGTTTTTGAGCATTTTTTACTTCACATTTTTGCGGTTTCTAAAATGCTCTTGGATAGTAACGTTATGTACTACTTCTAGAGCTATTATAAAAATCGGATCTTATTACTCGATTTTGCGTCAATAGATGGCAATGCCAAAACTTTCAAAAAATTGTAACGGCCGCCTTTTTTAAAGCTAGAGTGTTTGAAAAAAAGCTTTCGATTTGTCTCAGCGTCCTCTATCATACCCTGTTCTTGAATTTTTAAAATTTTGCGTTTAAAAAGTGATATCAAATACAACATATTTAACTCCCAAAAAAATTTATGAGAATTCGCAATACCTATAAGCATTCCTAATTTCATTAAAATCGATCTATTAGTCCTGAGATTTCTCGTCACATGCACGCACAAGTACATACAAACATAATTTTTGTAAAACAACTATTTTGAGTTCCTAGAGTTCTTAAACATGTATTTACGCACAAATTTCATAGTGGAAAATTTTTGCTATCAGAATGCATTTCCATACTGGAAGTGTGTGAAAGTAAATATATAGAATATTTAAAACTTTCTTTAAATTCTTATATATTTTATGCTGCGCTAATTTTTTTAAACAAATCAAAAGAATCCAAAATGCAACTAGCGGAAATTTATATATCTATCAAAATCTATATCTGGAAGCTATAAACGGCACCATTGGTTAAATGTAGAAGCGTTATATTTAGTGCCGTCAAATATTAGCCGTCAATTTAATCCTCGTCGTGTCATAAAACACTAGATCGTAAACTGGATCCAATATTGAGTCGAAAGCAATCTGCTAGATCATACAGCGAGCAATCAACTATTTTATACTTCATTATTATCGTTCCCTCGCGAACCAGCTCTAGGGACAGCGTAGGTCTTTGTAGCGTCCCGACGACGCAACAAGCGGCAGTCCCACAGGACAATGCCTGGCTGGATTGCACGTGCATTGCAGTTAAATCTGGGATTAAATGATACTTTCGAATTAATTAGACGGTCCGCTTGTCGTTGACAAGGCAACCGATTTTCCTATAAAGTTCGCAGACAACTACTGAACAACGCCGTCATCCAGGGAATTTAAACCCCCGTTGTGAAAAAAACTACGGAAAGCGTACCTGTTTGTGACTGTGTTTTAAATGTCACAGCAGTCGATTATTTGAACGTCAAGCAAAGTAAAAGCTCTGTGAAATTGGCAAAGGTATAAAAGGGGTAAAGGTAAAAACCGACGGAAAATGTTTCTCTTTTAAAATGTGGGGTTTAGACTTCATGATTACTCTGTCAAGTTAAGCCTACGTACCCTTAGAGGTTTAATCGGTAAAATTCAAGCCAACATATCTACTACATTTGTAATTACTCGTTCTCCCGGTTGGGTGGGCGTTGTTGAGTTTGAGGTAAACTGTAATTTTCCACAGTTTTACAACAGCGAAAGTGGAACGTCCAAGTCGTAGAAAATTTTACATTTCAAGGACCATTTAGTTTAAATGAGCCGCAGAAATTAGAAACACCTGAAGTAGTTGGTTCCAGGTATAAGGTACCGAAATATCACGAAACCATTTTCATAAAAGTTTCTCTGAAACCCTCGTTTAATATTTAGGTTAGGAAAAGGTATGAATGTGTGGTAACAAAATGTGTATGTAAAACTGAAGAAATAACACATAAAAACGTTTTGCTTGTTAAATTAATTTCAATTTTCTTTTGTTCTAGGTAAGTGCAAAAAAACCTACAACTGCAAATAATAATTCAAGCAAATTATGCTTTGGGTAAGTTAGTCTCGGAAGTAGAAAGTTACTTACTATCGACTTTAATATTAAATCTACATTTTGTCTGAAGAAAATGTTATCGAAAGTTATTATTAAATTTTGAGTAGGCCACACTTTTGCTAAATCAAGACTGCAATTTCGTATATTTTAAATTTAATTCTTTTAGTTTTTTGCAACAGCAAGCAGTAAGTAAAGTAAAAGTATGCGTACGTTTTTTGGTTTAGAAGATTGTAATCAGTAATCACCTTTCGTGTTTACTTCTCTTGTTAATAATTCCTTAATAAAAAAAACATTTTCAATTATAATTATTCCTAGAAAACTTCCATTCAACATTTTATTAGTTTACTTTTATTTTATTACTACAAAAATGCGGTAGATTACGGGAATTCGGGCTGAATTTTGTCTATCTGACGTCAGTAGAACCCCAGCTGTAATTTTAGTTAATAAAAATTTGTAACCTGCACCAAATTAAGGTAAGATAAAATCTTTATTGTTCGCGTAGCTGGCTACATGCAAATTACAGGTATGAAACGTCACAATATGCTCTTTTATTATTGTACCCTTTTTCCCTCTTTTTAGTTTGTCCTTTCTAAACCGGCCATATTTTACATGGTATCAAGAATGCTTAGTGAAACTTCATAAAGGTAAACTTGGGTAGTACATTTTCCACGTAGAAAAATATTTTTAGAATCTGAAATATGGAAAGATTTTCGCGGGCACAAAAGAGAAAGTCGATATCGTAAGATGATTGACTACCAGTATTTTTTATACCTATCATTGTAGAATACAGAATTCACCCCTCACCCGCATATCTGCGTGAAACGCGTTCCCTTTCTTCGGCGTACAGAGAGCGTGTTCCCTTTACTCAAAGTTCCCATCTGTCAGGCAATATTTCGTCTTTGCTTCCATCATCCCCTAAATGCGACACAACATCCTTATCTACCTGAATTCCGGAATGACAAAGCAATCCCCATATCCACCCTATCGGGCTTATGCTAATCTACCTTTGCCCTTGAATGGATCCACTTCATTCAACACTTGGTCGCAAGCGGCTTACGTACGTCTCGGTACTTAACATGAGCATTGTATGCCTGTCCCAGACAGCCCACGTTATCAAGGCTTCTTTGTCTTACAACTCTCTATGTTAATCGTACTCCATTGTTAAGTCGTTTGCAGGAGACGTCGAGATAGTAGGAGATTCAGAAACATCAAACAAATTATGGCTTTTTTCGGCTTATCGAAAAACCAACCCCTTTCATCATGAAAATTTGAAAATCTCGAAAGTGCAGCTTTTATAATTACATTTTTTAACATGTTTACAATGAAATTTCATAAAACGTACAAAACAACAAAGCTTTTTTATCATCACACACCTACAAATATTTGTATTGTTAAACGCCAACAAACACTGGTAGCGTTTATAGAGCGATGTTATAAAAACACAATGCATTTGCTTTATCCACGTTAATCCAATATATGAGAGCGGAATTCAGACGTGGATGCAGAGAAGTTTATATTTTCATCTAAATGGAATTGAAACTAGCAATGCAATATTATTCGTAGCACTCGAGATATTCTTAAAAGAGCAAAAGATATAAAACGTTTTAGGCCATGGTTACGTCTCCGAAAGTCGGAGCTCCAGCGTTTGCTAAAGCTCCGACAGTAGGAAACTTCCTAAAAAATGCAGAAACGCAAATTCTGAGTTTATCTAATTATCCGAGCAACGTAAGTTATTTTTGCCGGCCATCATTGTGCCGACCATGTGCATATTATAGCTAATAGCATTGCGTGAAGAAAACGTCTTTCTATTATATCTCGACTTGATGTCAAGTGTGACGCTGAAATTAAGGTGGGGTGCAGTAAAGGAGAGTTTAGAGGAGCTTTTCAAGAATATGATTCTCTATATAAGTACTTGAAAATTTCAATATTTTAGATGTTGGTGTTCCATTTGAGGATGATTTGGGGTGTTGCTTCAAAAAGCAGGCGTTTCTCATATTGTTTAGGGTAAGGTACATAGAGCGATTCCAGCACCGCAACCGCAGTATGGGTTGCTCCTCCTAACATGTGACGTAAGCTCTGCCCCTCGACCATTAAAAGCAAAGCGCTAACAATTTACCAATCGTCTAAAACGAGCTAAAAACCACTCATCTGTTTTTTACTCCGTTTTAGCCGTTTTGATTCGGTATTAGTCGGCTGTGCTTAGCTCTCATTAATTGGCGCGTATCTTACGTCACGTGGTGAGGAGTAACTAAGACATACCTTCGGCGATTGCGACGTTAGAATCCTTCTATCCATCCTACTGTTTAAAAATCTTTATTTTTTTAGGAGTCAGGATGCACGAGGTAGATGATTTAAAGTGATTTTACTGAAAAAATATCAAAATTCACATTAATAAATGTGCTTGTGTCCTATTTATATTGTCGCCAAATGTACATAACAAGTTTAAAACCAAACTATTTAAAATGTTGAACAAATAGAAGAACTGATTAGGGTGTGCGGCAATGCCGTGCGAAAAGTGATTATATACTATCCAGAACACAAATCTGAACTTTTTTTCCAAGTGCACTTATATTGAAATAAAACGCCCCTTGCCCTGCTTTTAAATTTATTAAGGGACTGATTTAGGGTTTGTTATGATTTTTGGCGATTACTAAATTATTGTGTTCAATTTATAATGTATAGTGCCGTAGGTATAGTGCGCATGCGCTGACCGGCTAGCTAATATCCGAAAACAACGAATATCTACTTTGTTCAAGCACGTCTATTATGTTAAAGCAGAGCACCCTACCCATACCCTCTTTACTTTTTTTAACTGTTGAAATTTGAAAATCAATTTTTCACTTTTGGAATTTGTCTTTTTTTAGGAAATTACCCAATTAAGTTATCTTAGTATGGTAACGTTTATATAAAGAAAATTATATGCAGTCACGCTATACTATTTAAACTTTGTGTGTGAGGAAGATGTTCTTCAGGTTGTTGAAAATGTCTTGCACTCAGTAGCAAGCACCAGTTGGTGCCGCTTGGTTCATATAAGCAATCTGGCTTTCTTCAATTTGTGGAATATAAAATCATTTCCTTCCAAATTAAAAAAATATGTAAAAGCTGTCAATAAATTAACGTATTGGGAAAAACCTTAATAGTAGCGCATCCCCAGCTCTAGGAGTCTAATAAATTTAAAAAATTGCGCAACTAGTTTTGAGAAATGTTTTGTTGAAAATTTTTAATATTTTAAGAAATCTTACAACGCTTACAAAGTATGCAAATAATGTTACATGGAATGTTTTTGTTGTTTGGATACTATATCAAATTTTACGCCAATCTGTAAAACTCATTCTTGAATAAACAAGTGGTAAAATAAAATATTCACAAAGTTCTAAAACCTCCATTTAGCACAGTTCGACAAAAATGCATTTTGTTTGTTCTAGCGTTCTCTAATACCCAACTATTGTGTTTCACCTCCGCTTCCAGTTTCGGATTTATTTTTTAAAGTTGACTTTAAAAACGAATTTTATACCCCCACATTTAATTCAAACTAGCTAAGCTTTTACCCTACACCAATTTTTGCTCACTTGTAACTGGCGGCGCGTCGCTCGACGCAATAGTTACCTAAACATTCATTCAAAATAATAAATAAACTATGTCGAGATGTAAGCGCGCGTTATTACGTCGAGTTGAGACAGTTCCGGAATTTGTATACAGATGTTCCAATGTTTATTTTACATATATACACATATGTAGCTTAATGTTACTTATTATAAGAAATCCTTTTATTTGAAAATAAGTCTTTAAATATTTATTTTAGTTGTTTCAATAATTAAAAAAAATTGACTACGTAAATTAATTTTTTGGCAAAGCTTGAGAACTGTGAAAAACCAAAATTTGAAATTTTGTTATTGTTTAGTAGACTGCCATTGTTATAACATGCTTTTATTTTGTCGGAATTTACGAAAATGCAAATATATAGAAGTCTGAAAACTTCAAGGTTCCTCACTTCACTAAAAAATATATTTACCAACCCCGAAATTCAGAAAAGCTTTGTTAGAACAGTACTGTAAGATAGCCCTTCCTAGGTATTGGAAGAAACAGCCGCGGCTATGTATAGCAACATTAACTTAATAAGTGCAAATTACAAAGCATCTTAAAAAGTTTATTCTCTTTGTGTTATTGAAACATGTCCGCGATTTATACGTGTTTATATGAGATCATCGTAGCGCAGCAAAATAGACTTGCTCGATTCATACTGAATATGAAGTCTTTAAATGTTATTTTACTACTATGAAGCGTTCTACACAGCACAACGTACAAACGCCAACGTAAATCCTAATTAGAGTACTTACGCAATTGTTTATTCTGCTGAATTTAGAAATATAAATCAAATACACATTACATTTTAAAAAAAATTCCGGCGTGGTTTGTCCGCGATGGGGCCAGCATATATTAGTTGAACAGCGCCATCAGCTACCTGTTTTATTTGGTTACTGATAATGCACTCCGACTATTCTTATTGGAATAGTAAAAAGTTATAAATGCTCTTCCTATAAAATTGTTCCCATAATGAATGCAATAGATACACATTCCTAACCTGTTTATTTTAATAATCATCCGTTTCTCCAATTATTGCTTTTACTTTTCTTAAGGAATGATTTGAGTGTTGTGTAACCGAAGTGTTTAGTAACCAAGTTCTGCACGCGTCCGCTCGCTGCGTTCCGCATCGCAAATGAAAGTTTCCTGCGCTTGGACGTTCGATTGTCTAATTAATATCTGTAACTGTAGTGGTCTAACAGACATTAACACATGCAAATATACGCTATATGTAATCGATAGGAGTAGACCTGACTTGTTTCTACGAAGGCTCGTCGTCGCGAAAAGGTGAGACAGGTGGAAGGGATCTAGATTTAGTACATAGATAAATAGATATGACTGGCCGTTTCGGTAATATGATGAAACGAACAAACGCACCTACAGACAGATATTTTCCAAAAAAAATGGTTTTAAATTGTTGGATTCCCACGACAATTTCTTTTGATACAGTTTAGAATTTTTCATGAAATTAATACTTTTTTAGCTGGAGGTATGGGAAAGCAAAAACTGTATGCCTAATTTATTATATAGAAGGCCCGTGTTTTCTACAACGATGTTCATTTACTCGTGGACTCAAAAAACATTACGTTGAAAAAACTATGAATTTGATTTTAAAATAAACTTATTACACTGTGTTTTTGTTTACTTGGTTTAAAATTAAAAAAGACACTCTTAGTATTTCATCGATTACATACTTCCAGCCACACTTTGGATGAGTTACAGGTTGGAATATGCACTGCGCTGCGTATGATTAAAAGCAAAGATGCATGTATGTAAAGTGAAGTGCATAATGGCAAAGTGTGCCCATTAAAGGCAAAACAAAGTCAAGCATATAATTACAACACATAAAGAGCACTTTGCATGTACTAATTATCAAGTTTGTTTAAACTGTTACTGACAGGTGCAAATTATTAGCAAGTTAGAACGAAAATTTTAAAAATTGGCTGTTAAACACGTTTATGTTGTTTATGTACAGAATTTTTTTAAAAAGGTTGATAATTACGTCTACTACAGATAGCAATATTTGTTAGGTTTGAAACCATTTCAGGTTTCCACATGTGTATTTCCTGTCATCTTCTGTTGTTGGTCATCATAAAATTAGCTATATAGTTAATCTTGGATTTGGGAATTTAATATACCAGATGACACGTGTAATAAAGTAGAAAGAAGCAAATAAGCTAATGAATATTATTAAAAATTCTTTTGTTTTCAGTGTTAATCTGGTTCAGAAAAGCAAAGCAGGATTGCGAAACAAAAAAGTTTCTCTTTAGTCCTCCGATACTGGCTTTAGTTTTTTTAATATTGCACAAGCTCGGATTATTTTCAGTATAAATATAATGCAGCAGTTGCAAATATTTCTAATCAATAATAATAATAAAAAAAATTATCGTAAAGCAGGCAAACCTACTCGACTTTAAAAAAATCTTCTACAAAACGAGCGTGTTGTTTCTAATAAAGAATAACGAAATAAAACGAAGAAGTTGTTGGCTTAGTACAAGAATTGAAACAAACTGCAATGTTGTTAGTATTTTATCGGGACTAAATGTTATAAGTTATCAGCGACACTAAAAGGAAATCCCTGTACAAACTGCATAAAAAGTGAAAGAATGATTTTACAAAACAACTAGACAAGTTATACATAACTTGCTAACTTATCCTTATCAAAGTTATATAGTAATAACATATTTTATGATATTTCTCGATTTTTTATTTTTGCAGCCTTTTTTTTATTATTTTTGATTAAGGTATGCTTGAATATAGCAGAGAAGGATGCACTACACACAAGCGCTAAAAAGTGCTTTTTGGGCTGCGTATATTTTATATAAGGTGACTAATACATCCTGTCTATATACTAAATCCCTAACTGTCTCACCATAACATGGCGACGAGATGAGCATTTCGTCAAAATGCATCACTATGTTTACTTAGTTTATTGTTTGCTTTTGGCGAATGGTTATGTTGCAGTCACTAATGTTGATATTATTTGGTTATTTATAGATTACTTCATTTCTAACCGGCCGGAAACTATAAACAGAAAACATCTTACCGTTCGGTGTATTTATCGTGTAATCTCAGCTGCAGCCGCATTACTCTCAAGACAAGTCGAAAGTACGCGGATTTAATATGTAGAATTTCAGCAATAATAATTAATATCATTTTAAAAAAACAACCTACATACTTCTTAACAGCATTATACAAGAGATCAAAGAAAATAATAGGACAACTAATGACGTTAATGTAAAATGGATAAATATAAAAAATGCTATATTAGAACCAACTAAGGAATATCTAAAACCTGACAAGCTAGAGAAAAAATATGAATGGATGACGGTAGAAATAATGCAACTAATGCAAGAAAGAAGGAATTTTAAATCTATCAACATTAATAAATACAAAGAAATACAGAAAGAAATAAGAACAAAAATTCTAAAAGCCAAAGAATACTGGTTTAGTGAAAGATGTGCAAGAAATTGAAACATTACAATAAAGACACGACGATTTTAACATTCATAAAAAAGTAAAAGAAGTTACAGAAATACTCCGAAAAAAACAAGCCAGTATTCTTAAAGACAAAAAAGGTAATATTATCATGGACTTACAACTCAAGTTAGAAATATGGAAGGAATATACATAGCAACTGTATTATGACGACACAGTAAGACGTAACCACATACCTGAAGAAAATGACAGTCCTGTGATAACCAAAAAGGAAGTAATTACAGCAATAAAAAAAGCCAAAACTCGGAAACCAATAGGTCCCGACGAAACACCGGCAGATCTTCTAAAATTAATAACCGAAGATAATTTAGACGCATTAGTAGACCTCATCAACACCGTGTACAAACCGGTATGATTCCCAAAAAAATGGCTTATATCAACGTTTGTAATGATTCCTAAGAAGCCAAACGCTCAACAGTGTGACGACCACAGAACAATAAGCATTAAAAATACTTCTTAAAATAGTTCATAGCAGAATCTACAGCAAACTGGAAGAAGGAATAAGTGAGACCCAGTTCGGATTTAGAAGCGGGTTAGGTACACGAGAAGCACTTTTCAGCTTTAATATATTAGCACAACGCTGTCTAGATGTCAATAAAGATATATATGCATGTTTTATAGATTACGCAAAAGCGTTTGATAAAATAAAGCACCAACAACTAATGAGGATTTTAAAGAACAAAGGAATTGATAAAAATGACATTCAAATTATTCAGAACCTGTACTATAATCAAAAAGACGTTGTGAAAATGAAAAACGAAACATCAGGTGAGATCGAAATAAGAAGAGGAGTTAGACAAGGGTGTATTTTATCGCCTATATTATTCAATATATACTCAGAAGAAATAATACAAGAGGCATTACATGATGAAGTGGCCGGGGTTATAGTAAATGGGGAACCTATAAACAATTTAAGATATGCTGACGACACCGTCCTGCTAGCAGAAAATATAGACCTACAGAGAATGGTGGAGCGGGTACAGGGAGAAAGTGAAATGAGCGGTCTACGTATGATTTTAAAGAAAACTAAGTTCATGGTTACAAAAAATCCAAACATAAATCCCGAACTGAGAATACAGGGCAAATTAATAGAAAGAGTTCATAAATATAAATACCTTGGAACATGGGTCAAGGATAACAATGAATCAACGGAAGAAATTAAGTGCCGAATAGAAACAGCGAGAAATTCATTTATGCGGATGAAAAAGATATTCTGTGGTAAAAACTTAAGCATCCAACTAAAGATATGGCTACTCAGATGCTATGTTTTTACAATCCTTTTATATGGAGTAGAAGCTAATACATACAACAAGTCACATCTTAAGAAACTGCAATCATTTGAAATGTGGCTCTACAGAAGAATGTTAAAAGTTCCTTCGACAGATAGGGAAACCAATGAAACCATCCTGAGAAGAATGGGATAACAACTAGAGCTAACCTTCACTATTAAAAAGAGAAAGATTGAATACCTGGGCCATATTACGAGAGGGAAGAAATATCAGTTACTCCAACTTATTATTCAAGGGAAGATAGAAGGAAAGCGCAGTGTAGGTAGAAGAAGAACATCATGGCTGCGTAACCTGAGAGAATGGTACAACTGCAACTCGAATCAACTATTCAGAGCTGCTGTAAATAAAATACAAATAGCTATAATGGTAGCCAACCTTCGGACGGAGACGGCACCTTAAGAAGAAGAAGATAGTTCTTGAACTTATTTATTATTAAAAAAAGCGTGAGGCATAGCCGATGGGGTCCTCTAGTCATCAATATGTAACTAGCAGAACCCGTGGACTACGCCCCACGTTTTTTTTGTATACTTCTTTAAAAAAATAATAAATACGTTATGTCACATATTTACGTGCAGCAGTATTTTATGTTCTCAAATATGCAAGAATTTGCGAATATAAACATGCCTTCTGTAAATTTGTTTCTTTCTTGAAACAATAAGCGCATGTATAGCACCGTTTTACTGTTTTTACCTATTAGTATTGGATCCTGTATAAAAGCATAATGCATTTATTGGTAAAAACTATATTAGACTACCCACGACAACAGCCCGTTATACTCAGTAAAGTAGATTGCTTGCCTCTGCGGTGCGCCTATAAGAGGGTTTTGAGCGTCAAAGCCCCCCCCCCTACCCGAAATTAATTAACATACATTATTGCTACCAAATATCACAACAATACTGCATATATTGGTGATACTACCTGTATCTACTGCAGAGAACGAAGGATTTTTCTCCATATTACACCGGAAAAATTGCTTAAGCAGTTCATCAATAAAATTGACGAAAATCAAGGAAACTTTATATCAAAATAATTGAATAGTGCCTGTTGTAATGTCTTTTGTTTTTCCGCTTTTATATTTTTGACGTAGTAAAAAATTATTTTGAATTTTGGTGCTGTTTTACTACCTCAAAAAATGTTTGGGGTTCATATATTAAGTAAACATGTCAGCGATTTATTATTATGATGTTCTCGTACGTGTTTATATGACATCATCCTAAGCCAGCAAAGTATAAAAACAAACACACTCGATCGATTCATAATTACAAATTCTTCAATGTTTTGTTATTAAATATTATAGTTCTACACAGCACAACCTGAATAAAAGTCAATGTAAATTCGTAATGTACTTGGGGCCGACATTGAAAATATTTTTATGGAATAATAATAACAAATGTAATGGAAATAGGCCACAGTCTCCAACAAAAACAATATGTGAATCAGTGAAGACCTGCCCGCGGCCCGCCAGCGTTGGCAGTTTTGCGGCTAAGATAGCAATTTTTCCTCGTTCGAGTTTGTAATATAGACAAACACTATACAGTCAAATTGGCATATCTGCGTTGAAAGCTATAGCGGTCTACTGTACAATCGAATATGAGCTTTATAGTAGCGGGGGCCCCTCACCACGAAAAGTTGAGACAGGTGGAAGGTATCCATATTTAATATATAGATTATATAATCTATAAATGATTGAATAAATTATTATTATTATTTAGATAAGTTGTTTTTCGAAGAGAATCCCGGAGTTGCGAGCGCAGCTCCAGGATTCCTCCCACCCCGCTTATCGCGGCTCAGCACACTAAGTGTCTAATATGCCCTACCCTGAAAAATCTATGCACCGGGATATTTACAAACATGCATTGTCGAAGCGGCTGATTCTTCAATATATAAAAATCTTACCATGCCTCTAGGTGGATTCGAACCACCAATCTTTGATTTACGAGCTATATAGGTAGAAAATTTGCTCACCGTTAGTTCTACACAAGTCTTAAAAGTCAGATATCGAAACAGTATTTATTATATAGTTGTACAACAAAAAAATTGAAATAAATACATTATCTAGCTAGTACTGAAAATTAATGTCGCGTCTAGAACGGTTTCATAAAATTTAGACCCATCTCCAAGAGTGACACTTTATTGTCAGTTGTTTGGTTAATATGAAAGGCAATGTTGAATTATCCTGTTCTGTGTGCATGCATTTACATGGGCTAAAAATGTTGCATTTGCTATGAGTTGGAGCTTCTTGAATAGTACGTAATTGTTCATGTTTGTATGTACCAACATCTGAAGTAACATTTAATTTTCAGTAAATATTATATATTTTTATTTTGTAGTTGTAACACTATACTATTTTATGTGAAGCATTATCAGGTTGCTGCACCTGCTGATAACTTTTCCAGGTATTATTTTCAAAAACAGCTCTTTTAGTTGCCTCATTGTACCTAAAATTTTATTTTAACACGATTTTGATATTTTATAACAAAATTTTAAAGATCAAGATTAAGAAATTATTTCGCACTGTTTTAAAAATGCATCTAAAGGTGTTTTTTCAATGTCACTTAATGTGTTGCAATTGTCAACTAAAGTATGAAGGTAGCTCGATCAGTTCTTACATAATATTTGCTACATAATTTTGCAGATAATTGGCTTTCTCTCTGTAATTACATATTTTTAAAGATTTACCCTTACTTTGACTGTATTTATGAAATATTAATATTTTAATTAAAATGTAGACAATAACAAGAATCTGATGATGTACACAGCCAACATCAACGCTTCAAGCATTTCTGCTTCATTCATCAAAATTTACTCATTCAGAATCAGAAGCTTCGTCTAACTTAAATATTTACTCGATTATAATTTTAATAAAATTAATCCAATTTAAAATATTTTATGTTTTAGTTCAGCGAAGCTTAATTTTGAACTGGCTCGATTAACAAATTTTTCCCTGTTACGTTTAAATAAGAAGAAAAACCTAGTTTTCGAAAATTTATTAAAATTTTAATTTTAATTTTATAAAAAATGTTTTGTTAGAAGTTATTCGCATGTTTATTTAAAAAATCAACTCCTATGCGAACGATTTTATGGTTTTATATTCCTTCAAAGCTCATACATTATATATAATAACACATGAATTGCAATCAAACGTTGAAATGTAATCTATTACAAGCCATTGCTTGTCAAATCATTTTCTTTGATATTGTTTGCTTAAGCTCCAGTTCCTGAACTAAAATACCTTTCTCATTCGGTTATTGTTTGGTTTCATGGTCTCTTGAAATGTAACGATTGGAAACGAAATGATTGGAAATTTTGGCAATATCAATAAAGATTTGAAAACCAGAACATTATGATACATTTATGCCCGGCAGTAGTAATACCATCGAAATTTCCAATTATTTGTTGTTTCAAAATTTGTTGAGATATTAATGTAAGTACACAAATGGATTTGTCAGGTCATACGGGACCGAATTTGTCAGCAAAGCGCCACCCATATCCTGTCAGAGCGGGCTCCTTTTAAAATTGAATAAATTTGCATATACTCGAAAAGCCAGCGAGAGATATCATAATACATACACGGATGTTATTGGACATGACATTGTTTGTGCTTTATGTTTACCAACAGCACGGGGATTTTTTATGATTGAATTGTAAATTTATTTGACATTAAGGAGAAATTGTCCCTGAAAGTATATGCTGTGTGTTTATGTGTTAGTAGTACCCTTGGGCCGTAAGATGGTAAGGGTGGAGTGAAACAGGACCAAATAGAATCGTTTAAGTATTTATTCGAGTGCGATGTGTCATCCTCGAGCCTGTTTATTCGCCAAAGCAGTGCGTTATCGCGTAGAATTCAATTCCCAGTCGGTTCCCGCGTTCGCAGTTTCCTCACAATGGGAGCAGACACATCCATTTTGCCACTGTGACTTACACAAATATAACAATTCCATAAAAAGTTTTCCTTTTGTACATAATGGTACACGACGAATGTGTGTGGGCCATGTGTCACCCGGGATATGGCTGAATATTTGGGTCGCTTGTGTTCGAGGCGCTTTATGGGATTTCTTATCTTGTTGTAACTCGAGAAGTACATGAATGTGCTCGTTAAAACTGCACTTTTATACGGATTAACCGTTCTACATTAAAATTATTGCCCATTAAATTTAAACGTTTACATAAAAGAGAATGCGAATGTATATAAACTATTAAACAAGACTGTGCTCCCGTTACAGTTTAACACAAAGATTTAATATTATTCCGTTCGTTCTCTGTAATGTTGCCTCCAAAATAAAACGTTCGTATTCTACATAATTAATTTCCATTAGCTGTGGAATATCCACAAACAACCAACAGACACACAGGGAAAACATACAGAAATTTCACGGTCGCTCTGCTAGAAAAAAAATGTTATTGCTACTTTACACGAAATTTTTTAAATTGAAAAACGTTTACGCACATTTTACATTATTTACCCTGCCGGTTGGGCCTTCAACATTTCAGACGACTACAGAAAATACTACTTCCCTGACAACTCGCGTGGGAGTAAAATGAATTTTTTAAACGTGAACAAACGGGGGAAAATTGAGAAATATTGTGTGTTAAAAGTTTGATGCCTCAAGGTATAAACCAGTTAGAGATTTCATAAATAAGTTATAATTAGAATTAAGCTCCGGATAAACAGTGCGAGAAACAGTTCGTCAATTTTTTTCCTATTTCAAAAATGCATACTTTGTATGTCATTAACATTAACAATTATTTTAGAAAATTAGCTTTAATAATTACATTGTATAGCCGCCTAGACATTGTTTTGCATATTCAGATTGTTACTATTTTACTGGAAACATTGGCTATTAATGAGTGCAACAAAAAAGGAAGTTAGTAGGCGTCGCAAGCGGAATTCACTTATCTATAGATATTTTTAAAATAAATTGTTCAAAATTCAAGTATCCGTTTCAAATTTAAAAGTATTCCTGGATACTCTCTTCCTTGTTGCGCTCACTAGTTGACCATGTTTCCAGTAGTATTTTGACAATCTGCATGTCGCAGGGGAACCGCATCCCGTCTTTTTCCAAAATATCTTTAAACTGCGGGATTTTGAACTGCACTTTGTAAAATGCCTTGACGCTGTTAGGAAAATCGACCAATGATCTTTTATTATTTAATACGACTAAATAATGCAGGCGTTTGTAAATTTGAGCAGAATTATAAGTAGAAGCAATTTAAGGTAGAAGCATATTTTGGGTTTTCATATGGACAGAACTTGCTAGGTTTAGTAACCATAAATCACGAATATTGCTACAAAATAATAGATTTTGCAGTTTAAACTTGGAGACTAATAATTTAGAAAAATGATCTTCGAAAACCAGCAAAACGACAGTGTGATACCAAAAACTGTGTATGTAAAGAAAAATGGACTAATGTGCAATTGCAGAAAGCGTAGCAGTGATATGCATAAGTAAGTAAATTATTTACTTAACAGTTTTGCCTTCACCCAAAAGCTGTGTTCTGGGAAAAATGTTTTAGCCTAAATAAAGTTCAATTACTTCTTCTCTAATAAGTATCTATACTGTTACATTATTTTAAACGTAGTTAAGGTTAATAACCATTTACTTTTAAAAATACATTTTATGTACAGACTGTTTTCTAACTTATGGAACGCATTTTGAGCACAGACACAAAATCTGAAAACAATGAAAAAAGTTCAGATAAATAAGAGTTCAGAAATGCTTCCTTACGTAGTTATAGCGTTCTGAAGATGGAACAGCTGAATCACTTTCTTGTCGGTAACTTTCGCAGTAGTTGAATTTTAAAATTCTATATCTGAGCATTACTGATTTAGCTTATTATTTTTAGTCATTTTTGTTTGAATAAGTTCACCGGTGGTGTCTATGTGGCAGGGGATCACGTAATATTTTAATCTTCTAAATATTTTAGATCTTTACAAATTTTTAAGTTTTGACGCACTGATTCAAACAAAAATTAGTAGAAATACTAAACGTAATGAGTAATACTCACTTATTAGAGGTAAAATTTTAGTCCAACTACTACGAAAATTGTCGACAAAAAAGTGATTAGACTGTTCCATTTTCAGGAGGCTGTTATTTCGCAAGGAAACGTTTTTCAGTGTTTTCGGATTCTGCGTCCATTCTGAGTGCGACCCACATATTGTGAATCATCATATATGTATAGTACCCACAGTACTTTTCAAACTGTGGTCCGCGTAGCCCCAGCGATCTGCGAACGTATTTTAGAGGCTCTTCGAGTTCGTAAATTGAAAATTCTTTGTTTATTCATAATTTTCATTTTTGATGAAAGGCAAGGCGAACGAAACTGTATTCTGTCTACGCGTTTTGGATGCGCGCAATTTTTTTTCATATAAAAATGAGGTCTTGGAATTACTGAAGTTTAAGAAACGCTGATGTAGCGGTACTGATAAAGTTTAATCGGAATGAAGAACCAGAACCAAGCGTATTGTATAATAAATATTTTTGCAAATTGGCTAGTTTAAAAAAAATGTTTCCATTTTGAACAATCGTCTTGTAGTTTTCAAATATAATCAAGCAGTGGTTAATAAGATGGGTGATTCTTAGTCACTTCACTGATGTTGTTAAGCATTACAAGGTGTCTATAAATTTTACACAGTAAATTTGCTGGGTAGAATGAATTTAAAAAAAAATCAAACACTTAAGACCCTTAAAAATAAGTTCAAATCAATCTTTCAACGTTAAATTCAAAAATAAAATTTTCACTTGCAAATTTTCAAAGTTTTATCAATTTTTTTGTATTTTAGTTTTTGTATCAACATTTTGACGCCAACGGTGACTACAGGGTCTCACCACTCCCAGTCCTGCAAGCCGCACTGTAAAATAAATAAATCTTTGCTTAGAATTAAACAACATCAGAGGCAAAAACATTCAGTCAATATCTAAGAAGGGGAGATAAATCTGCTAAATATTTCTAAAAATTATGTTTAACCGTTTATAAAATAAAGGCGAATTAATTTCCATTTGCCCCACCAACATAATTGTACAGCCCTTTTTCAACGTTTAGTAGTTTGTGCAATATTTCTAAAATGATTTTGAAGGGAAATTTTTTCAACAGTTATACCACGAGGGATTTGAAATAAACGAGTAAAAAGTACGAAAAATTGTTGCGTGTCCTCAAGTGTTAGTTTTGCTTGAATAATAATTTTTTGTGTAAACCAACACGCGCTGCTACGTAGAAAGTTTGAGTAATTTTATTTGACAAATTCCCTCATTCATTCGTTGCCTAGCAACAACGAAAAGTTAAGCCCATAGAATTTCGTTATCTCGAAAAAATCCCATTGTTGCGATAAGATTCCGTCGGCAAAACTTATGTTTTCGTTGTTAAAAATATGTGTTTTTAGTTACATTGCTTCAATTAATAAAATTTAGCTAATCTGTTTTTGAATTTGCCTTGCCAAGCATAACTCGACTTCACATTTTTCTCTTGATAAATTTTAGTTGTATATTACTCATTACTTACTTGCTAAGTAACAATGTTTTGTGTATACAACTACAATTGTCTGATGAAAATGTGAGGTTATTTGTTATATTGCGTATGATTAAAAAGTAAGAACAAAATTTTGAAAACTTTTTGCATAGTTGGTGTTAGTTTAACGTAAAAAGTAACTTTTAGGCCAAAAAAGGTTCTCTGCTACGCAGGAAGTTTGAGTAGTCTGAAAAATAGCCTAGCAAAAATTTACAAATATGTGTTAGTTTTGTTTGAAGAATAATTTTAGTAAGCAAAAAGAAACCTAGCTTTGCTATTCAGACAGTTTGACTGGTTTTCTTCCGTATAAAAATAACTAAGCTAAAAATTACGAAAACTTATTGCGTAACAACGAAAATTAGTTAAACTTAAAAAATAATTTTTATGCACCAAAAACCAATACGCGTTGCTACACCTGAAGTTTGAATAATTTTCCCCGATTGAATAACAACAGAGCAAACAATTACGAAAACCTGTTATGTAACAACGAGGTAATTTTACTTGAAAAATATTGTTTCTAAGCAAAACACACGCAGGAAGTTCGAATAATTTTTCCAGATTAAAAACAATTCGACAAAAAGTTACGAAATTTGTTGCGGAGCAATGACAGGTGCAAAAACACGCATTGCTACGCAGTAAGTTTGAGTAATTTTTCTCGATTATTTTTAAACTCACAACTGATTCACGAGTGGTACATACGTGGATGAATATATCCAATCCAATCAATTTTATTTTTAATCAACAAATAAAACAAATGAGATGTTTGCTTAAGTTTATTCGGGATAAAATTTAGAAAATAGACAATTTTTTGAAACAAAATTAGCACAAATTGCAATGCAAGAAGTTTTAGCAGCTTACCCCGATTGGTTTTTTATATTTAGGAGTGCTATATGAGTAGATTATTTCTCGCGTAATATGTCTAATTGTCGAATTAATTGTATTGTTAAAACTAACACATAAAACATATGAGCAGTTGCTTACCTTTATTCGCCATAAAATATTGTACCTTAAAAAATCCCGGTTAAACTTTACTCTTGGTAACTGAAACGGCAAATGCGACGTAGCGATTGGACGATATAATACAAGTAGAATAATATCGGGGTCAAAAACTTACTTCTTAATTGCTGTTGGCAGTTTTTCCAGCCTTTGACCAATTTCTGATTGAAGGCAAACCTTTCAAAGTTTTGTAAGAATTTTAATTGGTTTTAATTAGTTTTGACAAAAGTTTTGTTTTAGGTACAGTTCTTCAATTCCATCGACTACGTTCCAGCTTTGTTTGTAAAAAATCACGTTCAAATTTATAGTTTTATTTCTATTAAAATCATGTCGATAAAATTCAATGTTAATTCTAAACTTATTTTATATCATTGTAATATCATTAAATATGACGTTTAATTTTAAAACTTTCTCGGAACAAACTATAAATAACATACAATATTTTCGAAATGAGTTTTAAAATTAGAAAGATTAAAATTTTTCCATGCCCACATAATTTTGGTTTAAGAGCTCATCTAAAGTTACGTTACCCACCTTTCGCGTAGGTTGTAACTTGTTTCTGAACTGGGTTGATTGGTCGCGTTTAATCGCAGTAGGTGTAATTTATGCGCCCGTATTTGTTCAACTGATGCTGCTGTCGCTTCTATTTTGAGAGAAGACAAGAAGACCCTGTATAGTGAGTAGTTACCCATGTTATTGTGTAGAGAAGAGGACTAGCCTAAATCAGCAGTAGTGAAGCCTACCCTCTGGAAATGACACAATACTGGAACACAATGCGCTCTCCTGTATCACAAGTACCCGGACTTAATCCCTGGGTCGTATTCAAGGTCGGATATTTTGGCTATTCGCATGTATAGACTGAAATTCTATTGAGTTATATTATCCCCCTTTTATTCGGTATTATCTAATATCTGCTGGGGCTACTTCGGTTTACACTCCATTTCGCTATCGCAAATCTGCTTCTCTATTTGTTATGTTTCGTATTAAAGGAGCGTGGAGGGGTTTATATGTCTTTCTAAAACGATACGTTATATATAATAACGTTCGCCAACGTTTCATTTGCAAGAGGTCGGAAATACGAAGATCGCTTTGAAACCATCAGAACATAAATTTGAATATTTCTCGTTTGTTATTTTTATTCCAAGAGCGCGGTAGGTATGCAAAATATGATATTGTTATTTCAGAATCAGGGAGCTGAACAAATTGCGAATGTTTTGGAAAGCACAGAGTGTAATGAGCAAACGAATATAAAGGCATTTTCAAATCAGCGTCAAGTACGACAATTTTACTACTTTAAATTTCCAGTTCACCTTTTATTACATAAAGGTTTCCTGCTACGCCAATATAACCAACTAGTCTTCGGTCTACGGGCAAAGACTTTTATTTGAAAACATATTGTTCGGCTTTGAGTTATATTGAGATAGGGTAAGTGCGAGTTTAATTATATACACACAGAACAAATAAAGGCCGCAACCCTTATATGTTATAAATCACAAAAATGAAAGGGGTCGGTTTGTCAGGAGGTTTAATTCTTTTTTATTATTAACTGGGCACAATTTC
Organism: Ctenicera cuprea; assembly: GCA_958336395.1. Lineage (NCBI taxonomy): Eukaryota > Metazoa > Arthropoda > Insecta > Coleoptera > Elateridae > Ctenicera > Ctenicera cuprea. The sequence goes on from OY284488.1 coordinate 34,519,937, forward strand.
AATGCCCGTGTACTTAATATTTTATGCATCTGCAATGCACCCCCTTTTAATGCCTAGTGACAGAGCATAAATTTCCCCGATGCGCGGCGCTAAGAAGATAAAGCACTAAACTAAAAATCAACGAAATAAACTTTGGAATTCCAGGAGTTGTGAACATGCTGTGATATTAATTTAAAATTTTAACGTCCGACTTATTTTGTCTAGTAAAAAACATAATCCTACTTGACAAAAGCCAGCTTGACGTTGTTAGCAGGAAAGCTCGAACAATTCTCAAAAGGCATCTGTACAATTTTAACGAGAACGTGATTTCTGTTCATATTTTTTTAAACAAAGCAACCAACAGAGTATATCAAATCGTAACCGTTTGCAAGATCTTTTCTATTTATTACAACTTGGCTAATTCTCAAAAGTTTTTTAATTAAAAAATATAGGAAGGAAATGATCATAATCACTCTTAATCGAGAAAACTTGTAGATTTGTGGTTATATTATTTAAAACTCAGATACTGTTTCAATAAAATATATTTTAAGAAGTAGCAATAAATAGCCAACATGGGTTAATGTTCGACTAAAAAAGCTGTTGGAATAAAATGAAAAGGAAAAAGGGGCCAAACATTTCAGCCGGACTTACTTTTACTTCAACAATTTTCTCTTTTTATGTTTTTACAAGTATTTCAAACGTGCATTCTAGCCCCAACACTTTGTAACGCTATAATTTATCACTTTCCTGCCGTCAAGACCCCGATAGTCCGATGCCTATAGGAATACAAGTTTTTGCTATTATACCAAAGTAATATAATTATTTTATTTTTGGGTCAAATTATAGCTTAGTATTTAAAAACATTAACGAAAGCAAACTTTTTCAGCTAAAGCGTAAGGAATTATAAATGCGTATTAATGATCGTCTCCTGTTTATTAAATTTTTAATAAAACCACAAAGTTTCAAAAAAAGCAAAAATGCAAATGTAGCTTTCCCTAGCTCTATTATCTCACAAAATTTTGTTTTTTGAGAAATTGTTCTGTGAAAACATTTTAAAATTTTAATTTTTGCAGTTTTTAAGGTGAACACAATATTACGAAAATTTAGGAGTTTGAAAAACTAATGTCCGTTGTTTTGGTACTTTCTCTCAAATCCTTTTCAAAAGTTTTAAAGAAAATACAAGAATTTTCACACAAAAGCACTCCCAAAAAGAATTGCCATTTTCAGAAAAGGTTAGTGCCACAGCCAGAATTTTGCTGAACACTGTCTGTGTTTTTTTAAAAACAACTTTTAATAAAACTTCAAAAAATAAGGGGGCTACGAAAATTTGAAAATTTTTAATATCCTATTACTCAAGAATAAAATAACCAATAAAAACAAACTGCCGTGTTATTTAATAGCCCTTAATAAGTATGAGAAAGTGATATAAAAATATTTTTGAAAATATGAATTTTCAAAATGTTGGACACAATTTCACATTTTTTTTTCAAAAACTGACACCACTATTTTTTTTAACTTTCTAAACCGCCATAGCTTGCAGTGAACTACAAATTTATTTTTTACTAATCTCCCAAATTTTACTCTAACGCCCTCCAAGAATTAAAAAAAAATGAAATTCAATTAATAATTTATTCAAAAACGCACGCGCCAATCGTTATAAACTTTAAACAATTCAATAACCTAATTACATTTATTTACTAGGATTAACAAGAATTTTTAACCATATTACAAATTAAGAAGAAAAAAACGATACCTTTAATATCAACAACGCGTTTTCAGGAAGTTACGTGATTTTAACTGCGCCTATCAATTAGCTTTAGGTAAAAAAGTATGTTTTTCAAATGACGTTGACCATCTTTAGTTCGAAATCGTGAGCGCAATATCTAGCTAGCGCTTTTACGTGAGCAGGTGCTGTGTGTGTCTGGAGCGGGCGGCTTGTACCTGGTATAGATAACTAGATGTAAATTTCAATAACTTCATGGCGTAAGCATATTTATAAAGGATGAACTAGCGATCACTGTCGCTCATTTTTTCCAATAATTTCAATCCAGGCAGTTTTCAGAAAAGTTTCTTGTTTTTTTTTTGAAATCTTTCACAAGAGCAGTGTAACAGTGATTTCAAGAAAATATTCGATTTCAATATTTTAACAGAAATGCGTATTTTGAACCCCCAACCCAAGAAACACGAAAATGTGGTTTTTACCAAATGTTTGTCTGTAAATGAGTGGACATATGGTACACTCGTTCGTTTGCTAATTCCCTCATATGTCGTGAACGTATGGTTCTATTTTGATGAGCTTTGGATTGTGCAGGACATTTAAAACATTTGAAAGTAAAATAAGTTGTTTCGCAAGAAAAATATTTTTTTTCAGAAACACTTTTGTCTCAAAATACAATTTTTTTTAAATTAAACATTAACGCCTATATACTCAAAAACGAGTTGGCACAGTATAATGAAATTTGGTATCATAATAGCCATTTAGGGCCACAATGGTATACAAGTCATTTATTTAACCGGAACACTATAGGAATCTCGAAAACTATAAGAGATACAAAATTGGTTAAATCAGATAAAAGTTGCCTAATTAGGGGAACAATGTAATGGCAATTTTGAGTTTCTCAAAATACCCATAGCTTACTAGATAGCAAATTATTAAAACCATTAAAACTGCGAAACCAATAATATTCTAATTTTGAAAATTTTCAAAATTATATTGCTGAAGGTTACACGTTTCTTTTATTTATAGGCTCGTATAGCGAGTAGTAGTTTACAATGTGGGTTTTGTCGTCTCATTACGTTACCTTCTCTGTGACGCCCTCTACAAGTTTTCGAAATGATTAAATTCATGACCTTCAGTTTCATAAACAAGGCAAAATAAAACAGATAGTAGAATTACATTTTAAATTTAATTTTTGTATTTAGTCATCTTTAGAGACTAGAGTGGCTGAAACTTCTCCCCGTCTCCCAATTTTGGGATAACTAATTTTCTATTTGGACTTATGTTTTCTACTTTTCTTTAATTCCTTGGAACAGTTTTCCTTAAAACAAACATAAACCTATAAACAGCAGATAATATGTGTAGTTATGTTACGTATGAGGAGGAGAACCGCGCGACCGGTACCTTACTATGCGCTTCAATGTTGAGTACGTTGTGATCGCACAGAAACTGTTGGACAGTGGCGCACTTGGGAGGTGGTATGGGCTACTGCTGTACAATTATCTAGTTGATTGACATTTGTTTCAATATTGACATCGGATTTCCTGCAACGATATGTTATATTGTATTATTTTATTTCTAGTTTTTATATTTTGTTGACTATAAGGATATGCTTAAAATTTTTAAATAGTCCAAAAAATTCTTTGTTTACACTTTTTGGGGCTGTTAAGCATTAGAGTTCCTAGACGATCAGCTAGTGTGACCATGCCTAAACGGGCTAGAATGTTATACAAAATACTGTTGAAAATATGGCAAATAAATGTTTTTAAAGTAAACAGAAGTCTCAGCAAAGTGTTTCGCTCGTTTTTTTACCTGATTTCAAATGAGTTCTTGTCGATATAAAAAGCATTTGATGTTCGTTGCTGTATACAATGGTCTTTTTACAGAATCACATTTCGCGACCCAAGCTGTAGCATGAGTTCTGAAAATCAAAAGCCAAAGCAACTGGAGCTATGCAAACTTTTTTTAAATTAGCTAGCGGATCTAGTTCTTTGTAAACTTGTGCAAAAGTTAGTAACTTTAACTGGTTTTCAAAAAAATTTGAAAAATTAACAGCCGAGACAGGTTTTGTACAGCCTTGGTGGAAAACAAATTTTCTGAAAACCATAGCAACTGATTTCAATTTTCAGCAACTTTTTCCTAAAATCTATACCATTGCCAGCGCTCTTGATTACTTTTCTTTAAACACTAAAAGTCATAACAATTTTTCTCTGAATTAAAATTAAACCCAAAACAACTCAATCACTTATTTAAAAGCTGTTTGATTAAACAGGTTTTCTGAAAGTTTAAACTTGAAGTCAGTGATACAAATTCTGTATATTGGGCTTATTTCCTAGTAGCGTAAACATAATTTATTATACATATGTCTTCTCAATATAACGATATTGTATTAGTGTAATCATAGAGCGAGAGACATTGAAGGTTTCAGGATATTCGTCAAATATTAACGTGAAACGGAAGGTTTCGCAAACTTCAATATTGATTCGCGACTAAACAAAGTACAGGGAAGTTTTCGTCCTGTATGTGAGTAAATCCACCACACGCCAAAGTTTGTTAGTATTTGCTGAAGCATGTATTTGCGCAGATGCAAGCCGGGTTATTTTATTTATTTATTTAGCGACTAAACGACAGTCCTATGGGAATCAGCCGCGGTGCTCTTAGTCCGCTTTAGACCACCCGCTGTAAGCTCTTTGAGTACGCTAATTGCAACAAACGTTCAACCCTCTCCTCCTGTCAACGCCATCGTTCGCTTTGTACAAGAATTCGTCCTTTATTTAATTAAAAACTAATTTGTTTTGTGATTGAATATCGATTTGACGGGTAGTGCTACCTTCAGATGATATGCAACTCTAAATTTGCACTTGGTCCCGAAGAGAGAAGACAAATTTTAAAATTCATCCCCTACAGCTTAAGCCTGTCACGCCATGCACCCGATGCGTATCTCACTGACTGTAAGCCGATCGTAATTAATCTGACTCGTATTCTACAAATCGGACCAACTGATTTTTAAACATCTTAGAAAGGGCGACAGACTACCAACACCCCAGTTGGACTGATTCTACACGATATTCGAGCAATGTGTGACGCATCTAAGAAACCTTTTTTGTAAGAAAACACTTCTGAAAAACACCCTTATTGCGAATTCACGGGAATCGATTTGAAAGTTAGGTAGCAAATTTGATTTGGTCATTAAAAAAGCTTTACCTTTAAAATAAAAGTTTTGAGATTGGATTAGGTGTTCGATTGGAGTGATATTTTGCGGATTCTCTACCCAATACGAATTTATTTCTACATTACATTACTTTAGGGCTCGGGTTTAATTATTACGTTTTATTAACTGTGGAATATTTCAGTTTGTAATCATAATTTTTTATAAAGGAATTACAACTTTATATTTATGTAACAGTAACACGAAATTGGTCTGATTCTTTTTTATCTATTTAAATCTTTGTTTTTACTAACAATCGTCATACATATAATAATCTCATCTTTAAAAATTTCACAACTTACTGCAATTTCTACAAACTTTTTCGGTAATACTTCTTCGAAAAACATTGATTATTATAAAGACCGGACTTTTAGGTCCATAACAGCAAAATATTTTGTTAAAATTCAATAAGAAAAAAAAAATAGGCGTCCTCAAATCCATTCACTTATACGTAAAACATATTGCACGATTTTGCAAGATTGTTACAACTATACTTGCAATTTTTGAGATACATCGTTTCGTTCAGTGTTACTTTATTGTTGAGCTAAGCCAGAGGTTCTGCACTCAAAAATATATTTGCAAAGTTCAGCAAATTGTTTCGTGTATTACTTTTAAACACCCGACCATGCATATTCTACGCTTATCAACTCCGTTATCAAATAGCTCGCGATAATAAACTAGCTGGCCAAACAAATAATACGTATCTAAACAACCTCCAAAAGGTCAAGCATGCTATTATAAGACCGCAAATAATTTGTTTAAAATTTCATACATGCGCCAACTGTACATTTAAACGAATTATGCCAGGATTTAATATTAATTGATTGTCCATAATTAAAATACTGACTAAATACTATACTAGAAATCCGGACTATGCTGATTAAACAAATTTAATAGAACTAATGTAAACTTTTCTGTTTTTATATTGGTTACATATGCTATATTAGATGGCCTCAACCCTCTGCTACTTATTTTTCGTTAACGAGGGCTAACTAATTAATTATTTATACAATGTAATAAAAATTATCGTCGACACCAGATATTGCATTAAAAGGTTCTAATTAACAGTTAAATATGTGCATTAACCAACACGTTGCTAACTATCTGTTAATAAACGCAAACTATTTATTAGTTGGTTGGAATTTTAATTGAAATAGAAAGCCGTAAAACTACACATTTCCAAGTTATCATTAAAGTTTTAGCATTCTAGTTGTGTTTATTCGGGCAGTTTAACTTAAAAAATTTAAATTACTCAAAAGAGAGAAGAAGACACCATGCTATAGGTGCTTATATAAGATTTTCGCGAGAAGCGGTTTGGTTAGGCGTAACATATTGTTTAACTCAATAATCCAATGTAGTTTACATGTTTATGGTCTTTGATTGTAGTGCAAAATTTGCCCCGAGGTATCTCAGAAATTACATGTAGCAGGATTACTTTTCAATACTGTATAAAGCATTGATTTTATATAAAGTTTGCGAACTCGTGATTTTGACACTAATACATGTTTTGGACCTTGAGGAACTCAAAAAAACTGGGTGGGTCTGTAACTCTCGAATAGATGCTCCAATTTCGATAAGCTTCGGACTGTGGAGGTATATCAAATTGTACGGATAAAATCAACGTTTAAAAAAAATTCGTAACCGGAAGCGGCAGTTAGACGGGTTCTATTGGTGGCATATTTTTTTCGGAAACAGACCTATTTTAAATTTAAAAACCAAAGCTCATAGAAGATCTTAGGAAAAATCTAAAGCGTTTTTTGCCAAACTTTCTATCTTTAGAATATCGGTTACTGCAATATTTTGAAAATCTTGTATCTTATTACTCAAAAACGAGATAACCGATCGGCATGGAATTTGTTATAATAATAGCCGTAGGAGAACACAATGCTACTGTATAAGAGAATGTTTATACAAAGAAAACCTGTGATATGAATATATTTTTCAAAATTTTGAATGCTATGAATTTATGAATATAAAAATTTATGTCCTGATAAACAATAAACGGGAGACAATGAAATCTTGCTGCTTAATTGTTGACAGTAAAAGATCCCAAATTAATTTTAGGTATAGCAATGTTTAGGGAAATTCCTCCCGTTGTCACTCCAATTTTTGGTTTTCTTTATTTTCATTTTCCAAAAAATCAATAAATGGATTTCTGCTCTCCTAAAAAAACTGAAAACTTTTCGGTTATAAACACGATAAGACATCCCCGCAGGCAAAGACTGGCAGGTTAATTATTAGCGCGCGCTACCCATAGACGAGTCAGTGTACTGGCAGCGCTAATGCGATCTTACAAACAGCTTTATTTATCAATTCCAGCTTTACTTCGTTAAAGTCCATATTTAATGAGTATCTGTATATAAAATACTTAATCACTTTAACAATATCTATTTATTTAAACCTTATACGTATTTCGGCATGTTTACATGCCATTGTCAAAGGTTATATGAAAGTAAACAGTTAGTGTTGTTATAGCAATAAAACTTTTTTACTTATCTTGGTAATCGTCTGCAGATGACTTGATTTCTTATTCCAAAATGTCCAGTAGAGGAGAATTTAACAGATCAATTTGCTCATTCATTAACGGTACAGTTTTTAAATGTTTGTGAATTTCAAAAGCTTCTAGTATATCTAATTTACGTTTATCATCACAAAAGTGTAAACATTTTATGGTGTTATTAGATGTCATTGCCTGATTTTGTTCTAGTAAGTGTTTAGCGTAATTGGATTTATGTGGGTGTTTGTATTTGTAACAACGTACGTGTTCTTTATACCTAATATCAAAATTTCTAATTGTCTGGCCTATATTAACAAAAATGTTGAGTTAATAAAACGGACTGAGTTCATTCAATTATTTGAACTTTGCACCAATCGAAATTATTTTACTTTTAATAATAAAATTTATTTCCAAAAAGATGGTTTACCCATGGGAAGTCCAATTTCACCTCTTTTAGCTAACATATTTATGGAAAATCTAGAAGATCAAATATTCGAATCAAATCAATCTGAGAAAGTTATATTTTGGTTTCGTTATGTTGATGACATTTTAGCATGTTTTAATAGTTCATTTGATTTAATTAATGAATTTTTAATTTTTATTAACAGCCTGCACTCAAACATAAAATTTACACTAGAAACTGAACAAAATAAGTCCATTAACTTTTTAGATTTAAACATAAAAATTAAATCAACTAATAAATTTGAGTACTCAGTTTATAGAAAACCTACACAAACAGACATTACAATACCACACGATTCTTGTCACCATAAAACACATAAATTAGCAGCATACAGGTCCCTGATACATAGGGCTTTGACGGTCCCTTTAGATGAAATTAATTATAATAGAGAAATTTCAATTATTAAACAAATTGCATACAGTAATGGTTATAATACTAAACTTATTGATACATTAATTAAAGAAAAAGATTATAAATTAGCCATTCAAAAAATTTATCCGAATATCCTAACTTCGTTCGATACAATTAAATATGCTTCGATCCCATATTTTGGTGAAAAATCAGAAAAAATTGCTAAAATTATAAACAAAACTAATAAATATAAAGTAAGCTTTAAAACAACTAGGAACATCTTAAATACTTTGTTTAATGCAAAATCAAAAACAGACGATTTGTTAAAATCAGGCATTTACAAATTAAATTGTTCGCATTGTAATTCGGTTTATATAGGCCAGACAATTAGAAATTTTGATATTAGGTATAAAGAACATGTACGTTGTTACAAATACAAACACCCACATAAATCCAATTACGCTAAACACTTACTAGAACAAAATCAGGCAATGACATCTAATAACACCATAAAATGTTTACACTTTTGTGATGATAAACGTAAATTAGATATACTAGAAGCTTTTGAAATTCACAAACATTTAAAAACTGTACCGTTAATGAATGAGCAAATTGATCTGTTAAATTCTCCTCTACTGGACATTTTGGAATAAGAAATCAAGTCATCTGCAGACGATTATCAAGATAAGTAAAAAAGTTCTATTGCTACAACAACACTAACTGTTTACTTTCATATAACCTTTGACAATGGCATGTAAACATGCCGAAATACGTATAAGGTTTAAATAAATAGATATTGTTAAAGTGATTAAGTATTTTATATACAGATACTCATTACAAACAGCTGTTCGTGTGCAACATGATAAAATAATTCTAAAGTACAGGAAACTTCAAGCAAAGCGCTTCGCTCATTTCTACCTTCCTCGCTATACGGAGTATAGCTAGAGGAAGGTGTTGCTATCGTGTCAACTTCTGAGCCAGTGATTATGACGGATATGCACGATTTAGGGTCAGAGAATAGAAAACAGGTTTTGCCATGATGTCTGCGTGCGTCTGTGTATACACTTTAAAGCTCACACGCCTTAAATCAGAAAACCCAACTTAGGTTTAAAAGATTAGTAAAATTACATTAGAACGAAGTAACGACATTGGTCCACGCAAAGAAATTAGTCATCGGGAATTTAATATAGACGCGCTCGGAAACGAAGCTCAGATTCGTATTTTACGCATGTTGGATAGCCGATCCGCACAAGCGCGAACTGTCTACCATCACTGGCCACCTCCATCATTGTCTTTTTAAACTTACGTATTTTTACAGAACGAAAAATTGTTGTGAATACATGTTACATGACAATAGGAGCTACTTTCCATTAAGAAAACACCTGTGGGAAAATTTCTTTGGACATTTTTAGAACAATTAGAATCTTTTAGCAAATTTAGAAAATTTTGATTATTGATGAAAATTCAAAAATTACCAAATATTTTCAAAATTTTCAAACATTTTCAAATGTTTCTAATATTCTGGAAATTTTCAATAATATTCAAAAGTTTCTTTTTCAATGTTGAAATATTTTCATAAATTTTCAATATTTATGATAAAAAGTTTTGTAAATTTTAAGAATTATCAAAAATTTTAAAAATTTAACATTTTTCAAAACGGTCAAATTTAAAAATTTTAAGCATTAGGAAAGTATCAAAATTTTTGAGTATTTCAAAAATCCAAATAAGTTTCAAAATTTCAATAATTTCAAAATTTTGAAAATCTTTAAAAATTTTCAATATTTTCAAAATTCTCAAAATATTAAAAAATTTATCTTTAGTTCCATAAAATTGTCAAGAAACAAAAATTTTCAACATATTAAGATTTCAAAATATATTCAAAATTTTCAAAAACTTTAATCCATGTGAGGAAGATCCTGTGACGGTTGCCAGATACCTTTTTTTTATTCCAGTTACTTTTTTATATTCAATAGTGGTCCCTTATTTAATATAGCACATTAGTGGAACAGTTTTTTGCAGTTGAGAGAACTATGAAAAATTTTCCGAAAATTTTTCAAAGTTGAACCAACTAATTAATAATAAGATATGCTTTCTCTTTCCTGTACTTTGTTCACTATAGGGAAGTATTGACTTCATGAAAATTTTCAATTTCAAGATCCTAACGGATATATACGTTTTGGAACCGACAAAAAATGCCGGTCTGTGGGTGACTATGTATGTGGGTCTGTGTGTAAGAATGTGCGGCTCAAATCTTCCGACCGGATGGACCGATTTTGATGAGTTTCGGGATGTGAGAATACGTCAAATATTCATGAACATAATATACTTCAACATCGAAACTGAAAGTGTAAATCAGACATGTTTTTTTGGTAGCATTATCATAAAAAAGTGAATTTTGTGAAATTGCAAGCAGAATCTGATAGAACAACTTTGGGCAAAGCCAACTCTTTTACACGCTTTAAGAAAGCGTCCGTTGTAATTTTTTTATTTTTGAGATAAACGTCTTATTACTCCAAATATATAACACTTATAGAGCTATTATTTGGTTGGCATCCCAGTCTGCTAATTCCACCGTGCCGCTTTCCACGAATTTTTGAAAATCTAAAAGTAATATGTTAAATAATCGGGGTGCATCAGCATTTCTGTTTAAGATAAATTCCTTATGAGTACAATAAAAGACAAACCTTCGTTTTTAATTGCAGCAATACTGTTTTCTCTTTTCCTTAAATTTTTGTCTCGCAAATTTTCCTTTTCGTGTCGGATTTTGTTTCATTCCAAGGAGCAAATTTTTCAAAAAAAAAACATAAAAAAAATTTCACAGATGTGCGATTTTCTCCCCCTAGAATGTTAGATATAGTGAGATTTACAGTTTCTTTTGGTGCGTAAAACGTTGATACAAACATACTTTTCAAGATATGATATGAAATAACTATTTTAAAAGCATGGGAACCCCTAGTGCTTTGCTCGTTTTTTATGATAGTAAAAGACTTGCAAAAAGGTTTCTTAATCCGAGCGATAAAAAATAAATTAATTATGACAGAATCTTAACATGACAGGAAGCTGTAATGAATTGCTATAAACGTAATTTTCAGAACAAACGTTTTGTGGAGGATCGCGGTACAGAACTTTTGAATTAAATTTTGATTATCGACCCGTTAGAAAGTTTTCCTTGTGTAGTCCACTGGTCTGATGCACACAAAGTAGAAAGTTGGCGTTGTATAATTGCATTTGGAGTAAATTTTATGAGCAAATGCATTTCAATTAGATGAACGTCTAACATAATTTATGCCTGTTGTAAATTGCAGTACATTCTTTGTGCATTACTGCATAGCTGTTTTACCGACTTAAGCTAACGTATAGGGTGCCGAAATTGGTAAATTCGTAACGCTAACACCATTAGAAGCGGGCGGGCGGGTTGGGGCCCAGCAAATTGCAATAGGCCGCCGGATAAACTGACTCCACAGTGCGTATCCCAGATTGACTCATATGCCGTGCGAGGGGTGTTTTATTAAGGGCGCCAGCTAATATACCGAAGACGACGACGCTGCGCCGCGCAGATAGGGAGATTCGCTTTGATACTCGGACTTAATCAATCATTCATCAGCATTAAAATTAAAACATGACGTACACGAAGAGCTACGGCGGAATGCGCGGTGTTGCTCCTGCTTCTGCTGGAAGTATCTACGGAAGGCAGCCGGGTGATGAAACACGACTATAAGTGAGATATATTGTAATGGAGGAAGTCCGTCATTATTCAACACTCGCCTAAAGTCGCTCATCATTTATAAATCTCGAGATACGGGACCTACAAACTTAAACCGAACAGCGCAACAAATAGCAACTAGTAGCTGTATTATAACTACCAGCTTAAGAATCGAGATCGATTTATAAAAGCCAAACGAATAATACAAACATTATTCTTTTTCTATGCGTCTACAGTATGGCAAACATTGCGATTTTTTAGTCAGTTTTAAAAATAATGAAGTTTTCGCAGTTTAACAGTGTCGAGCACGTTCTAAGTGAAAGTTCTTAGCGTGGTCTTACTAAAAGTATTTTTGAATTCTGTGATTTAACAGAAAACTAATACGGTTTCAGATACAAATCTGGCATTCAAGTCATCTTCTAAATGTTAATTTGGAAAGTCCAAACAAACATGGATGGACATTTGCATAAACGAGGGAGTGAAATGCTGTAGCGAAGGTGATTGTAAAGATGGCAGACTTGTGAAATTTAAGAATGAAATTGAATGCAGTAATACTTGAATTATAACAATTCTTGACGACAGAATAGTTTTAAACTCAAAGACGTTTATTTACGAAAACCTGCTATGGTATGCAGGCAAAATTTCAATTCAAAAAAGAGCTGGCGATGCGTCCGAACCTGTGATCACAACTAACGTGATCCAAGCGATCACACTACGGCCATCTAACTGAGCTACGCGAACGCTTCCCCCGCGGTCAGTTCATCGCGCGATAACTACCGCACCTGTAATTATTTTGGCTTTTTATACTGTTAGTTTTTGTAAATGGGGAAGGTCATACTTTCGAACAGCTTATAGAGCTCAGTGTAGAGCAGGAAGAAGAATAGAGACTAGGGGGAGAAAATATAAAGCAAGCTGAAAGTAAGACACAAGACGATAAAACAAGGAAGATGGGTTAAAGAACCCCAACAGAAGAAGACAAAAAAAGGAAAAAGTTCGTGAAACAAGTAAGATACGTAACCAGAGCGCGGATTTATAAGCATCTATTTTTTTTTAAATAAGCGCTTATAATAAGCTTTATAAATCGGAAAAAGGCATGAAAAATCACAAAATCAGCAAAAAAATTTTAATTAGTTTTGTATAAGAATAAGGTATTGTTACAAATATTTCAATAAAAAATAAAAACGATCAAATGTAATTAACAACAAATAATAATTTGATTTGATATATGTTCCCTTGCTGTTCAAATTAAAAATTTACCTGAAGCATATTGAGGGAAAACGATTAAAATTATTAACGAAACATCACAACGCAATGGAATGCTCCAGATTGCTGACGTTAACAAAAAATAAAATGTTTTTAGCCTTTTTACAAATAACCGCGATGTGTGTGGTTTTCAATAGAACTCAGAACTTGGTTATTCCCCGAGCGCACTATTTGTTTTTCTGAGGAATGTTTGTTTGGTCTAGCAGAGGATTTCTAGAATGCCGTGTAAACATTTAATAAATTATTCGCTGAGTCGTTCAAACCGAAAAATAGTAAATAAATTAATGTATTAAAATTAAATTTTTCAAACTTAAATTGCAAATGTTAAATTCTTTATAAAAAAAAGCAGGAACTATATGTATAAATGCTAAAATAAGCGCATATAAGCAGTTTAAGGAAGAAAACGAGAAAATAAGTAAATTAAACAAAATAAAAGAGGTGTTAAATGATTACATTTCTCATGTATCGTGGAGATAGATACAAAAGAATTTTGATTTGCTTGCAATAATAGTGCATAAGCAAAATGCTTAAAATCCGCGCTCTATACATAACAAATACGGACAGACGCTCAAAAAACTAATAACCGGAGATGAGGGACAAAAAGAGAGGAAAAATTAGACAACATTAGCAGGGACAATGAAATATAAAAAACGAATAAGAACACACATAGAACATTCAAACAATAAATTGAAAATAAGATGAAATAATTGAGGAATCGGAAAAATATAAAATTCAGGTAATGGTAATGGGTAATTGATATTAAAAAGTAGGAGCACGGACAACGTTTTTACTAAAAGGGTATACAAATATAAATTACACCGGAAACAAAATAAGAGATGAAACAAAAATGGTATAGGTATAATACTATCAAAAGAACTGAGTAGACATGTAACTGGAACACACCAAACAAACTCAAGAATTATAGCAATAGAACTGGATATACAAGGAAATGTAAGTATTATACAAATCTACGCACCAGTAAAAGGAGGTGAGATTGAGGATATAACATAATTTTATGACAACCTGCAACATATACATGACATTTTATGAGAGGGAAATGAAAAAAATTATAATCATGGGAGACTGGAACGCCAGAATAGAAAAGACCCAAGGATAGGTATAGCAAGCATGGGACCAGATAAAAACGATGGTAACAAAACACTACACAACAATGGAAAATAAATGATTTAATTCTGTTTAATTAATGATCTGCTTATTGGAATTACTTTTTTTCACCAAGAATTTAAAAATGGGTATACTTTTGAAACAAGAGGAAGAATAGAAAAAAGCATAATCGATTTTATGGTATATACAGAAGATTCCAAACACCTTGTTACAGAGGTTAAAGTAATAGGGGAAGCAGTGTTAGGTACAGATCGCAAACTATTTACGATCAAAACAAAAATAATAAAAATACTCAATGAAGAAAGGAAACATGCGTATGTGACTCTATCTTTGCTGCATGTGTATGTTAAAATCTACAAATACAAAAGTTTGTCGCTTAGTAAAAATTTCACTCATCGAAAGCAAAAAGTTGCATTGGTAATTTCTTTGGGCAAAAATAATTATTTTTCTGAAATTAAAATAAGATCTTTGACAGCGCTCATGCATCTGCTTTTAAATAAAGAAAAATCAAGTTGATATTAAAAGTACTTTTCGAGGTATTACGTTATATTTGTTAAAAAGCTCTTAATTTGAAAACAGGCAAATTGGACATTTTTTATTAACGAAAAAGTTTGGTACCGGTCAAAAAGGTCGTAAATCGCCATACTGTAGAGCCAATAAGGTAGTTATCAAGAATATGTCAATATGATTTAGTTTTACGGAGAATAATTAATTTGTTTATGAGGGAAGCGACTTTTACCGTTTACCGAATTTACATGAAAATCTCATCAATTTCTAATTTATTTTCTTATATAAATGTTATTATTGTTTCAAGTACTTAAATACTTAAATTAAAAATGATAATTAATTATTTCTTTTTGTTTTTGTAGAAAGGAATTATACATTTCCAAAATATTTCAATCTTACACAAATATATGATGACTTATATCTCTTGCATGCTATGCTTTTCTGTTGCTTCCTATATAAGCAAAGCAAGCCACAAATTACGCTAACTTGGAGGTGTGTGCTTGTAATGGCACAACTGAACATTGATCGCTTCAGTTTGCATCTAGGCGAACATACTTCTGTTCCATCACTTCTGTGCCATCACTTCCGTTCCATTACTTCCGTTCTAGTATTTGCATGATTACTCCTGCCGGCAAAGAAGTTTCACTTAAACAACGTGTTATTTTATTATACTAGAGCACGATGGAACACTTCTTCTCTACATATTTTACGAAGAATCGTTATTATTTTTTTGAACTTGAAGATTAAGCATATTTTATAAAATCAAACCAAGAATATGAAATCCGTTGTCTGGGTGTTCTAGAATGGCACACTCTTTTTTCATAAATTGTAGGAAAATTTACATAATATCGCAACTAAAACAAACAAAAAGTATTTATAAAATATTGTATTAAGTTAGAAAAGAAGAACCGAAAATAATTTTTGTTTTAAAAACGAAGAGGTCTATGAAAACCACTTATTTGTTTCATGAAACTGGAGAATCAATCATATTTTTAATATCCTCAGGATACTTCTCACAATCTCGTACAATGAATAAACTAATATTGTTAGGAGTAGAAATCAAAATATCTTCTTAGCTATAAGTTTTAGTTTTGTCTTTATTTAAGCTAATATTGAACAGCTTGATATTTTTAATACTGACACTATGTTCCAGCTTTATGAAGAATTTCATTAACTACTTGTGCTTGTCAAAAGTTTTAATATTCGTAGCTCACTTGTGCTATGTACATGAAATATGTAAGTTTTTAGATTTATTAAAATTTTTGTAAGTTCAATTTTACACGCCAGATAGTTAAAATCTCGCTGTAGTGAGATTTTATAAGCTGTCTTTATATATTTTATCAATTTCAAAACGACAGCAAGACTAATTTCGAGCTTCCTGCTATTGACAGCTAATATTTGTTGGCAGCACAATAAAGAAAAACTGCAAAAGTAAGACAGAAAACTTGTTAATCCTTCCGCTAGATAGTCTTTCGCACTCAAGGATTTTAATGAGTGCTATTTAAAGATAAAAAGAACTTGAGATAATTAAAGAAAATACTAATTTTAGACCTCCAGAAACTAAGAGAACTAAGAAATTGTATTTAAAAAAATGTGTGCTCTAGATGGGTGTGTTGTGTAGGTATGTGGGTGTAGGGGTGATCTTCCGAACGGATGGACCATTTTCGATGTGCTTCGGAATGTGAGGGTACATCAAAAAGTTACCGACAAAAGTAAATACTATAAAAAATATACGACAATCCGAAATTGAAGCTATACGTGTTTTCTTTTTGTGAAAAATTGTAATGAAAATTTTCTTAAGCTGAAAACGTAATCTAAAAATTTTAGGACAAAAAAAAAGTTATCGACAAGACAAGTTTTTAAAATATCCAGAACCAGAGACGGATCTTAGAATCTTAGAATGAATTCTCAAAAATTTATGCCGCTTATTTAATAAACGGGAGGCGATAAAGGATTTCTCTTTGAACTTAATTGCTACTGAGTAATAGTAGAATAAGGCTCACAACTTTATTTTTAGAAGCTTAATATTCCCTTTTCCACTCAATTTTGGCGGACGAATTGGTTTTTCCGTTTTTGGGTTCCTTTATTTCCAAGGAATCTTTTCCCAAAAAATCAAAAACTTGATTTTTTCTTATAAAGAAAGTCTTGATTTTTAAATTAAATAATTCAAAAATGCCTGCGGGCATACAATGACACATTACTAACGTACGCTCTTTATTGCTGGCTGAGCCGGTGTAGTAGCAGCAGTGGTTCTATCTTACAAGTGCAAGCGAAGTGCTTTGCTTATTTTTTTACTTTCCCGTACTGTAAGATGGGATCGCGAAAATTGTCGATTCTGAGATTTCAACCAAAATACATGCTTTGGACGTCTAGAAGCCACAAAATGTTTTTAAAAAAATGTCAGTCGGTATGTGTGTGTGGCGCGAAATCTCAGAAGCAACTGGACCAACTTTAATGAAATTTTCGACACCTACGTTTAACGAAAATTTGTTGAGAAATCTGGCATATTGCTCTTTGGAGACGCCATATGAATATGCAGGAAAATTTTTCAACGCATGAAAACTGTGAAGTAAACTGGGGATGAGCTAATGTGGTTCGTATCACAGCCCGCTATTTTCTTCGTTACACCTTCTATAAAGTTTTGACCCTTTTGGTTTTCACATCTATTTACTTAAAAAATTAGGTATCAGATCTGAATTAAATTTGATATTGCAAATGCCCCAGTGTTATAAACTACGACAATTTTTGGTAGCTGCGAATTGAAAAATTTCCAAAATTGACAATTTCAAAAGGAACTAGCAACTCGATTTGGTTTTAATTTGTGTAAGGTCCACAGAGCTAGAGATGAGCTACATTTTGGCTCGCGTCCCAATCCTCTAATTTTCCTGCGAGGCCTTACATAAATTTCTGAAAATCGAAAATTCCTGCCCCCTCCCCCAGGCAAGTGCGGTCGTTACAAGTAAGCGGCAAGCCCACTGCCCCTACACAAGTCGTGCACAGTATGTGATGTTGAGAGGGCGACTGCAACTAACTAACAGTATCTAAAGCACAGACGAAGTGCTTCGCTCATTTTTCTATCTAGCCCTGTATATTACGGAAATACGTCGTGTTTGGCATTACTTTCAAGCTATACTATAAAGATATTAAATTTGATGGTGTAGCAGAACCGCAAAAAAAGATTTTAGTATATGATAATTATGAAAGCTTATTATACAAGTATTGACGTAATTTTACGTAAGTTATGCAACGTGTATTAATAAGCAAGTAATTGAAATTTAACTGGATACCACTCATGCGTGCTAAAGTTGTTCGAAACGTATAACAATTTATTGACGGGACAAAAAGCGACTGAAATATCCGATTGTTTAAATGCGAGGGTAAAAAAAACATTTCAACCCTATCCGCCTTCGTTTCGAAGCCGGTTCGTAATTGACTTCATCTCTTCTCTAAATTCTCGATTTTATCTGGATGTGGATGCAGGCTGTAGCATCTACATCAGCCGAAATGTGTTAGGGTAATCGAGCTCTGGGTTTCTAGTCCGCCGCTCCCGCAAGCCGTTAATTCGCTTATTTTATGAGGCCTTCTGGCAGTTGGCTCTGGCCCAAAGAACGCGCGAAATCATCACCGAACTTGAATCGTCCTTTTTGAAAAGCAGAACTTGAAGAACCACTTGAAGAACTCCAAAAAGTAACGTAATAACAGCAGCCTTCCCTCCGAGATAAAATGCCCGTATTTGGTGGTGGTGTCGCGACAGTTGCCCAGCTCGTTTTACGAGAACGAGGGATGCGTCCGCACTCACCCCACACTCTGGGTCGCTGTACAGATATTGATCGGAAATTGATGTAATTTGAGATACAGTGAAGTCCCGAGATATTGAGATACGACCAAGGTATCAGATTTGTATGCCAGACTATGCTACTTCCAGATTTAGGTATGATTTTCGATATTAAGCGTATGTGAATCAAATTCGGCGCCACCCCTTGTTCCATCTCTCCTCCTACGCGTGTTCTGTTCTCTTCACAAAAGGTGGCTTGTATTGAGGTTAAGACATGCCTTTGCTGGCGCCAGATGCTGCTACATCTGAATTTCCGGCTTTAGTGACCGCTCCTTGCAGTTCAAGGTACCCTCATGCCGCAAAACAATTTATAATTGGAAGCCCGCAATAGATTAACTTTTTATTATCTTTGTTTTACTTTGCCACAAGGTGTAATACGTTCTCGATAAAAAGACAAGAAACGAAATTCAATAGAGAATTTGTCCATATTCATTATGCTGTATACAAGAAAAACGTTTACTGTTTACCAGGCCTTATCCTAAGGTTTTTCCCTCACTGCAGAAAAATGTGCTGCAAATAAATTGTTTTTTTCAAAGGTAGAGATAGACTTTTGTTAATAATTTTGATTTGTTTGTTCAGTACAACTGCATCTGCTTAAACCGTTCTTTTCATACAAAAATCATGTTTTCCATCGTCTATACGTAAATGTGATTGTTTATATTTTAACCTCCCCCCCCCCTCCCTAAGAAATCTTGGTCTTTGGATGTATTTTTTATTTTATAGTTTTTATCTTTGAAAAAATCTTGTGCATAATTAGATTGTATCTCCCTAGATCTATTACAATACTACATTTGATCTCAATCGGTCAATTCGTTTTTGAGTAATACGGCGTTAAATTCTAAATTGTCAAAAAATAATAACGTCCGCTATGTTAAGGCTAGAAAATTTCAGGAAAAAACGTTTGATTTGCCTTTAAGTCTTCCATCAGATTCGTTTTCAAATTTAGAAAATGGTTTCCGAAAAAATGCTACGAAAGGAAACATGTCTAGCCTTCGCTTCCAGTTTCGAACGTTTAATAAAATTTTTAATTCTATTTATGAATTTTTAATATACTTCAACATTCCAAATTGAACCATCCGTTTGGGAGTTATGAGGTGCAACCCACCTTCAGACAGACATTTTCAAAAACCACTTCTTTTGGATTCTGAAAGGCTGAATTGTATATTTCCACCAAAATCTCAAATTAAAAAATTTTTATGAAATCAATACTTCTGTATACCGAAAGTTTGGTAAAGTACTAATAAGTTTCCCACACAATTTCATTCACCTCAGCTAGTAATAACAACCAAAGAACTTTTTATTTCCCACAATAAACGTTTTATCATAAATTTCTTTTTATTATGTTTTACTAGCATCTCTGGTTATAAAATTCAAATTCTCTATTATTAAGTCGAATATGAACACAGCTCTTATCTAGATTAATTTTATACTCAAGGACTAGAAGTTTAAAAAGGTCGAAGGTTGCTTGTCAAGTGATTTTATGTTCTTTGATAGACAGACAACATTTTGTTAACAACGATTGGAGCACAAAGACGCGCCTTTCAATTGTTGTTTTAATTTACTTCATGTCGTACACAAGATGTCTTTATAAATAAAACAATGTGAACGATTCTAATCTACATAATTTTCAAGAACTTGTTTTATAGTGACCTGCAGTAGGTACAATATAAACCTGAGATTGTAGTCATCATTTTTAAATGATAGATATTTCGTGTAGGTATGTTAGGTTTATGTAAAAGTGACATGAAATATATTTCAAAATGCAGGAGGTAAAGCACCTTTAGCTTTGTAATATTTTAGTGTTTGAGATGAGTTACAAATTATTTTTTTGCGGAATGTTCCTATTTAAATTATGAATCCAGCATTCGTTATAGACCGGTTCACTTGAACACAACCAGCTCTAGACCGGTTTAATTGTTACAGCTAGAACCACTAGGGTGACAACATTGTTAATATAATAACCAAATCACTTAATACGAAACCTTAGTAATTAAAGTAACAGCTGCGGAGTTCTGACCGTTAGGATTTTAGTAGAATAGTTCTTCCAATAATTATACGGGGTGTCCCAACAATGTAACAAGAAGAACACACATCAACCCTTAGTAAACAGTGGATATCCGAATCCTCAATTACCGTTCAGAAATTTTTGACCATTAATGAATTCGCGCATGTCTTGTCAAAGTCGCTAAGCTCACTGTGGTCATGTTATAAAAAGATAAATTCACTAGTTAAAAGTTACACTGTTTATACTATTTATAATATATTGGAAGCTTTTATTAATTTGTGTTTGGATAGATTCTTGTTGCTAACTTAATTTACAACATATCATTTTCATTTTCATTAAAAATCTGTAACCTATTAGATTCACTTTGCTTAGCATCCTACTGCTATTCAGTATACAGTCAAAGCAATAAGAAATTGAAATGAGAAAATACCAAAAAATATGCTATAACAGTGGCGGGTAATTTTTGGCATCGATATTAATTTGTACTTGCTTGGTTCAAATATTATAAGTACTACTGACTGCATCGAGAAGTTGAGGTAGTATCTTATACAGGATGGGTCAACAAGACCGCTGCGCGGGGGTTGTTCAAAATGTAGATCTTACGTGTTGGTGGTAGGGATATGAACCGAAAAATAAATAAGGTTTGTGTTTTCAGTTACGGTTTAAATTTTTAAAAATTACGGTCATATATTTGGTGATGGTTTACTGCTACTAAAAATTTATTTTTTTGGTTACGATTACCGGTATATTTTGATATATTTGATTAAAAGCAAAGAAAATTCTCTACAAAATTAAATGAAAAAATTATGCCAGCGCTATTGAAATAATACCAATCACGAAAAATTAGTGGCCTTAAAAACATTTCGTTTTTGTCAAATTGAAACAACAACTGCCCCATTTGATAGTGTATATGGTTTGCTGGGGTTTAAATTAAAAATAACTGTGAACACCGTTGTGAGGCATGGGTTGGTCAAGAGTTTGAATCTCGTGCGGGTTTCATTTTTAAATTTTAATTCTACTACTTTTTGAAAAAGGTGTACATAGGTTATCCTTATTATTTATGTATTGTGTACATGGTGACATGCTACTGTTTATGTTCCCTGGGAAGTTTTTAGCGATAGTGTCAGTGCCGTAGACGCAGCAATGTGCATGCCTGACGGCTAATAACACAAAAATTAGGTACTTGGGAATACAAAAATATGCTGCTGGTAAAGTACCCATATCACGTTATCCGATGACGTCATACCGGCAAAATTTTGCCAGTCGATAAGCACCAGCCACGATATATACATATTAGCCTAGGGTTGCCACTCGTTCGGTATTCGCCCGCACAGTTTTCTAATTCAAAAATTTGTTTGGTGTTCGTCACGTGTGCTGAGCCGGGCACAAAATGTTTGAACCTGCTTTAAATTTTTCCAAATTTTAATATTTAAAACTCTCTAAAACTCTAATAATTAAAATTTCCCGTCTTACTTACCGTGGTCACGTGGAGTCGCGAACTGAATTGGCTATACCAGCGGTTTTTTAACTTTGGTAGCCTGAGGACCCCTTTTACGTACAAAAAATTAAGGACTCCTGCCTCTTGGAGGTAGGCTTGGAAGTTTTTGATGACTCCGCCACATAATCTTACTAAAACTATAATATACCTATGGTGAGTTGATACTCTCTATTTTGTATGAATTTAAACAACAGAGTTTTGGAAGTAACGGACACGTTATTAATAGAAACATGCATATGTTTCAGTACTGTTAGTGATTCGCATTTTCCTATACCCCCATTAAAAAACCGCCAAGCTAGGCATAACTGTCGTAAAAGCAGAACTTCAGACTATATTAATTTAAACATTCACTGTTCGAAATTCTATGATTACTAGCTGAACCCGTTGGCTACGGTTCGAGCTTTTTTGGTAGCTTCATTTAGAAAAATTATATCCGCCGTGCGTCACTGAGTTGCACAATTTTAGCTACAGCAGTATTCCTCTGAGGTTGAGACGGGTGGAAGGAGTCCGGATTTAGTATCGTAGACAGCAAAAATAAAAGACTGCAAAGAACAACACAAAATAAAAATGGAAATAACAATCCTAAGAAGTTTATTTTTTCTTTACAGGTAGCGTAGGTACTTCCTTTAATTTAATAACGCACCCAAGCATGTTAAATTATCTTGATTATTTTCATATGAAAATAGTTTATGTATTGAGTTGGTCTTTTTTCTCCCCATAACTATAAAACAGAAACTCAAGTTTTCCTTAGATTCTAATTTTCTTGAAAACCGTTGATTCTAGGTGAATCCATGTTTGAATAAAAATTCAGCGCAAAAAAACTGTAACTATGTAAAAATTACAAAGTGTTCTGTTTAAAACAAACAACCTGTAAAACCATATTTATTTTAAAATATCTGGAGGATAATACATGGTATTAACTAACATTAAACAAAAAAAAGGTTATGGTTTGGAAATACGGTTCCTGCAGATTTTATTAGTAAGGTCTGCAAAAGGCCAATTACAAAAAAATGTTGAATAACTTGAAAACGCCACAACGGAATTTAAAAAAAAACATATTCAAAAAGGCAATTAAAACGCAAATGGGAATATACAAAAATATACTGTGTGTTTTGTTAAAGTTTAGTGTACCACTCTCATATGGAAACCCTGTATATATGTAAATAAATTTTAAATGGAGTTCCTACAACTTTTATTTGGAATATTTTTCTGTACTTTAAACAGTAAAGGAGCACTAGGGCCTTGTTGACTCACCCTGTATATACCTATTATCTTACAAAGGTGGTTTAAACTTGCTAGTTTACGCTAAATATTTATAAGGCTAATCATTATCTTAATTGGCTTCTTTGATTCCAAACTGCTCTTAACCCTAATCGTGTTCAAATTAAGGATTATTGAACCCAGGGACGCTTAAGCATATACTGGCGCTAACCAACGCTGAAGTTAGAGTATTACCACAAGTCCAAAATACAGTATGATCAACAAAATTTAGGTAAAGGGTGGTCATGAAAAACAAAACCTATGTCGCAACTAATTTATCAATTACATACCGTCATAAAAAATATTTTTTATATTATCGTTTGTGACTGCATGAATTACGTGTCCACATGAGTTTTGTCATCTATCTATTCATTAAAAGTTTGTTAATCTGGTGCATTACAAAACATCTTACGATAAATATTGATTATTATAATACGTAGATTATAGATTGGAAATGATTGAGAAAATAAAAAAGCCATTAGTTTGATTCATCATTCTTCAAGTATTAACAGTTGGTTAACCTTACATAAATCTGAACACTCGTAAAATTTCACTAAAATCGATTTTTTTAAGCTTGACCAGTAGAGTGCTGAAAGTGGTCATAAAAGTTTTCCCCCCTAATTGATAGAATGAAGTAGGTTGCACGCAAGGTGTAAGTAAAAGGATGTTCCGTATTTCTCGAAAAAAGAGGAAATTTGTTCCTCTTCGGTTTACATTTTCGAGGGTTGTAAACATCTCGCATGCGGAGTGCTGTACATCATAATAGACTCGATATACCTACCGCTTGGTGCTGTAGGTTGGTAAATCTTGAGGATGTGTTCCGCTTGACGGCGGAAGTGACACGCATAGGTGCTGCCACTCACCCACAAAAAGCACCGATACTTAGGGAGCTAAAAGCTTTCGAACAGGCGAGCTTTGCGCTGAAATCTGGTAGACGAGCTTTATGCGGAGACGAAATTCCGGTTTCGCCCATAAACGATGCCCCGAGGTGTGAAAGTTAACCGATATTTCTGTTTTCGTTATCAAAAATATTTTTCTTCTGCGAAAGTCGTAAATTTTTAACATTAAAATAAGCAGCCGGCGTTAAATTTAAATTTATTTCGCGTGTTTAGTTGCCATTTTGATAAGACGCTTTCCAGTACAGATAGGTGGATTGGATTTGGAGTATCGAGTCGGGTTGTAGGGGATGCAGGTGAGGTGACGGCGACAGATAGACAGGGTGAGGGTGGACTGGGTGCGCTTGCGTGGGACGTTATCGAGTGCGCCCCAAGTCCGCAACCCCACTCTGTTTCGGGCATCGGTGGCGTCCGTGCGTGCCTTTCACTCGCGATATGTGCCCGATAGCGCCGCCTCTGCGTCATGTTAACACAAAGCTTCGAATTTTATTATACCTTTATTAATTTACACCGCATACGTGAGCGATAACGATCGCACGCAGGAAAGAAAGATTTATGCTTTTGACCCTGCGGCTCTGCTGTAAAATTAATTGAAAATAGAGCTACCCCTATGCGTTAGTAAGGTCCGAGCCACACAAACAAATTGGACGTTAAACACTGAAATCTTTTCACTTGGACAGCTTTTCATAACATATCCTTTAAGCTATCGCAGAAGAAATGTGGAAACTTTTTGCTCGCGCGAAAAACATTCAAGTGATAATGTGAACGCGTGTGTGTGTGCAAAAAGTGTCATTGGCTTCAGAAAATGGATAGTTACAGTCCCAGACCGCCACCCCTTCCTCGGAGGGTGCGGAATATATACGCTGAACCCTTTACCCAAGAACCCAGGTAAAGTTTCTGTAAATTATAATTTACATAAATTTATCAGACGACTCGACTCATTTACTCGTTATTTACGCATTTTTTTGTTTAAGTTAAAATGAATTAAACACCCCAAAGGATTATTTACCCTCCTCATCATTTACCTAAGAACTCGACTAAATGATCCTTTCGAAAAATTATCATTTATTCAAATTTACACTTTATCTGTTGTATCATTTGTTGCATTAAACTGCATTTTAAAAATTCTTGAAAACATTCCTATTAATCAAAAACGATGAAAAAGCAAAAAGATTTGTTTTATAACAATCCTTACAAAAATTCATCCGAAGTTTCTCTTAAAATCAATTTAAATGCTGCTATTTGCAAAAATGAAATATCCAAGATGTGCTCCTTAATGAAAACGTAATTTCCCGAAAGGTTTCCAAACGATAACGCTAAATTTCGGTCAATTTCCTTGAATCTCTTCTGCTTCTCTTGGCATTTTTTGTTGTGTTTTAATATTGTACGCTTGGAAAATGAAATTTCTTTAAAGACATTCGTACAGAATTTTTATTATGCTACAATTCCCTTATTTGCATTTGACACAATTGAACTTGAAATGACCTCTTATTTTCTGTAATTGTAATAACACTGTCTTTTTCAGTAAAATTTTTCCATATTGTGTATGTACTAATTTTTAAACTTAAACTCAGCAGTGCAGTGGGAATTTTTTATAACTTGCATATTATGTCTGCAGATTCTTTTACGTTCATGTGTTACCAAAGACAACTGTTTTTTTTTAGTTTTACTGATTTTTGTGGACGTATAATTAAGAAATTTTCCAAGCCATTTTAAAAATACGTTCGATAGTATAATTTCAGCATTTTCTCTGAAGACTTTTAAACCCGATAAGAGTATGAAAAAAAGCCGACACTAGTAGAAGTTATTTGTAAAAATCACGTCCTACACGGAATTCGCTGCATGTTCATTTTGTTTCGCTATTTACAAATTTTCTAAGCGGATACGTCTTCTGACATCCTCAAACCCAGTATAGTAGAATGAAGGACAGCAAGAAAAATTACAAGTGGCGTCATTACCGTAAAAGGAGTTACACTATTTGAGATCTGCAATTTAGATGTCGCCTGTTTTAGTTTTTGCCCCAAGAGATTCTCTAAGGAGATAAGTTTCAAGAACCTCATAAAAATAGAAGTAAGGGTGTCAAATAAATGGATTAACGTCATTAACGAAATGTGGTTAATTCTCCTTTGCAAGTTTATGCATCATAAGGGGTCTTACCAGGCAAAATTTTAACTATCGGCGTTTATTTTTAGAAATATTCTTTATATTTCTTTTTCGCAGAGATAAGTTTTTAATATTCCTTAGGAAAATACAAAATGCAAATTAAGATTTCAGAGGGCGTTCGAATTACCCTTAGAACTGAAAGCTTTAAAGAAATGCAGGTTTTCACAAATATTCAAATAATTCGTTTTAAATTTAGATGCAAATAGCTGCTTGGGTGCAAGGAAAACTTTACCGAATTAATGTTTGCACTCAAATAACTTCTCAGAATTTTGATTTTTTTAAAATAAAATCAGCTGTGTTGTTGGCGATATTTTTTAAAATTTTTTAAGTTACTTTACGTTCACGTCAAATACTCTAGATTAGGCTTAACGTATTTTTGAACACAGTAAATTGTTTTCGACATATTTGAATTATTCTTGGTCTTAAAAATTTCCCAAGACTCACAGAAATGAATTGCATTAGCTCAGTTCCCTGCACTTATTAAATCAACATCTTCTTAAACGAATCGCTAAAAAGTCTTAAAGGGTCTAAGCAGTTCTATCAGTTTTTAACTCTCAAGTTTAAATTTTTCCCTCTATTCGTGTTAAAACCGTAATAAGTTCGTAATAGTGGCTGGGGTGCAGTATTTCTTTTAGTAGAACTACTAAAAGGGCACGAATTTTTATAATACCTCCCGCAAACTGTGTGCTACGTGCAATTTTCTCTCATTTCAGATGAAACACTAAAACATATTTATCTTTAGAGCATGTTGCTGCAATAATGGGATAAACTAGAAATTCTAAAGAATTTTTGCCGAGATAATGTTTCAATTTCTATTCATGGCGCAAAAGCAAGATATTAGCTGCATTTTAGCAGTGTTTCTCTTCTGCAATTTAAATTGTTTCGCGGGAGGAATGCGTGGAAAAACTGCTTAATCCCCTTTATTATTTGATTTCAATTACGTGCCCGGAAAATCTTGTCCTCTGGCAATGAATAAACATAAGCTCGAAGCGATCGGTGCGGTGTGTACACGTTGATGTTTATGGAGGGCTTAGCTCAACTATGTTTCTCTAATATTTTATTTATAGTTGTGCCTGCTCGTTGCTTGTCATTAAGAGCTCCGGAATTCCTAAAAGTCTAAGTGCTCCTGAAGCCAATTTGTTTCTGACAAATGTGTAGCTTAAATTGGATAAAAGCTGTTTGCGTGCTTGTATGAAAATATAATCGCAGGTAGCATGAAACTTGCTAAATATATAAAAGAAAACCCACGGCTTTTTTTAGTGCTCGTAGTAAAAATAAAATTGAGCATAAAAAACCCTTCATTTCTGCATAAGAAAATAAAGTAAAAATCGTTGTTTAAAATTCTAGGAAATTTTGACTAAAATTACTTCACTAAAATCCTTTTGGTCTGTTGTTTTATACATATATATACTTCAGTAAGATTTTGCAAGGTTACAAGACGTGTCAGATGTCCGGACCGTGCTGAGTTTCCACACCCTACCTAGTCGGATTCGATAACAATATCGAGTTGACAAAGTTGTTCGGTGCAGCAAAAATTTGTATTAAAATAATCTCATTTTTTACACTATCCGTCAAGTGTGGTATATTTACAAACTATATTGCAGAAGTTAAAGAACATACCGGATTTTCCGGCTGTTGTGAACCGTGTCGGGTTTCCAAACCTCGCTGGTTTTACAAGCCGTGTTAGATTTAACAGAATCGTGAATAAATTTTTTTTTTAATTTCAGATCCTGTGATTTTTGATTCTCAATAATGTGTATGATCGGTTTCTTAAAAATCTGTATACAATACGAAAATGGTTATAAAACTTCTATGAAATGGATATACAGTGACCGAAAAAATGTTGGCAACATATGGGGAACATTTCTATTATTATAATATTCGAAAAACTTATTTTGGGATCGCTTCTGCATCTCAGATAACCTAAAAATTGAGTCAGGCATAAATCACGTGACTTAAAGTTTGCAAATGAAAAAAATTAAATATTTTAGCCGAAAATCACCTTATTTGACAAAATATCAAAACAAATATTTAAAAAAACTGTTTAAAATTCAATTCTAATGCCATATTTTGTTTTTAGCATACTTGGAAAAACTAATTCAAAAAAATCGTTTTTTGTTATGTACCTGCTTGTTGCAATGGTTTATTCTAATAGCCATTGCAGTTCTTTAATATTATTTTTGTTCTAGTCAGGATCAAATATATCTAGGTATACTGGCACAGAAAAAATATTAAAAAACTGCAATGGCTATTAGAAACAAACCACTGCAACAAAGCAGGTACCCAACCAAAGACGATTTTTTTGAATTAGTTATTTCAATTGGGCTAAAAACAAAATTTGTGTTCGATTATAATCCAAACAAATGAATTTCACTGGAATCAATTAATTTCATAGAAAAAAATGGGGATTTGGCGATTTAACATAAAAATATAGTTTACAAGTGCTATTTGCATTTATTAATATTTTTGTTCCAACCTTTGCACATGGCAATGAAATTTGATTTTGAACTTGTTTTGGCATTTTCTAAAATAACGCGATTTTTCGCCAATTCGATTTTTTTTAATTTCTCGGCAAACCTGAAGTAACGTGACCTACGTCTAAATCAATTTTTTGGTTATCTGAGATGCAGAAGCGATTCCAAAAATAAGTTTTTGGAAAATTGTTATAATAAAAATTTTCTCTACATATTGCGAAAATTTTGCCGGTCACAATATGCATTATTTCGCTGCTTTCTGAATATTGAATGCGTAAGCTTCATCACCAAAACTAAAACATCTTATCGAAAAACAATTGTTTAAGTTGTTAATTGTTCGACTTGTCAATTTTCCGAAAGCTATTTTTCGAAAAGCAATTTTATAGTAATAATTTTTCGAAGGACTATTTTATGAAAGAAAATTAAAATAAAATTTTGTTTTAACGCTATTTTTTGAAATAGGTCAAGTTAGGCTTGGTTACGTTTCTTATGAAAACTGAAAACAGTTAATTTTTATTTTTAGCGTCGTTAGCATTTTTAAATTTATTGCTTTTATTTATTAAAAATGTTCATTTTCGAATAATTGTCTGTTAGGAATATTGATATTCGAAAAATTGCTTTTTGAAAAACTACTTTACAATTGTTATTCAAACAATTGTTTTGAAAAATTGTATTTCGTACAATTGTTTTCGAACAATTTTCCTAAATCCCATTAAATAAGATATAAATTAAAAGTCGAAATTATTGCTAGAACTCTGTAATTTATGCGAAGCAACACATTGTACTTTCCAAAAGTAAAGCACACGTGAGCCAATAAAACTAAACAAATAAATAATAAAGTCAATTACGAAGCAAGCGCGGAGCCTGCGGCACGATAGAATACAATTTAAACTTGATAGAGTGTAATTTAATGCATATTAAATAAAACGCTGTTATTGTCATGCAAATGCAATCACATGAGTTCTAAATAAAAGTAATTTGTGTCATTTTGTGATATGCGTTGTGGAGGCACTCGATGCGTTTTGTATCTACTCGCGGTATACAGAGATCATTCTAGCATGAAATTGCGTTTTCATATGCAATAAACGTACGCCCTATGATCTAGGAGCTGCTTTAATCGGTGGGCTTTGCACCGCCCTGCTCTCTCTGCAAACTCGTTTTAATATGCAACTACGCTGATTATTAATGTTTAATTAATGTGAAAATGCAATCGGAAATGTAGATTTGGTGATCACAGACCGGTAAATTACTAACCCGCACGCGATGGACGTTCACTTTGATGGTTTCTCGGTTAATTACAAAAACAAAGAAGTACCTGCACAAGTTTCGAGTTCTAATGGGAAAGGCAAATGGAGAATGTCAAAGGATATACATCTATCTTACTCTCTCTGCAAAGTTTTTGTTGTACACACCGCACGTGAAACTAAAATTTTTCATAATTAAATATACATAAATCACAGCGGTAAAGACTTCTGTTTTTAGTTGTAAATAGAAATGGTAGGCTATGTTTGCTATATGTCTATTTTAAGAATAAAATTTCCATCAAATTAGGCTAATAAAATTGGAAAAAGTTTGAAAATTTAAATATTACAGTAGAACGCTTCGAAATTGTTTAAAATATTCACAAAAGCTACTCAAATAAACAAATTATATTAAAAATTCTTGAAATTTCTAGGCAAAGTATACTTCATTTGTTACCATTTAAAACCACTACTTGTTACATGGGAAGTATACAGGGTGTCCATGTAATGTAGGAGTTTTCAATAACAATTTTAATAGTGGTTCTAAAAAAATCCTTTGCGACATGAATATGAGACACCCTGTATATTTTTCAATATGCTTATCCTCCATCTATTCGCCTATATAACTGGAGTTAGTTGTTTTATGTTTTTGCAGCGTTGCCATGTGATGAAATTTTTTGTGAAAGACCTGACAGATACCTTAATTTAAAAAACGGCTTACTGGAGTTAATTTTTAGAATTAATAAAACAACATTTTCCATCACTACTGGATATTTCGAACTAAAATAATCGAACCGATCGCTTATCGAAATATCTCGAGATGTTGCAGAAAACCATTCGAATGATTTTAGGATTTTAATATTTTCGGGTTTGTCCATTTTGGACGCGGGTGTTGAAGCAATACCCCTTTGCAGTTGGCAAATGCAAATGCCCAATGCAGATATATGAAACGGTGACATTAGGAGTGGTCAAGATTTGTATACATACACAAAACACTTTGTGATGATAAGAATTCGGATTGCACTAATACGGACACAATTCCTGGAATGCAAACGCAGAAAGATGAAACGTACTGCGGCGAGGAACAATGAGAAAAGAACATTGTAATTGGAACCTTCCCATAATACTTTTGTCACTGCTCTCATTTTTTTTAAATAACTTATTTATAAAAGAGAAAAATGTACCCACTTTTGGAGTTTATTAAAATATTACCTAAAAAGAAGCCGAAATTAGCAATAAATAGTGATAAAATTTGAAAAGACTATAAGAAATCGAAACAGACAATAACACCGAAAGTTTAATTTGCGTACGTGACTAGCTGTTGGTTTTTGTCCATGGTTTAATTTATAACATATTAATTGTTTTATAAAGCAGAAAAATGTATCCACTTACGCGGTTTATAAAAGTATTACTCAAAAAACAAGCCAAAAGTTTACGCTGTTTTGCCGAGCGACTCGAGAAAAGACAAGAATGCGAAATATTGATTCATAAGAGCATCGAGAAGCAAGCGCAAATTGTTTTTACTACTTTCCACTGCATAGGTACATTCGAACGATTTTATCCGAATGAACATTCGATTAGTAAAACCTTTCGAATGCCAATCATCCGATTCTGAAAAGCATTCGATTATGCCCATTACTAATTCCCAGATATTTTCTGTGTTTGTTGGGCAGCATAACTGGAATTTCTTTTGTAATGGAACACCCTGTATATTTGTGCATATTATTATGCTCTACCTATTCGTATATACAATTTTAGTTAGCTTTTTTTTGTTTGTGCGGTTTTGCCACGTTATGATTTTTGATGACACAGGAAGTATCTATAAAAGTATTAATTTTAGTTAGGAGGTATCTCTATACTAAACGAAAGAGAATTAAATTTTGGATAAGATGCGGTACTAAAATATAGAGTATTTTATTAAAAAATACCTAGTTACGACCATTTGAAAATGACGGAAATGGCTCCTCTCAAATAGACAATGAGACCAGTTTAAATGTCATAACATAAAGGGTTGTTTTTATTTACAGGGTTTCAAATATTATTCCTTAATTCTGAAAATTAACGTCAGTACGCCGCCATTTTCAATTTAGACATCTAACACAGTTTTCATAAAAAATTCATTACGTGACAACGCCGCAAAAACATTTAAAAAAATCTGACTAGAGAAACAATTACGGGATAGGATTATGTAAAAATATACAGGGTATTCCATTAAAAAAATCATGTGATGTTGCGCAGCAAAGGCAGAACATGTCGAGTTAAAAATAAGCTTATAGGTTAAGCAACTACTGAAACCTACAAAATTCCTCTAAAACAAATAAATAATAATAATCACTATATAGCTTATTATCAGTAAAATGCGGATTTTAAAATTATTATACTCTTTAAGATCATCATATTATAACTTCTGGAATCCTAAGAGATACATACTTTAGTTTAGAGTTTTAAAATAGTTTTCAAAATTCATGTTTTATGGCATTTCAAAGCCCTCCCATGGTTTTTCGAAACTCGATAAATTATACCGTCTACGCGGGATATTTGAATTAATGAAAAGTTAATATACTGACCAGTTCAGTAATAACACAGCCTGGTTCCTAAAAACATTCATAAAACTTAACGGCTTTTTGTAGTTTAATTGGATACAGTTGAGAAATCAGACAAATCGCATATCTTTTTATTATATCATTGCCCATGTGCGTCAAATTTTATGGCTGTAATTGTTAATCCAACACTTAGCACTTCATAACTCTCGATTTTGTGTTTTATTTTTCATTACTTTGTAGGATGAAACATTTCTTACTTTTGTTATAGTTTAACAAAATATTTATACAGTATTTTACTAACCAAAAATTCAAATTAGGTAATTTTGAATAATTTACCCTCGTAGAATTTTGAAGATATTCATGAATAAAGTAATAATGAAGTAATAAAAACTAAAAGCATTATACATTTAAACGTATTTCGGGTATTATTCTCATAAAAATATTCACGTGCGTTTTGAACTTATCTATCAGTTTTTTTTAGCACCTAGTTCGTTGCCACTCCAAATTTGTTACCTTTTAACCTGTTGTGCGTGACCAACGCAATTTCTGAGCTTGCGTTTGTGGTCAAAGACTTAAAGATTATAGGTAGCAAACATTTTTTCACGGAAAAATTTCGTAATTATTGGTTTTAGGATAACTCAAGTTGACAGAAACTAATTAATTTTCCTTGTAAAACTTTTGCTAATCCACTAAACGCAGTAATTAATTCCCTGTATTAGTCAAGCTCGAAAAATAAAATTCTACTGCATTGAATTCGGAATTTAAAAGCTTTGACTACTTAGAATTTTTTTTTTCACTTCATGCGCTTCAGTTCTGACGTATTTTTTTCAGTTGGAAATTAATTTTGGTTGCTACTTTGTAGGTAATAATACGTTTAGTTTATGGCCGCTTTTAAATCAAAATAGCATAGTTG
The DNA here is from genome assembly GCA_958336395.1 of Ctenicera cuprea. Lineage (NCBI taxonomy): Eukaryota > Metazoa > Arthropoda > Insecta > Coleoptera > Elateridae > Ctenicera > Ctenicera cuprea. The sequence goes on from OY284488.1 coordinate 34,553,578, forward strand.
AAATCCGCGTATAAGTCGATTATTAAAAGGCTTGTTCTCATAATGGCTTTATGGTTCTGCATGGAGTCCAGAGTATGAATGCAAGGAATTATTCCAATATAAGATAAATTCTGAAAGCAACCACCGCGTGAAATGGGTGCACGATGTATTTTATTTGGGGGTCGAAAACCTGGGCTATTTCGTAATTCCTAACGACTCTGCATTGTAATATAAGCTCACGTTGTACGCGGAAGTTCAATGTAGCGCAACAAAACTCGGTATTGGTTTTGGTAGTCCCTAAACACGGCCATAACTAATATGCAATCACGAAACCCGCATAATATGTTCGAAAGCCCTGCTGATGGGACGCGACAGTCCCAAAACCACTTTATTGGATTCCGTTTGGGAATTACTCGGAAAAAGTCGTATGTCATTGAGTTAAATCAGAATTTGTATCAGACTTACATTGGATTTATATATTGGATTTTGAGGTTTATTTGAACGCGTCATCTTGCACACATCTATCATGTGAGGGCGCACTTTTTTCAATTCGCTTTTGGGAATCCCTGGTTACGACGCTTTTTCACGCTCCCTGCATCTCACCGCACCGAAACCAACCCGAAATTAGAATCATTGATTGTAATCAGCTCACTCGACTGATACAATATATTTGTGCGATTTTACGCTAATGCCGCTCTTCGGGTGTTTAATCAGGGGAGTTTATATCATCCGACACAGCCCCATTCTAGAACATCTCAAATTATTACCCTTGTCCTCGTTTTGAAAAGAGATTTTTAGCATAGATCTGAAAAGATTGCCATGATGATACAAGTAGTGTATTCCCATTATTAATCAAAGTAGTCAATCAGTTATAGTGTTTGAAAATAGCTTTTGGTTCAATACTCAGTGGTTATTTTGCTCTCATAACGGAAAATTTATTGAAGCATAACATGCCCATATACAAACTGCGTATGATATACACAGGGCGAGTCTGGAAAGTAGCATCCCCCGCTTATCTTGTTAAAAACTGATTTGATCAGAAAAGTTCTTTATTAAAAGTTGGTCAGAATATTATACACCATTCTGTTATGTATTTCTTTTTATTATACGACTTACCGGGATTGAAAACATAACATGCCAGTTTCTTATTGGAATGGCACCCTGTACATTTTATGTCATATTTTTTAAATTTTCTTCTCTGCGACTACGTAAAAATCAGGGACAAGAACCGAAAAATACAACGTCGGTTTTTAATTACTGTTCAGTTTTTTTTTTCATATTTTGCTTACGTTTTCGGTTACGGTTTACTATTACTAAAATTTTCGGTTTCGGTTAGGGTTACCGGTATTTTTTCGATTTTCTTGAGAAGCAAAGAAAATTTTCAAAAAGTGTATGTGGAAAATTTTGATTTTGATGCCTTATGAGTATTACTCAAAAACCAGTTGATAGAGCGGGAAAAAACTTGGTATGATAATAGCCCTAGAGCAACACAATGTTACTATTTAACAAAATAAAAATAGAAATGAAAACTGTGAAGTAAAATATATCACCACAATTTTAGAAATTTTCAAAAAATATTGCTCAAAAACTGGCCATACATATTGTTAACTCTGCCAGCTTATAGAGCTAGGCATTTGCTTTAATTTTATTCGTGTCCCAATTCTGCTAAATTTTCTGTGATGCCTTCTATGACTTTTTGAAAATTGCCCTTTTATTGAGGGTTGAGAAAAACGAAGCTTTGTAAAAAACAACCCAACGTCTTTTTAGGGATTTTATTGGATTGAATTAGGCTTTTTGTTATAATCCTCATAAAGCCCCCTGTCATTGTATTAGTTTTCATTCTTTTATATTATTGCGCTATGAAATAAATAAAAGGAATATGTCGAGGCAACAATATACGATTTCAGTTAACAAAAAATGCTAAAAATTATGCTTACTGCTATGCAGCAAAAAAATGCAATTTTTAAAATTTTAAAACCCACAAAAATCTGCTGGGTTGGAATGAACCTATTCAACTGCCAACCCTGAAACGAGGACAATAAAACATTTCTGTCATGGGTGATAATAAAATAGAATCACAACTTAATTATTACGTGCAGCAATATTTAGAAGTTTTCTTGTCCCCGCCCAATTTTTCGTTGATGATTGTGCTACCATATTATGTCTCGTTTGTTGAACTTTCTATCGTCGTGTAGTGTAGCAACAAACGTGATATATATGTATGATGTGTTGCCTGCACTTTACCACTGTTATACTGGCAATAACCTATTGCTGTTGGGGTTAACAACGTTGTTTATAAATACTTTTGAATATAAGAAAAGTAAAAGTTTCTTAAGTATAGGGAAAGTCTAAACTAAATACTCAACTCATTTTCGCATTTTTGAGAGTTCGGAAAAAATAATTTTATTTGTTTCTACGTCTGCTATGCAATTCTACTCAAATTTCCGCTTAAAAAATTGTTGTTTTGTCATAATCTCGAAATCAAAAATTTTAATGAAATCAATACTTTAGTATAATATGAGAAGTAAATATGGAAAAGTAAAAATTGCATTCACGATATTTTTAAACCAAAATTTGTGTAATTTTTCTCCAATGGGCAAATTTAACTTTATTTACATTCCTCGCTATAAGGAGAATAGCCATAGGAAGGTATTGTGGTTGTCATTTTATTTTCTCTGCACTATTATATGATACTATGAATTTATAACTTTTTGCTGTACATAAATATATACAAAGTTCCATAAATAGCTTTATTCACAGATAACCTTCACAAAGTTTTAAATTTCAACTGCTGTTTTACTAAACGAAAATAATAACTGTGCAAAGCCAGAAGCCTGGGGGCTTCACATGTTGTGTGTTGTGCGCATTAAGTGCTGTATTACGTTCTCATGATTAACCATACTGCACATTATTAAAAATGTATTCTTTAATTTTTGTTGTTAGAAGTGTTAGAACTGTATAACTATTAAGTTGCTTTATTAAAACAATAACAATAAAGTGCTCGAGGCTTCTTAATTCTACTCAAGAGAAGAATGGTGGAGGAATTTGAAATGCGGATGAGGCAAATAAAGCGTTCACAATGAAGGATTATCTTAGAATTTAATAAACCTAATCATAATCTACGTTTAAGTGTTTATAGGAAGTTTATAAATTTTATGGTAAAAATAAAATCCTACTCGTTTGTGTTTTCACATCATTTGAAACCGTACTATCTTAGTAGGTGGACTTTTTCGGGACTGCCCACCGAGCGCTTTATTTATTTGGTTTCAAATATCACATAGTATAATATATCAAGCTATGCCAGCTTCTCCTTTTATCTTTTTTTTCTTTGTTTTACGTATACAATATATTGAGAAGAGAGTATTTCAGAAGTTAGTAGTAACCAATTGGTTGCCTCGTGTAGCATTCTTTAAAGAACGTATAATACGCGAGAACACAAAACAAGGAAAGCAAAAAGCAAAAATAAACATTTGCTTATTCCATAAAAGAATTGTATATTGTGTGTTCAAACGCGAGCGTGGGACTCAAGAAATCTCTAAAGTTACGCTCAAATTGTAATTTATTTTAACGCTTGAGGTAAAACTCGAAATAAATATAAACAGAAACGTTTCCGAAAAATCAAATTCCGTTTCCGTTTGTTGCAGACTCGCCCCTGGGCTACAGCAAACCCAGTTATCCCAGCAGATTCCGGCCAGTGGCAACTCGTTACAAGGAGGGTCACACTGTCAGCAGCAGTCGCCGCTCGTCATGCCCGTTTTCCCTCTGCGACCGGCACCGACGTCGCATCCACCCCATTATTCACCCTACTCCCCGTCCAGATTTCACATAGACAAAAGGTGTCAGAATCGATGCACGTGGAAATGCTTCAGCATCGTCCTCATTTTGATCGCAGTCGTTCTTACAGCCATGCTAGCGTATTTTGCAGGTATGTATATGAGGGAGAGTCTCTTTGTAAACCCACTTAATAATTGATGGGCTTTCCTTCGAATTAAATGAATAGAAAAGTATGTAAGTTTACATAACTCCCCTAGTTCGTTCGGAACATTTAGCGGCGAGGGCATTTCCTTATTAGAATAGCGTGTCGTGTTATAACGGAGCCACAATAAATCGTTAGGGTCGAACAACCCGCCCTACGCCCATAGCGCTATAATACTTTTCTGTTTTCCTTCCACTAACGCTTACTTGAAAGTTTTGACAATATAATGAAGTTAAAGTTCGATGTTCTCCAAAGCTGGCTCAATAATGGACAGTTTATTACGCGGTGTATATCAGCACTTTCGTGCAATAATTTATTAATTAAACATTCCGTTACTTGCTGTACAATATTTTACATACATTTATTTATAGCTGTCAGTTCCATGAAACCAAATATGGATTCTTCCAACTGCATATTAGTACAGGACGTAAAAGACGTCACTAACGATCAGATGACGCAAAATTCAGTCTCGACACAATCACCCACGGAAGGTATCTAGATGTGATTTTCTATGAAGCTATCGTAACTACCAGGATGTTCAATTTCAGAATCTTTGCCCACGAGTACGGCCGAGCATTCTAGCGTCACCACCCAGCACATATCTCTGCAGCAACCACAACAGCAGAGCCAATCACAGCCCCAGTGGCCACCGCTGCTGGAAGTGCGAGAATTCAACACGCTTCACACCGCTACAATTCCACCTTATCAGTTCTGGAACTCCGAATTCCGGAACAAACAACCGGCATTTATCCGGTTTAATTTCACACTACCTTGGGGGGCTAATTTCGCAGTTTACGGTAGAAGGAACGTTGCACCCAGCGTAACGCAATACGATTTCGTGGAGTTCGTCAAAGGGGGAAGGGTTGATCACCGGCTGCGGAAAAGGGACACGCAAGACGCTGACGTCGACGACCATCGCAAGGCTGATTTTAAATTTATACGCAGAAATCATAAAACCGACGTACTTGATAGCATCTCTAGCTCGTACGAAGGCACAAGAAAGATTCTGGCTGATTCAGAGCCCAAGGGGCCCTTCTACGTGCCTCATAATATAAAAATAGATTACTCCGAAGATTTGTCCACTGATCTTCCTCGCCCCACACTTGATCTGGGTCTTCAGATAGACGAACATGTAATCTCGAAACGAGACGCCGAACTCGAATCTATGTTAGTAAACGTGAGCCTCCTACAGTACTTGGACACGGGCCGCTGGTTTCTCTCCGTCTATAACGACGAACTCCAGCCGCACAGTGTATCCCTTATCATCTCCGAAGCTGAAGGCGTCAGCACGACTTGCCCCAACGACTGTTCCGGTCGAGGATCTTGCTACCTGGGAAAGTGCGATTGCATAGATGGCTTTCAAGGGATTGACTGTTCCAAGAGTGAGTATTTAGTTCATCTTACATTCACACGACTTCCTTTTAACACGAGTCGGAACAACAAATACATCACTTATCAGGAAGCGCACGTCTCGCCTCGATTCCCCAAATTAACCATTAACCCAACGCGCACTTAGTAGTATTGATTTCATGACTGTAATTGGAAAATGTTTTCCAATTTATCTCTTTCCTCTCTCTAGATGCGCATGCATGCATATTTGATACATTATATAAACATCAAACCATTTTACGACCGTTCTTAAAATTTCTTCGTAAAATTGTATCGAGATTGGTTTTGATTTAAGAGACAGTAATATGTGATATTGGACTGCATATATTTATTTCATATATTGGAGTATCAAAACGTTGCGCTTGAAAATGTATAAGATTTTAGTAAGTAGCTGTCAGATAAGCTTACTTTTACAAAACTTTGTCTCATATTTGATTTCATACAGATTGAATTGCATCGCAATTTCCAATTGTCGACGGGATTGTTGAACGGATAAAATTGCACTGTCGTGAATTCTCTCAGATTGCTTTCTTGATTTTGTTATCAAGATTTTTGATAACTTATTTACTAGGTTTTATTGTTACTCCTAACATAAAATCGTGACATAATAAAAATGTTACAGGTGTATGTCCCGTACTATGTTCGGCCCATGGTCAATATGGTGGTGGTCTGTGTCATTGCGAAGAAGGTTGGAAAGGGCCGGAATGCGACATTCCAGAATCTGACTGTCGAGTAGCAGATTGTTCTGGACATGGTCAGTGCCTTCACGGAACGTGCCACTGCAAACCTGGATGGAAAGGAGAGGCTTGTGATGAAAAAGATTGTGAAGACCCAACTTGTTTCAACCATGGTGCCTGTGTGCATGGTCAATGCTACTGCAAAGCCGGATGGAAAGGCGATAGATGCAATCTAATAGACGAGCAAGTCCACAAGTGTCTTCCAAGTTGTTCTGACCACGGTGTGTACGATTTGGAAGCCGCCAAGTGTATTTGCAATCGGCACTGGACTGGTACTGATTGTTCTCAAGGTATGTTAGAAGTAAATGGTTGACATGTTAGCTGTTTTACTACAAATTGCTACCTTAAATTTGAAAAACATCAAAGTACAATAAAAGAAATAATATAAACTAATTGGTGAAATTTTAATTCTTATTAGAAACTGCAACCGAAATTGCAGTTTTTTTGAAGAACAAATTGCTCCATACAAAAATCATCAAATTGCAGTTTATTATGAAAAAACATGCTCACTGAAGATTGAACATCAATATTTATTAGGCAAGTTTTATATTTCCCAATTACCAAACAGAAAAACACGAGGAGAAATTCAAAGCCGCTTCTCATATTTTGCCATTAGTCAATATTTCTGATAATAATGTATCGTAGTAATTACGCTTATAATTTGTCTGATTTTGAGTACCGTACACGCTGCGGTGGTAGATTATAGAGACAAAGGTTAAAATCAATAATAGTAATTTGCGAATCCGTATTGCAATCGACGACGTAAATGGCATTGCCCGAGAATGACATCAAATGAGATGTTTTGGTTCATTAAACGTGCAGAAAATATCACCATCCTATAAAAGCACTTTAAAAGGCGATACTTGGCACTTTCCTGGTGTCGCTGCATCGTTTTTATGTTTTTATTCTCTAATACATCGATTGGAAATCCATAGAATCACTTATCCCTAAGGCTTTTACCATCTTTATAACTACTTTAGACGTATATTTAGTAGAGCTTAAGAATATGCTGTTCTGTAGCATTTTATGGTATTATACGACATTGAATGGGCGGTAAATTACCCAGTGGCAAATAAGATCAAATTGCCTCTTTTAGATTCTGGGAGCCACCCGCTATCAACGTGCAGACTGCACTCACAATTGACCGCAATGTTATCATCGTCCCTAAAACTACGTATATTTTGTATCCTTAACGATTACGTTCCATTTTGTAGCGTTGTGCAGTTTGGATTGTGGTCCAAACGGCATTTGCGATTCTGGAAAATGCCGATGCGATCCTGGATGGACGGGACCACGTTGCGACCAACTTCCTTGTGATCCCCGATGCCAAGAACATGGACAATGTCGAAACGGCACGTGCGTGTGCTCGCAAGGATGGAACGGACGCCACTGCACCCTACGTAAGTAACTTTGCAACTTTAACAACTCCCGCAAACTTCTCTAATTTCGTGTCGATATCTTCTTATAACGCGAGTTTTTTGGGGCTTTTATTTTAGTATAACATCAAAAGTTTTCGTCAAGGGTTGCTGATATTTCGGAAGTAAAACGGTGTAACAGGTATTAGTTATGGATGCTATCAAAATCCATTAACTTTGCTTCTAAACATAGCCGCAGGTAGCTTTCCAAAATTGCTTATTCTAATGAGATTTTTCCTATGCCGGGGTCGATGCTAATATCGGGACATACATAAAATATGAGGAACACTTGCAGTATAAAGAGTATTGATGGTTTCTAAATGATTTGAACAGCGGGCTGCGAAAACGGATGCTCCAGGCATGGACAATGCACAATGGAAGATGGTGCCTATCTCTGTGTTTGCATTGAGGGATGGGCAGGATCCGATTGCAGCATCCCTCTGGAGATGACTTGCAACGACGACGCAGATAACGATCACGGTAAATAACAAGAGCATTTGGAAATATTAGATCATTCAGTTTATTTATCTTGTTTGATATCGGAGAAAATATTGTTGTTTTCCCTTCTGATGAAGATGCTTTCCGTTAGTTGCTAAACTAGAAATAATTTGCGAGTGTTACATATAGAACGTGAAGCTTAACATTCTCTTTCAGTGCTGTAAGTATGTTTTATATCGAGCAGGATTGATAAAATGGTTGTTTGTTATTAAATATAACAGAAAGCAGAAACGAAGATCTGATGGGCTTTGCTTACTGTTGTAGACGGTATGACAGATTGTTCCGACAGCGAGTGTTGTTCTCATACGAGCTGCACCGACCACATCATGTGCCTATCCAGTAACGACCCGGTGGAGGTGTTGCTACGGAAACAGCCTCCGTCAGTGACGGCGTCCTTCTACCAGAGGGTTAAGTTTCTGATCGAGGAGAACTCGGTGCAATCGTATGCCCATATGGACGAGTACACAGAGAGGTAAGTGGGAGTGGTGTTTCTGTTTTTGTCTATCGAGTGTAGAGCTTAAGTGCAGCCCCCTGAGGGCCGTAGACACGCAGACTGCGCGGCCTCACCGGATCAAGCTCTGCACGTAAAAGCGGAGACCGCTGGGCCCGGCCCGGCCGCTTTTGCTCGGGCACCGCACACCCCTTGCGGGCCCCGTCCCACCCGGCCCTTCCTCCCCCCGGGCGCTGTACTCCGCGGTAAAAATGCCCTTTTGAAATTTTGTTTGTTTTATGGAGGCACATTCAGCAAGTGTCCCTCAGGAATTAACGAGAACGTATTCTTTTACCACATCTTGGTAATGCAGTAGCTTAAAAAGCGTAGAATAGAAACATTAGTGCTCGTGTAATGGTTCCTTAGAGTAGTTTTTGTTGGAATTCAACGGGCATCCGGAGTCGCAGCGCAACCGGGAAATCACTGTGTCTTGTCTAAAACCTCTGTGTGCGTCTACCCGTCTCTGAAGCCCGAGTCTGTCGCTCAGACCGTGGACTGGCAAAAAGTCCGCTTGCAATGATTTATCGGTGTCTATTCCCATGCGAGTCAAACATCGCCGAGATTCTTTCTAGTAAATGTTAATTGCTCATTTAGTTCCTAGGTACGTATCATGATGGTGGTGGACACAAGTTGAGCAAACCAATGTTGTTTCACTTCATACCTGCTTCATAGAAACTCATGCTGCGCTCGTTCGGTCCGTCCGTCTTTATGTCTGTTTGTTGCTAGTAGACCTTGCTAACTTGTGTCTGTCATTGTCTGTAGCTAAGAGTACAATGTTTGTTGATTTTGTGTTTCGTCATATTGTGTTTGTTATAATTACTGAATGTAGCTGAACGAAGTGAGCGCGTGGGCGAGAGTCTGTCTGTCTGTATGGTTGTTTGTCACAACAAAATGTACCATTACCTGTGTGCTGCGGCAATCGCAAGCTTCGCCGTTTACATTGCCGCTGCATATCGCTTACGTAGTACGTTGGCATACACACACCGATGTTCAATATCTGTCTCTTTCGGCACACCCTTTACAAACAAACTTTTGCGGCCGGTGTGTGCGTGCAAAGTATTGCCGTGTGATTAGTAATTGTCCTGTCTTCTGTGTCCCCTATGTCGCTGCTGCAACCTTCACTTGTAGCGAGTTCTGGAATTCCTTTACACCGCGGTAAGTGGCAGCATCTCCCCATGTTCTTGTCTGTCTGTTCGTATGTCCGTGTGCTGCCTGTAGCCTGCGCCCCCTAATGTGCGTCCGTTATTTATGTTTGTCAACCTTATATGTTACAAGTTTTTTATTTAGTCATGCTTTGTATCCATCCTGGGCCACTTACAAACATATTTCATCACTAAAAATGCTCGTTATATAAAATACATGCAGTTCCACTTGCATAAAATGTAAAACGCGAGGCATTCAAGCCTTTAACTGCATATTTATGTTAAACAGACACATCCACAAAGGTATTCATATTTCTTTCTGTTTGGACAAAGAACGGGGAAAAAGGGTAATTTAAATAAACTTTAATCTAATTTCGTTAACGTAACGCTATGGGCTCGAGCTCTTGAATATAACGTTAGGTAGTGAAAGCCCTGAAATGTTCCGACGTGGATGTCTGTAATTAGTTAGTCTGTGCTCCAATAGTCTAGACTCGGTTAATATTAAATAATTCACTGGTTGAAAGTGGAGTTGGGTTTGTAAGTGGCCGTCTTATTTTAATTTGCAGCGAATGTACCCGCTATTTCTGTCGCTATTTCATATGTCCGTACGAATCATCTCATGGTCTCATAGTTTCCTAGCGTTTTATCACAACTCTAAATCACATTTAAATGTTTTACAAACTGCAGCAAACAACTGGAAGTAAATTATATTCGGAAGCGGTGTTTGTTGTACGTAGTTCTGTGGCTATCTAGATGTCGGAATTAGTTTGTATTTAATTAGTTCCGCTACTACTGAAAATCCTATTCAACTACCGGACTCATTTAAGTAGGTATTTGGAAGTTGGTTCGCAACAATTCGGCGAGCACAGAATCCGTGTCCGTCTAAATTAAACGCTGCAGTTTTTAAAACAAGTAATTACCCATCTGTTCTAGTCGAGACAAAGAAAATATACAACAATTCGAGTTGATACATCAACGAAACAACATTGTACACGTTCTACTAAACAAGTAACAATGGATATAATGACGGCTCGGCCGATGTTCCTTCCTTTGTCTTCGTGTCATTGTCAGCTGACCCCGACCTTTGTGCAACCTGTCCTAAACCTACCTTTGCCCTGGCCCTTTCTGCATCGTTGCATTTTGACCGACACAACACACTTCACCATGGCGGCGGTTGCAATGAATTATTTCCCTTTTACAATTGTCTAGACTCGTAATGAAAGAGTACTTATATGAGAACAAAAATAAAACCACAATGAACCCAACAAAACCTATCTGAATGTCCAAGAGTTAATCACCCGTGTTAGATCAATAAAGCGCCAACATTTTTCCCTGCAACTTAAGTTTTAAATACACATCGGGGAAGAAAAGTGTGTTCTGTTGATTTAACAATATATTAAGTGTAATCCTGGTTAGTCAATTTTATGTTTAGGAAATATAAATAGTTATTAAGAAAAAAATAGGAATGCTTTGTTAATAAAATTGCAATGTATCGTACAAAGATTAAAAGCTGCAATCGTACTTATCAGCCCATCCATGATTAAATTTTGTACATGTTCTCATTTCTTTGTTATTAGCAAAGAATTTCATAATATTCTCAATCTTTTACAGTTCAACAACGTTTTAATAAAAAGTCAAATTTGTGGAAAATTATTTTCTTATGTTGTATTACAAAGATTCCCAGGGTTTTCAAGCAGTATAAAAAATTTTTCATATTGTATTATTTATAAGGGCTTCCAATGGTGAGGAGTAGTCCATAAGTCAAATATTTCGTAATGTGTTTTTTCACTATATCACACACATTTTATTTGGCAAATTTGAGTGCTCTATTTCTGTGTCAACAAACAACCAAATGAATTTGTAGGTGAAAAAATCACTAGTTGCTTCCAATAAATAAGAAAAAAACCACGATAAAAACTCTCGTTGCTATGGCGGCGTTTGTTAGCGACAAGTTAAAGTCGTAACTGCGATACAGCACGCGAAAACAAGTAACATGTGAGCAAACGAAAGTGACATCGAATTTGGCTTTGAAAATTGAAACGTATGTCTGTTAGAGCTTTGACATGACTTTGACACTTCTAGAAGTAATAATGCACATGACAAGCTTGATTTCGCTTTCGTCTGTTCACATTGAATTAATCACAGATATATGTTTCAATTTTCAAAATCCAAACTTAATGTCACTTTCGTTTGCTCACATGTTATCATATCCAATACAATACGTGAATTTAAAATACGCCGTAATTAAGTATGTGTAATATAGTAATTACAAATACAACACGTTACAGTTTTTTTTCTGTGATAACCTTGGGTATTGTTAACTTAATTTCATTTATTAACCCAAGTTTATCGAAAAAAAAACGGGATCACTAGTTGTATTACTTGCGACAAACTGTTTAAATTATTTTCTTTCAGCTGGATATTTCTTAGTTTTGACATCCCAAGATAAATAAAGGAAGGCTCAAGTTTAAATTTTTCCGTTGGTAAACTGATCTAGCCCAAACAATCTATGAAATTTCTAGTAATTAAAAAACACTTCTGATAGTAGGTACTAATTTCACTTAAAATTTTAACCTTCTTCAAAGGTGAATCTCAAAATCGTATATGCATTTAAATTTCTAAAGTTAGAGGAAAATTCTCCTTCGAAAAATACCAAAGAAACAATGTTATTCGGTTTGATTGTTTGGTAGCAGATCATAAATTTAAAAAAATTATGATTGATAAAAATTTAATAACTTATTGTGTTTTCACATTAAGTTTTTCAAAGAATAATCTAATAGTTATAAATACATTAACATTTCTTATTTATGAACCAATCCCCTTTGAGATAGTCTTGTTTACGTCATTGTTCAGATAAGCTAGAAGTAAATTTAATTTTTCCGCCCTTTAAAAATCGCAAATAAAAAAAAACAAAACAATGTAATCAGTACTGATTTTAGTATTAATATGTTTACTTAATACAATATATTGATTTAATGAATTTTGAAAAAATAGGTCTTCGCTTAAGTTTTCAGGCATATTATTGAAATGATGGAATGGAAGCTAATGTATTATCAAAACAGAGAGACCTGTCATAAGCCAAAATCAACAAAAGATGAAAAAAGATCCATTATCTTAATTGTTGTTTTTTATGTATGAACGTAATTACTTCCTAAAAATGCGGTCTCAAAGTCAATAATAAAATCGATAACTTTGTTTATATAAAACTAAACAGAAAAGGTCTGTTTCCTTAAAACTCATGATTTTCATATCAAAGTTGTAACTTAATGTGCTACTATCTTCTGTGTTTAATTTTTTCACTTTTTCATTTTAAAGCAAAAAAGTTAAGTGGGTTATGTTTTTGCTTTTCTAAGAAAATACCTCTTAAAACACAAAGGAAAGAATTCGCAACTGAAGCGTACAGTGGTCCTTATTTCTAGGATAGTCACAGATGAAGTATTCTTAAGGAGCAATTCATTCTTTTGTGTTTCCTTTCGTCTTTTTATAGTTTGAAAAACGACTTTAGTCGATAAAAAACCAAGAAAGTAACGCGCACATATTATTTCATCACACAAAAATTATTTTAAGAGAAATTAAACTAATTAAAAGTCTTTTCCAGTGCGAGTAATCACATTTATATTATGTTATTATCCTATTTTAATTATTTTTACAAAAAAAATACGACGTTCCAACATTTTTAATACTTTAAACACGAAGTTTGGAAAAAATAAATGCCTGAGTTTGATTGGTTGGTTGGTTCGTTATAATGCGATTAGTTTTTACGACATTCAGATAAGTTTCGTGAGTTTTACAAACTGTAGTAAAATAAGTTGATGAAAGGGCCCCTTTTAAAAGACATTTAAGGTTCGTTACTTAACTCTGTGATAAATGCTATCAACTTCTTAATGAAATAATTCATTGTAACTTGCGATAGCTAGAATTAATAATTACCTCGAACTTGATGTTTTTTAAATTCTCTCGATGTTAAAAATTTTATCAAGTTATTTTCATAATTAAGTAGATTATATAATGCCTGCACATTGTTGTTTGTTGCAAAGATGTTGAAACACTTTATTAGTTTTTAAAACTTTTTTTTTATACTTTACAACATATTTGCAACAAATTAGCTTACATATTACAGCTTTTGATCAATGCCGAAATAAAGTGCATGTTGTCGCTGAGCTATTAGATAAAACCACACAGCTTGATAATAAAACACAAAATGGAACAGCTAATCTAATAGCTCAGCCGTATAACTATGGAAAAAAACGTAATAAACATCACATAAATTCAAAAAGCTTTGTGAGCTTAAAATTTGTTTCATCCCGTAAACAATGAAATTTTAAAGTTATTAAGCGTGCTAAACGTAAAATTGCAGTTAATTTATTGTTTTAAACCACTCTCGAGTTTTTGCCAGCAAAATTATCGATTGTGCCTGCAAGTTTAAAGCTGTTGGGGGCATACCCACAACTAAAAATTAACCTCGCGAATGTGTTTCATTGTTTATGGGTGTGTTTGTTAGATGTGTTGCAAAGAATTAGAAAGATTGTTGACAGAAATGTGTTGACAGTCGTGTGGCAGTCATGAGAGGACAGGTGGTGACACCCCAAGGGCTTGGAATTGTCGGAATTCGAGTTTCCGTTGATCGAGAATCGCGGTTTGGGTTCACACTCACTCGCCCTGGTGGATGGTAAGTGATAATTAAGTTTTTCTGTCAGGAAATTATTCAAATCGTATTCAAGTGTTGTTGAAATAGCAGAAGTCTCAATAAAACATTAAAACCATATGGATTAATAAATGTTTAGCTAATGAAAAACAAGAAAATGTTTTGATTTAATGTAATTTATGTCATTTATAAAAATTGAGACACTTACACCTACTTTCGTTTATTGGGAAATAACTCTCATATTCAATCGTAAGTGATTAGGTATCGATTTATGCTATTTCCTTTGCAATTTTATTAACACCTCAAACACAATTTTTACGCGGTGGAAGTAAATCAGTTGAATTTTAAAATGTTTTCGTGTAACTCTTCATAAATCACCTTCCTCTCCAATACTTGAAAATAAAAGATTCCAGTTTATGCTCTAACCCCTTTCACCTCTAAGAGTTTACCCAGGTGATTTTGAGCTAGTTAGTATCTTATTCTATACAGGGTGATTGGGGAAGGTCTGATCAAACTTCAGTGGCGAATTCTATTAACCTTAAAAGTACAAAAAGATTTAGTGAACAGAGATCCGAAAATGCTTCCTTATGCGGTTACAATCTTCCTCGAAAAAGCGGAAATAGTCTGTATAAACTTTGAAACATCAAAACAATAAAAATATATCCACAAAAATGAGCTTGAAAACGTTTTCTTACGGAGTTACGGTCTACGGTAGAGGGAAGAGGGAACATTTTCAACAGTCCAGACTGCTCCATTTTCAAGAGAACATAACTTTGCAGCAAAGCCATTTAGTGCTTAACTTCATAGGAATTTACCTTCAAAGTTTGTACAAGTTATTTTAAATTTTGAGGAAAACCTCAGACTTCATGGCAACTGGATTTTTGCCCAAAATTGAATTACTTCTAAAACCTTTAAAATTGACGACTTCCAACAAGAACACCTTTCTTGTGTAATTCGTATAGAAGTTATAAATCATCACTAACAAAATATCCACAAAAAATTTGAATCGAAGGCTTTAATTTATAGCAGATATAGCAATTGAGAGGTGATTAGACTGTTTCATTTTTGGGAGGCTGTAACTCTGTAAGGAAGCACTTTCAAACCTGTATCTGCATGAAATTTTTTCATCTTTAGGGTCAATAGAATACCCCACCAAAGTTAGGCCGGAACTTTTCCAATCACCCCTTATAAAGAGTATACGTGTAAGAACCTGAAAGTTAAACAATATGCAACCCAACATACATATAAACGACTTCCCTGACTTGTAAGAATATTCTTAACCAATCGCCATGACCGCGATAATACTTTTGTTAGGAAGCCCCGGTGTTATTGCTATTGTAAGCATAGCAACCACATCAACATAATTTTTACTTTCCCATACCTGCGTGTGGTATAAGGAAGTATTGGTTTCATGAAAATTTTCGAAGTCGAGATTTTAACGAAAATACACGTTTTGGGGCCCAAGATAATGTCAAGGAAATGCGTGGTTGTGTGTAGGTGGGCGTGTAACGCCTCTAAAGGCAAAAGTACCTTTTTATTTAAAATTTCATCAAAATCGGTCCATTTTGATGAAATTTTAAATAAAAAGGTATATCGAAAATTTTAGTTCTAGTTCTGCTTTAAAAAATTGGAAACCGGAAGCGGAAGTTAAATATGTTTTTTGGTAGCGTTTTTTCCAAAATTAAATTTTGGAAATTTGAGCAGAATCTGAAAAAACGACTTCTAAATCTAAATCAAAAACTTTTTTGTTGAACTCTCTAGCTTTAAAATGGCGGCCACTACGATTTTTTGAAAATCTCGACTTTAACGCCCATTTACTCAAGAAGTGGTTATCTGATCGCGATCAACTACAACTTGTTTGAGGGCCCTTTTTGGGTAGTGTACGATCAAACAAAACTAATTTCCAAAATCTGAAAACGATCGCAATAGCGCTCTTCCAAAATTTTGAAAATAATTAAACAATATTTTCAAAAAACTGTTCACACGATATTTTTTAAATTTTGTAGACTGCTAGAACCGAAAATTCGCGTCAATTTGATTTTCTGCTGAATGTTATATAATTTCACAGTGGCTTTCTGTGAATTTTTGAACCTCGAAAATGGGGCGGATAAATGTTTTTTTTACGTATAATTGCTCATCGTGACTAGTACAACCAAAATCTAATTTTAATTTTTAGGTACTTTTGTACTTGGTGGGGCTACTGCAGAAAATGTAAATTACAAATTTCCAAATTAATATTTCAGAAAAACTGGCCATGCGTTTTTTTAACTGTTTGGTCTTATAGAGGCGAACATGGACTACAATTTGGTTTTTCGCTGAATACCACAACTGCCACCACTGTGACACATTCTATCAATTTTTTTAAATCAAAAATTGGTATCCCTTTATTTATTAAACGGGAAACAATAAATAACTTCTGTTTAAGAAGAATTACTCACTTTGACTAGTAGCACTAAAACCTAATGTTAGTTTCTAGAAAATTTTATGTTTAGTTGGGCTACACGTCCCCTCCCACCTAATTTTTTGGTTTACGAATTTAGGATTTTGTTAACTACTGTAGAAAATGTAAATTCCTATTTATTTATAGGTTCGAGCTTTACTTCATTGAAGTTCTTTGTAATTTATTGTAAATAAAACATCTTACCAACAAGTTTTTTTATATTTTTCGATAATTAAACAAATTGCATACAATAATGGTTATAATACTCAACTTATTGCTACACTAATTAGAGAGAAAGATTATAAATTAGCTATGCAGAAAATGTATTCAACTACTTCATCACATAAAATGAAACACGCGTCAATTCCATATTTCTGAAAAAAATGCCAAAATTATAAACAAAACAAATAAATGTAAAATAGCTAATAATACAACAAAAAACATTTTTAACACTTTGTTTTATGTTAAGAAAAAACAGATATATTACTAAAATCAGACATTTACAAATTAAATTGCTCGCACTGTAATTCGGTTTATTACAAGGAACACGTACGTTCTTACGAATATAAACACCTACATAAATCCAATTATGCTAAACACTTATTAGAACACAATCATTCAATGACATCTAATAACACTATAAAATGTCCACACTTTTGTGGTGATAAACGTAAGTTAGATATACGAGAAGCATTTGAAATTCACAAATATTTAAAATCTGCACCTTTAACGAATGAACAAATTGATCTCTTAAATTCACCGTTATTGGACGTTTTGTAATGATAAATCAAGTCATCTGGACGCAGATATAGAAAACCAAGATCAAGTTCTGAAGATTTATTGTTCCTATAGCAACATCAACTGTTTACTTTTAATCTTGCCTCTGAAAATGACATGTCAACATGTCGAAACACGTATAAATCTAAAATAAAAAACCTGTTGAAGTGTTAAGAATTGTTTTATTTACAGTAAATTTAATTTCTATTATTTGCAATTAAAAAAAAATTCTTAATCAAAAAAACGTTTGGACTTGGACAAGTTATAATCTCAGCATGATTACTAAAGTGACATAATTATTGCTGATGTCACGAACTGACAGCGAAGTATGGGTTGCCTATATAGCTTGTTTTCTTATAAATCTAACAGACGGTGAAATGTACAACGTTATAATTATAAAATTTACACGTTTGCAAATACGGTAAATATTAATATCTAGTATGGGAAAGTTTACTCAAATTTAACACTTCAGCTTTTTGTATTGTTTCCTCTAATAATTAAATAACGCGTTAGTACGTTAGTACATAACAAATAATTATAATAAATACGTCAACGTTTTGGGCTAACAACGTATACGTAGTATATTATGATATCATAAAAAACGTTTTTTTTTATTATTGATCTGTGTTTTATAAGTCAACGTTTTGGGTTAACAACGTATAGGTAGTATATTATGATATCATAAAAACGTTTTTTTTTCTATTATTGAGCTGTGTTTTATGATTATTTAATTACCAAATACAGTTTAGTAATACGATTTGTATAATGGATATGCAATGTATTTGTTTTTTATATATTGTAGAAGTAGCAAACAACTCCATTCCTCATAATTATATTATTGTATACAGTGGTTTTCAGGAAAGTTAAAGTATATTCAAAATGCACGGGATATTATATTTTCCAGATTCTTTCCTCTATGCTACTTTGGTCAAGAATTTAAGCTGTGTTATTGTTATTAGCTATTATTAGTGGCGTTTAGTCGAATAATAATAGTTTTTACATTTAAAATTTAGCAAAAATTTGAATAAATATTATTAAATTCAAGACGGGTTTTTTTAATCCGAGCGTAACAACAATACTTTCTGCCTCGGTAGCGCCTCAGCTAAGAATGCTGACTTCTAAGCAGAGGTCTTGGGTTTTAATCCTGGGTAGAATAATCTTCTTTTTAAATTTTTTTTGTTATATATTTAATTTTTGAACTGTTTCATCTTGTCATACCTGAAGTTTCAATGTTTAATTATGTTATAACAATGAATAGTTATCAATTTAATTATTTGGTTACCTGAAGTAATATAATTATAATTTACTGTTCAAATGTTTCTACTATTTGATTGTAAAACTGGTGTGAAAATTAAATAACAATCAAAACCTACAAAAAACTGTCCTACTCAGGATTATAACTCGGGACTTCTACTTAGAAGGTAGCAGCCTTATCCGCGTCGCTGCCGAGACATTAGAAAGTATTGCTGTTACTCCCGAATTAAAAGAACACGTTTTGAATTTATTAATATTTATTTAAATTTTTGCTTAATTTCAAAGGTAATAATTACTAAACGGCAGTAATAACAACTAATAATAATAATATAGTTTAAATTCGTAGCCAAAGTATTCTAGGAACATGAAAATTGGAAAAATGTAATTTCTCATGCATTTTGCATATAGTTCAACTTTCCTGAAAAACCCTGTATATCAAGCAAGTCGTTAATATGTATGATGGATTGCATATTGTTTAACTTTTAGGCTCGTACTCTTATATGATATACCCTGTATAGGTTTGTCAACATTATGCTCAGACTAAAACTAGTCTTAGTAAAATTTTAACTTTTTAATTTATAAAAATGGTATTACCTACATCTACTACCTGTTTTGGTTAACAACTTCCATTTTTACTCATGTGTGTATATAGATCTATCGTTTTAACTACGAAATTTTATTATTACTCTAACAAAAATTTTGTCGTCATAGTAAAAACACCAAAATAAACAAGTATATTTACCCCTTTCCGTACCCAAGATGGAAAAACACATTCAAGTCACATCATTTTGAGTTCCAGGAAGTTACTTATGTGGATCGTGTTTTACTAGCTTTTTCTTTAAATTAGAATTAAAAGCTACGGCTTTACATCGTTTCATTATTCAGAGCAATTAATTCCAAAGTACGGCATCTTCGGTGTCACTGGATTTAAGTCTTAATCAGATGCAATTTAAACTATTGCATCGCGTATTCTAGATCTCATGGGAGTCGTACAACTTATTTAATTTGTTGGCGGTAGTAAGTTACATAACAGAATACTGCGACTTTCCTTTAGACTGTATGCTAAAACAGTGTCGTATTCAAAATTCTACTACGAAATAAATAATGAATGCAACAAAGTTCTACGTTAACAGAAAATCCAATTTCTCTGATAATTTAATTGGTTCGGATGTCTTGCATAGTTAATGTGTAACTCTCAACGACAGGTTTGACGTGCTCGTGAATGGCGGCGGTGCCGTCACGTTGCAGTTTCAACGATCTCCGTTCCGACCTCTAACTAGAACGGTTTTCGTTCCATGGAACCAAATAGTGGTGCTTCCCCCAGTGCATATGGAGCTGAGTGAGGATTCCCATACAGAAAATCTGCACACGAGGTATAATTATCGTTCACTCAGGTCGCACGCTAGTCTCGTAAATGAGTCTTTATTGCAGCTTCCTTGCTCGCAATCCAGCCATTAACTTCCCCGGTGTTTCGCGATCGTTTTTTGATCCTAACGGAGCTTTCCCTGAGACGTGTGAAGATCATGATTCGGAACTTCTAAAGCCGGTTGTAACGGGAACGTGGATGCCTGAGGCCGTAGGCGGCCTACCAGGAAGGAGCGTCATTTTTGCAGAAACACAAATCGTTCAGGAATCGATTCCTATTCCAGGTTCTGACCTACATCTCATGTACAGAAGTTCGCAAGCCGCTGGTTATTTTAGCACCGTGCATATGCGTTTGACGGGATCAACAATCCCAAAGACGTTGACGCACGTACACGTGAGAGTGGAAGTCGAGGGTTCCTTGCATGTCAAAACTTATGAAGCTGACCCCAATTTATCACATACATTCCCATGGAATAAAAGAAATGTTTACAAACAAAAAGTTTATGGAATCGCGCAAGCTAAAATCTCAATTGGATACGAACATTCCACGTGCGGAGAACCTGTTTGGGAAACACAAACAGCTACTCTACAAGGTTTTGATGTAGACATATCAGATATTGGAGGTTGGGGCTTAGATATTCACCATCATTACAATTTCCACGAAGGCATTTTACAAAAGGGTGACGGATCAACACTGCATCTCAAGCAGTATCCAAGAACTGTTCATGTTGTCATGGGTACTGGCTTGCAGAGATCGTTGGATTGTCCAGAACAATGTGGAGGTCCAGCGAAAGATGCTAAATTATTAACTCCTGTTGCTTTAGCAAGTGGTCCTGATGGAAGTATATATGTTGGTGATTTTAACTTGGTTAGAAGAATAACGCCGGAAGGAAACGTCTATACGGTCCTTCAGCTAAGGTAATAGAAATTTTTTACGTTGAAAGAAACAATGTTATCCTGCGTATTCGTTTTAGGGCTACTCAAGTAGCTTACCAGTATTACTTGGCGGTGTCTCCAGCAGATGGACACTTATACATTTCTGATCCTGAGAAACACCAAATATTAAAAGTAATAACATTGGAACCAATTGAAGATCCTAGTATTAACAGTGAAGCGGTACGAAATATTTTACAACTTTTGAATAAACCCTTAATTTAAACTTGTTCTTTTAAGGTCGTTGGTAATGGAGAACGATGCATACCTGGCGATGACAGTCAGTGTGGAGATGAAGGACCAGCTAAACATGCCCGCCTCGCACACCCCAAAGGTATTGCAATCGCCGCGGATAAGACAATGTACATTGCAGATGGTACCAACATCCGTGCGGTTGATCCTAGAAGTTTTATACATACGTTAGTTGGTAATCATGGACATCAAAATCAGTGGATACCGACACCTTGCTATGGTTCCATTCCAGCCGCACAGGTAACAATATTTGTTGCTTTAAGTTACTTTTTTAACATTTAAAATTTCCAGACACAACTACAATGGCCTACCGGACTGTCTCTAAGTCCCCTTGATGGTTCTCTTCATTTTATAGATGACCGTTTGGTACTAAAACTAACAGCCGATATGAAAATTAAGGTTGTAGCTGGAACGCCGTTGCACTGCCATTTAAAAGAAGACAATACCACTTCGGTCTCCAACGAGAACATCCTTGGAACTGTTTTGGCATTAGCCTTCTCACCAACTGGAGATTTGTATATTGCTGAAAGTGACAATCGGCGATTGAATTTTGTAAGACTGGTTGATTCCGCTGGTAAAGTAACTCATTTCGCTGGCAAAACTCAAGACAAGCTGAAGAGTAGTTGCGAGTGCAATGCAAGTATAACGACTGTAAGTCCTAGAACTAATCATGACTTACCAACTGCTTGCCTTTGTGGTGCTACCGATGAAACCACAAGTAATGCAGAAACACTTCTGTCTTCAAATGCTAGATTCCAAGCAATATCAGCTCTAACTGTTTCCCCAAGTGGTGTTTTACATGTGGCAGATCAAGGTTCTTTACACATTTTGGCACTACAACACTACTTGCCATCTCATGACGAAAACGGAGAGTTTCACATACCATATCCACCGGCAGGCGAAGTATACGTCTTTAATCGATATGGTCAACATGTAGCTACAAGAGATTTGGCGTCAGCTAAAACGAGATACTCTTTTCTGTATTCAAAGAACACTAGCTTTGGCAAATTATCTACTGTAACTGATAGCTCAGGCAACAAAATACAATTCCTAAGGGATTACAGCAATGCTGTTAGTTCAATTGAAAACACGCAAGACCATAAATCAGAGCTAAAGATATCTGGCGTCGGATACTTAGTGAAACTATCAGAAAAAGGACGATCAGAAATTGAACTTGATTATGATATGAACACCGGTTTGCTTACAAGTCGGTCAGGCGGAGGTGAAACCTACATGTATCAATATGACTGGCTGGGACGCATTATTGGTATTATTTTGCCGAGTGGAGAAACTCTTCAATTAAAATCAGGTTTAACTATTGGACAAGGTTTGGGGATAACCATTAGTAAACCTCCTGCACAAATCACAGTCAATGGAAAGGGATCTAAAAAAGTTATTCTAACTGATGGTAACCATTACTACAAAAATACGTTTACATATTTTACTGTAAATATTCTTTTAGATCTGGAAACTACAGAAGCTATGACTTTTATTAACTCCAGTGTTATGGTCAATTCAGCTTGGGATGGTCAGTTAAAAGTAGCAGCAGTAGCTCGCCATCCGCTACTAGAAGCAGCTTTACCGGTTGAAGCTGAAATGCTTCCAATTTGGTCACAACAGACCAGTATATTCGGCGATGCCATTCAAAATTTCATGTACACAAAATTTTCTCTAGTGGGTGATGTTAGAAACCCCCAACAAACACTAAACCGAGAAATATTTGTCAATCATTCTAAGGTGCTAGGAATTGAATTTGATCAATTTACAAGCAAAGAAATTTTCTATGACCATGATCAACAAACTCTTCTCTCTATAAGGTACGATCCCGCTGGTCTTCCACAAGCGTATGTACCCGCAAATGGCGCAGCTCTTGTAAATATTTCATATGATGGGTTTAATCGTATAGATGGATGGAAGTGGGGTGTGTCAGAATTGAAATATAGTTATGATAGGCACGGTTTGCTGTCAGAAATAACAAGCTCTCAAGACGGTACACAGATGTTTACTTATAATGACTGGAATATGTTATCCAAAATAACACTGGCAAGTCAGAGGAGTTTCTTGTTGAATTATGATGATGATGGTGGCTTAAGACACGTCACCTTACCTAGTGGAACTAGACATTCATTTAGTTTACAATCTTCCTTGGGTTTCTTACGAGCTACTTATACACCACCAGGAAGCAACAAAGCTTTTTTGCAACATTTTTCTCATTCTGGATTGTTGCTTCAAACTGTATATCCAGGAGATGGTGCTAGAGTTGTATATCGCTATACCCTCAATGGGCGTTTAAGCGAAGTCATTCATGGCGATGGAAAAACTCTTTATCATTATTCATCAGAATCAGGGCTTCCCAGTCAAGTTCTACATACAGAACCAGACGTTGAATATCGTTGGGACTATCAGTATGTGGGAGGTCTGCTCATGGAAGAAAGAATTGACTTTAGTGCCAAATCTGGACTTAGCAATGCTAAATTTACATATGACTATGACAATAATTATAGATTAACTACAGTCCAAGGACGTATAGGTGGTCAAAATCTACCTCAATACAACTTAGCTTACAGTTCCAAGACTGGGTCCCTAGAAACAATTGGGCCCTTTAAGGTTAACAAGCCTAGATTAAACGAAACTAATGTTCATGATGGAACTGCTCTTTTTTCAAGAAGCATTGATGCTCAATTTTTAGAAAAGCAGGTGGCTCTGACGATCCATGGTATGGAGGTGTTTAGGATGGAATTTAGTCATGACATACATGGGTATGATAAATACTAAAACGGTTAATGTCTGATGTTTATGGTTTATGTATTGTTTAGACGAATTTCCCAAACACGTACCTACACCAGAAATGTGGGTGTTAATACGTACACTAATGTCAAAAACTATACGTGGGATTGCGATGGACAACTCTCTGGTGTGGAAGCGCAAGAACCATGGGGTTTTCGATATGATGATAATGGAAATATGTTGTCTCTTACTTATCGGTGAGTGTACAAAGCAATATTATATGTTGTTAGTATAATTTTGTCTTTAACAGAGGTAATACGATTCCGATGGAATACAATGCAATGGATCGGATCATTAAGTTTGGAGAAGGTCAATATAAATACGACAGCAGAGGTTCCGTTATTCAAAATGCAAGAGAAGAAAAATTTCATTACAATGCCAAAGGTTTGCTGGTAAGGGCTACCAAACGAGGAAGATTTGATGTTAGATACTTTTATGACCATCTCGACAGGTACGTTGATTTTTAACATATTGGATATACTACAAGTTCATGTTTAATATTACTTATTTTGTAGATTAATCACAAGAAAAGACAATTATGGAAACGTAACGCAATTCTTTTATAACAATGAGAAGCATCCCCATGAGGTTAGCCAAATATATTCACCAAGAGATGGGAAACTCATGTCTCTCGTGTATGATGACAGAGGTCACCTAATATATGCCCAAGTATATATGCATAAATCATGACTTGATCAGTATGCACATGGTAATTTTGTGATCTTATAGGTATATCGGCATAAATATTATGTAGCCACAGACCAGTGTGGAACCCCAATCATGATTTTCAATCAGTACGGTGAAGGAATAAGGGAAATTATGCGTTCACCGTATGGGCATATTGTTTACGATTCCAATCCTTACTTATATTTGCCTGTGGATTTTTGTGGAGGACTTTTAGACCAGGTAACATGGCCGATTTGTATCAATAACCAGAAAGTTAGACAGGCTGTAATTTGCAAAAATTAAATTTTTAAGTCAAAAGAAAATATTTGAAACAACAAATGACATTATTAAATTTTCAGGTCACTTCGTTAGTGCATATGACTAATGGAAAAATATACGATCCACTTATTGGGCAATGGATGTCCCCTTTATGGGAGAACGTATTAGAACGTGTTGCAACACCTACTCATCTCCACCTATACCGACTAAATGGCAATGATCCAATTAACACTAAACATACACGTGATCCTCCAACAGGTAATTTAATAACTATTAAGGATTTGAACAAGTTGTGTACTAGTTCATCCCTATTGAAGTATTTCGGAAAATTATGTTAATTTTTTAGACCCCTAATTAACAATCTATCAAAACTTTTAAAATTACCATTTTAGAATTTATGACATAGTGTTGAACAAAAAAAATAAATATTCAAACCAGTTTTTTCTGAATTTTATGATTTTGCAGATCATTTAAACTGGCTTCGGCACATGGGGTACGATTTAAAAAGCCTTGCGCCACAACTATATCCGGACGAGTTCCCAGGTGGGCCATTGCCTCCTACTCTGTCTCACCAACCAACTTTCTGGAGTCCATCTAAGGACGCATTAAGAAGTCAGCTTACTTCACAGGCGACTTCAGTCGACATACAATCAGGTTTTCTAGCTCATCTGAACACCAGACGAATGACCGATGCCAAAAGTCTCTCCGCACCACCTAAATCAGCTTTAAAAACGGACGTAATGGACTTGGTGCCTAAGAAAATCGGTGCAGCTTCTGATCCACCTTTTGGAAGGGGTATTCTAGTTTCAAGAACACCACAAAGTTGTGCTATTGTTTCTAGTGTTCCGGCTGCTAATGCAATTTATAGGGATGTTTATACCTCAGTATTTAACAGGTCATTTCTATTACCATTTTCGTTCGTTATGCATAACGCACAACAAGATGCTTTCTACTTCGTTAAAGAAGAGACTTGGAAAATAAATGATGATAAAGGACAACTAAAAAGACTACAGGGACAAGTAAATACCACATTTCATGAAATTACCAAGGAAAACGGGAGTGGTAACAATTATTTTGATGTAAAAATCCATGGTATGAATGCTATAGTGAATTTAAGATACGGAACTACTTTAGAGAAAGAAAAACAGAGGTTGCTGCATCATGCAAAGTTGTCAGCAATTCGAAAAGCTTGGCACAAAGAGAAAGAAGTTTTGAAGAATGGCTTTTCTGGGAGCATCGATTGGACTACGAATGAAATCGATGAAATTATGAAGGTGGGATATGTTGCGACTTATGAAGGTGATTATATTCATGATGTCCAACAATATCCGGAACTTGCAGAAGATCCTTATAATATTAGATTTGTTAAAAAGCAAGCCGATTCGGCAAAAAAGCGCAGAAAGAAACGAGAAAGCAAAAAAACGTGTCCGCATCATTGGTGGCTTACATGGAGTAAATACATCTGCTAGTGTATCAAACTTTCAAAGACTTACTTACGTTCGAGAAGAAAGAAACTATTTTCAATTAACTAAGTGTGATGTACCAAGAATAAGCTTATTTAAAATATGAGACATTTTATACAAGATACCAAAGTCTATTTGTGTATTTCAGAGATGCCAAAATGTATATTATTTATTTAACAATATGTTACCTATATGTATGTGATTTTTATCTGGTGCTGATGTTTAGCAGATTTTTTACACGTAAGTTTTAAAATATTGACTGAATTATTAGCTTAAATATTAGCATCAGATGTTCGTGTAAATATTTGCGTAAAGCATCATTATATTAGTCATTGATCGAAGAAAACATAAACAATAGGAACAACGATTCCTATACAACTAACAATAAAAGTGACAACAGTGAATGAACGACACGTTCAGCAGACAGATCGAGCCACATATAGAAATATCAAAAATAAAATTGTAAATATAGTCCAGTTATGAAATTTTTAATAATTTTAATTAACCGAACGAATTTATCCTAGATAGGCAATGAACAAAATTACTAATACATGTTGTGTTGCTTTACTTAAGATATCATTGTGACTGATCTATGTTTATATTAGAAATAATGCAGATTATCAGCTGTGTACCTTGCAGAAATATAAGCCACGCCGCGTTCCAAAAGGTTTTATTTTCTTCTACTACTCAGATGTTCTATTTTTACCTGCCTGCCATGTAGCAAATTTTGTGTGCTGTTGTTACAGAGTATGTTCCACAAATGTACTGATTTAATGTTACTGTAATTTACATCTTATATATGTTGTTCACTAATTTCCCGACTTGCTGAAAATACTAGTAAGTTTTTCAAATGGTCTCATTTCACTAACCTTTCATGTTGATTGCATTTACTACATAGAAAACAGATAGGAAGGCGTAAACTATTTCTTTGCTACATTTGATAATAATTATTTGTTTTATTAAATTCTGACAAGTATTATAAATGTTTTTGAAGTAAAGAACTTGTTTTATACAAATTGTCTTATTGCATTCCCTTCCATTTAAAATTGGATGACAAACGTATTTCTTTCTACTGGCGTGCGGGAATAAGCTTTCCCAAACGCAAAATGAGTGCGGGAAGTCGCTACTTCCCACATGCAGTACGGTAAATAATAAATTGCTGAAAACCACAGCAAAAGAGGTATGAAGCTTCACGGTAGCTCAGTATAAAATGTAAAAGTCACAGAATTTCTTTCAAAAATGTCAGATCGGGACCAAAATATCCGACTACAATTATGACTTAATAAAGCACGCCAGTACAAAAAACGTTGTCCGTAACACGTTCGAAAAGCACGTTTCCCACACTCGTGTGATTCCAGAACTCGCAATCGCTCGTTCTGTAATTTTTCACACTTGTATGGGAAACACTAGCTGCCCGAACTTGTTATAAAATAACGAATTTCTAGTTTTCAGTACCGACAGAATTTGCGTTGCTTCGTTGCATAACACCTAGGGTACATTTTTAGGTTTTCATGATCAATTGTAGGAAGAACCTGTCTCCGTATTTATATGTACTGACGTAAAATAATAGTTATTTAAGCCAGAAGGAATGCAAGGCCGTACTACCATTCGAGAAACGGTAATATGAGTCGCGACGGAACCTAGGTTCATATTATCTTCCGAGGATGTTGTATCCTTACATTACGTGTAGCTTATTATATTTTCCTGCTACCAACAGCATTGTTTACCACTACGGGCAGCAATAAGCTTTAAATAATACGAAATTATTGGTGAAATACGCATCCATTTGACATCTATCATCAAAACTATTATCAGAATACGTCCCGACGTATAACGTAACGCTACTAACGTGCCACGTACCGTAACGACGTATTCTAACATAGACTTTCAATATACAAACATTGCGGATTCTTATTTTATATGCTACAATCATAACCTGCGAAGCTATGCTGCAATGTTAACACGTAGTTGTAAAATATCGTAATATAAGGGTAATATTTGAAAATATTGTCTCATATTTTTGGATACTGTTTCCATAATAAAAGCTGACTTGATTTGTTTACCCCATATTGCTATAAAAAATGTGTATACATTCATTTA
This sequence comes from Ctenicera cuprea, assembly GCA_958336395.1. NCBI lineage: Eukaryota > Metazoa > Arthropoda > Insecta > Coleoptera > Elateridae > Ctenicera > Ctenicera cuprea. The sequence goes on from OY284488.1 coordinate 34,582,165, forward strand.
TCTACAGCTGAATACAACCAAAAGAATGCTGTAGTTTAGAATTCAGCACGTGCTGTTTAAAATTTATTACCCTATTAATGTCATCACAACACTTATCAACTAACAAATTGGTTCAATTTTCTAAAACACCTGCCTATGCACGTGTACAGCATAAAATTCAAGCGTGGGCTTTTGGTAATTTCAAGCTAAAAGTTGTTTAAAAATAATAAGCTTTGCCGACACCTAAAAATTATATTTTCCTATTGGAATCAAAATACAAAAAACTGGAGTAAATAATGCGTTGATTATATCGTAAATTGCACGTAAACGCAAAATTAAACGCTTCGTTTGCTAAACATTTCCGTAAATACATCGAATAATAAATCCTGCTAGTTTTCGTACTTATCTAAAAATTCGTACATTTTATAGTAATCATTTTATACATAATCTCAGATCTAGTAAATAGCGCACAATATAAGACTATAAAATATTTAATATAACTAAGTTGCTTAAATTGTCGCTTGCAAAATAAACGCCCTGTGTATTGAAAACAATTTACACCTGTAGTGGTGCCCAACTCGAAATGTTGGTTTTACCTGCCAAAAGATAACTACAAAGACTATACCTGCTATTCAAAATGTAGGTATAAAAACAGGAAATTCCAAGTTAAAAGTTATCATTGTTTTAATAATTTAATAAATAAAATACTGGTCTTTGGTAGGTCTGTAATTTCAGTATAGGGAGGTACTGATTACACCAAAATGTTGGAATTCGAGATTTTAATGGAAATACACGTTTTAGACCCTCAGGAACCCAAAAAAGTTGTTTTAAAAAAATGTGGGTGGGTGGGTGTGGCTGTGTGTTAGTATAAGCCTTATATCTCTCGGAGTATGAGCCAATTTCGATGCGTTTAGGAATGTATCTCAAAAGACTCCGGCAGAAACGAAAACAAGGCAGCTTTTTTTCCAAAACAGAATGTTTAAATCTGTAGGCGGAATTCGGTACAAGACTTTAGAGCAAATCCAACCCATTTTTACGAACTTTCTCACCCCAAACGGAGGCTGTTACGATTTATTAAAACTTTTACTTTAACGCCTTACTACTCGAAAACGAGGATCAAATTTGGCACTGTAATAGCTGTAGGCAGACACAATGTTACCATGTACAATAATTTAAAAAAAAACATACGAACTGTAAATAAAAATTATTTCAAAATTTTGTACATTTTCAAAACAATATTGCTCAAAAACACGATTTTTTCTTTAATTTGTAGGCTCATGGAGCTGGGGACGAGCTACAATTTGACACTTGTGTAAATTTTTGAAAATTCTGATATTAACCCCTATTTACTCAAAACGAGCTAACAGATCGGAACGAAATTTGATATTGGGAATGCCCTAGGGGTACGCAATGTTATGAACAAAAACATTTTTACAACTACATACTAAAACGGTAAACAGAAAACAATTTTAATATATTGACCTTTTTAAAGCAGCCTGGCTCTAAAATTGGCCGCAAGATTTATTTTTAAAATCTATAAACTAAAACAACTAGAGATGAACTTTAACTTAGGTCGTGTCCGAGTTCACTAATTTCTTAGTGCCGCTTATATGCATTTTAAGTCAAGCAAAAAAATGCCTAAGAAAGGAAAATAAAAAAAATCTTTAATACTTAAGTAAAGCGTTTTTTTCCAAAAAAAATTAATTTTTATTTTCTCACGAACAACTTGAATAAACTCGATTACCTATAGCTGACGTATTTTCACTTTGAGCTTTATTGCATGTTTTATGGTATAGTTCGTTTCGATTTACGTTGCATACATAGAGGGATACACAATCTTTTACTTGTAAAGTGTATGTGTATACATTAGCTAGTGAAGAAATCATTTAATTTTATCTAATTTTAAATAAATTGGGGAAGTACCTTGGAAAATCATCCATTCAACAATATTTGAAACCTTTTTAATAAAGCCTTAACTACCTGTAAAGAGGTTTTACACATAATTTCATTGGGCATTAATAGGAAAGCCCTGACCGGTCTGTAAAACGCAAATTTTCAGTCGCAGACGTATGTTCAGAAACTAGAGAAAGACAGAATTTTTTGCAATGTACGTATGTGAGTGAACGTTACGTTTAGTAAAAGTAGCATACTGGTAGTGATTCACACTGTCAAGCTGTCTTTATAAGTGGCATAGTCTTTGGTAATATGGTGTTTAGTGAAGAAGACAATTTGATAGAAGTCGTTGTAAGAAATGCAGACGAAGATAGCGTCTAGAGACAAGGATGGACTCTGAGCAGCCCGCACGCCAAGCGACGCATTGCTTAGCGGGGTGAAAAGTAGGCAGATCAGTGCATGACGGGAGGGGATTAGTGCATCCCAGCACCGCCGCCCTGTGGCTACTTTTGTATTACAATTTATAAAATTTACAATTTCTTGTCCAATAAAAACTTGTTTCTTTATTCTGACACATTTATTATTAAAGCGTGTTTTATCAGAAGTGGGATGACAATCTAGTGCCCTTTTGGCCAAATTTTGAGAAAATTTCAACATTGTGCAATAAGTTTCATCACATTGCGCAACATTTTGCAATAAGGAGTGACGCGACAGAAGGTTTCGACACATTGCGCAACATTGAACCGCACCCAAAATGGACCCGGACACCCTAAAAACGCTGCTGGAAACCATGCAAGGCATGCTCCAAAACCTTGCATCGACTTCAACGCAACCCCAGGTTCAGGTAGCACAGCAGCCACCCATAGTGGATGATGTAACGCTGCCGTACTTCAATCCGGCCACGGATAACCTACGTAAATGGTTTACTGAATTGGAGGCAACTAAACGCCGGATGAATTGGGACGACTGGAAGATCGTTGGGAAATGCACTTCCTATTTGCTGGGGGACGCGCAGGATTGGATTAAAACCTGGCAACCACCTGGAGACAGGAATTGGCAACAATTCCAGGCTGATATGACAATAGCATTTCCTAGTTCCAAAGGCGTGGGAGAATTTCTCCGGGAAGCTGTAAATTATTATTCGCGACATGCTAATTCCTACGCGGAATACGCGCGTGTAAGATCAAACAATGTAATTAAATTAATTATTAAATTTATTCACAAAAACTATCTTTATAACGTTATTTAGATAAAATCTTAAATACAATTATTGAATGAACCTTCTTCGACAGCAAGGTTTGAGTAAGTGAGATCATTTTTTAACAAACTTTAATCTCTCTCAAAACGTGCAAAAATAATAAACAAATAAGCTATAAACTATTAAAATTGGAGCGACAATGACATCAGCGGGCTGGTGAAATTCGAGAACACGGAGTTCCAAGAATCGCAGAACGGAGCTAACACGGCCAGACTGACGTTTGACTCGTCCTCGTGTCACCTGGATTGCCGACTATGAGCACCTTGGCCTGGAACACTTAGACCATGGTTTCACGGCTAGCTGAAACATACATTTTACATTACCAAGGGATTTGAGAAAAGAGTATTCCAACGAAAGTTGGCGTCTCATTTCTCATCTCCCTTACCTAGAATTCTTTATTGAATTCCTGCTTATCTGTATATCTTTTTTTAACCTGAATTTTCTACCAAATTCATATTAACATCCTGAATTCTTTACCGAATTCATATTAACATCCTGAATTCTTTACCGAATTCATATTAACATCCTGAATTTTTTACCGAATTCATATTAACATCCTGAATTCTTTAATCACCGAATAACTGAGTCGCTACTCCGCGATATACCGTTATTCTGAACATTCTTGATCATAACTAAATTGTTTTACCACAATATACCATTATAATCAATAATAACTACAGGACTCACCTAGAGGAGGGTCCTCATCCATACAATCAATATCAGTAGTCGCTAGAAGATCCTCTAGCTCACTAAAAGACCATTCACCGGTCCAAATCCTTATTTGTTCTTTCGCAAATATTTTAATTCTTGAAGAACCAAGCAGCCTAACTCTGAATCGTTCTCCGGGAAGTACTTCTAATACTTCGTACGGGCCCTTATGGTGATTTTGTAACCTAGGCGGTCGCCGTGTATCATTCTTGGCCAGAACATACACACCCTTCTGAATAACCAGATTATCGACTCGTTTGGAGTCGAAGCGTCGTTTCTGAGCATCCGCCGAATGCCTTAGCTTTCTCGTTGCTTCGGTAAGAAGTTCCTCATGGGTTAGAGAATCATTGCCTGGTACGCTAACTAATTCGGTTAACGCAGACACACAGGGAAGGTAACCATGAATCCCTAACAATAGACGCAATGGGGAGAAACCAGTAGCTTTTTGTTGGACAGAATTCAATGTCAATTGAATTTTCCATAACCTCTTCGTCCATTCTGACAATTCGTCTACTTCCAATCGTAGTAGGTTGGAAATAGTTCGCATATAACGCTCTGCCTGGCCATTAGCTCGGGGAGTTCCAGGTGTAATGAAATGAACCTGAATCGCCCATTGAGAAAATATGTCTTGCATATCTTTATTTTTAAAGTTAGTTCCATTATCTATGATAATTCTACTGGGTGCACCAAAAAGTGCGAGGAATTGTTGGAAGTTGTTTTTCGTTTCGGAAGCTGTGAGATTTTTGAGTGGGTACAATGCACAATATTTCGAAAATGAATCAACTATAATCAATAAGTATTGCATACCTGCTGCAGTAACCGGAAATGGCCCTAAACAGTCCATATGGATGGTATGAAAAGGTTTAGGTTCTTTCGGGATAGGATATAGCAATCCTTGCTTCGGCCCTGTATGTGATTTCAGTAGCTGACACTTTAAACAATGTTTAATATATTTGCGAACAAAGGGTTTCATTTTGGGGAACCAAAAGTGCTCCTTAATTCCTGTCAATGTTTTGTCATAACCTATATGGCAATATTCATCGTGGAAAAGACGCAATAGTCCCAAACGACTACCCTTGGGAACGTACCACTTAAGACATTCTTTATTACCTTCTCTTTCTATATAGTATAACATATTGTTTTTTAGTCGGTACTGTTTGTTATCTAAAGTTCCGTCATTTAAAGCATTAATAAGGTGACGGGTTTCATCATCCTTGTTTTGTTCAGTTTCTAACCATTGGCGGTTGGTTATTGAATGTACTACAGGAAGGGGTGGATTACGGCTGAGAAAATCAGCATGAGCAACAGTCTTGCCAGGTTTGTACTGAATATCAAAATCAAAATCTTGGAAGAAAACCCACCACCGAGCTACCCGGGGTACGAGATCTCGTTTCTTGGCTGTAGCCTTAATGGCATTGCAATCGGTGACCACAACAAACTTTACTCCAAGCAAAAATGGCCGGTAATGCTTTAAAGCGTTGAATATTGCTAAAGTTTCCAACTCATAAGAATGATATTTGGATTCCGCCGGCGTAGTTCGTTTGCTGTAATAACCAACAACATGCGATTTATCTTCATTTTTTTGAATTAAAACAGCACCGTAACCGACGCTACTGGCATCAGTATATAATTCAGTTTTTAAATTAGGATTGAAAATCTGAAGGACAGGACGTGTTGTTAACATATTCAAAATTTGAGTTCTAGCGTCCTCTTGAGGGGAGCCCCATTGCCACGGGCAATTAGCTTTTGTCAGAACTGTTAACGGAGCAGTCAATACAGCAAAATTTTTCACATAGCGCCGAAAATAGCTTGCTAAGCCCATAAATTGTCGAATTTGCTTCACATTCTTGGGAATTGGTGAATTAAGTAAAGCTTTTATTTTCGTAGGACTGGGCCTAACACCTTCCGCCGAAACTTCTTGGCCCAAATACTCAATCGTGGTTTGAAGGAATTTACATTTTGATAAGTTTAATGAAAAACCAGCTGTTTGCAACTTTCGTAAAACTAATTGTAAAAGTTCTAACCCCTCAGTAATTGTTTTTGATGGAATTAAAACATCATCAAGGTATACAACTACGTGAGTATGGATTAAATCACCCAAAGCAAGATTAATGGCTCTCTGATATACGGCCGGGGCATTAGCCAATCCAAAAGGCATTTTTAAATATTCAAAGTGCCCATCAGGGGTAACAAAGCCCGTCTTAGGTATTGAGGTTTCTTCAATGGGGATTTGATGGAACCCCGAGGCCATATCTAGTGACGTAAAATAACGGCTTCCCTGTAAACGGTTAATTTGATCGTCTATACGAGGGAGAGGATAACGATCTTTAATAGTGATTTGATTTAAAGCCCGGAAATCGACACACATACGGTCAGAACCATTTTTCTTTTTTACTAGTAAGACTGGACTTGCATATGGGGACGTACTAGGTCGAACAATTTTGAACTTAATTAAAAATCGTTAATAATTTCCCTCACTTTTAGTCGTTCGATTGGTGCAAAGCGATAAGGGTGATAATTAATAGGTTTGTCGGAAGTCAAACTAATACTTAAACTTCCTGTTGTGACCGTACTTACGTCAAAACCAGATGTTATTATTTTATGAAACGATTGTAAAATAGCAAGCAACTGAAAACGAATATCCGCTTCAAGGTCCCCGCCTACGCTGTCCAGTTTGGATATTTCAACGTGCCCCACGTACGGACAACGAGCAATTCGAGTGTTCTGAGAGTCCACTATAAAGGTTAAATTTGAATTTTCCAAGGCGTTTTTACCTATAAGAACATCATACTCCATAATGGATTCACGAACAATGAAATACTCAATTTCAAGAGACATATCTTCAAATTCTGTAATTAAATTGCAAGATTCATAAGAATTTAACAGAGTTTTTCCCAGACCTCTAAAACTATTAAACTTGGGCACACGGGAACATGAAATGTTGCTTATAAAGCGGGCCGAAATCAAAGAACAATCAGCTCCGCTATCTATTAAACACTTTCCAGCTTTTCCTTTAATTACGCAATATAAAGGTGGAACGGTAGTAATTTGTGAACAACAATTAACTTTATTGTTTAGGTATTTTTCAACACGGTCTTTCATCCAACAAGCATTTGTGGGATGCGTTGTTTTGTGACACAACTCGCAAGCTGCAGAAGTGCTGGGCTTGTTTTCCATTTTTACCCTCGTTTCAGTTTTAGAGCCAGTAGCCCTTGAAGGACATTGGAATTTTAAATGACCTGGTTTGTTGCAACCAAAACATTTTCGTTCATCCATACTATAATTTTTAGTAAAGGGGGGTCGTTCTGTACGTCTTTTCTTATTATTAAATGACTCCGGACGCTGCTCGTCCAGCGAACGTTTAAGCAAAAAGGATGAAAGCAGGGTTACCAACTCAGGGATCGTTTTGCAATTTGAATTCATAGCTGCAGCTCGAACAACTGGATCAGAAACACCAAAGATTATTATTTCCACCAAAATAGACTCTGGCCAGTCAGCTTTTAATTGCTTTAATTTTTCATGTTTATCCCTAATATATTCTTCATAAGAAGAACATGACACACTGGAAAAATTACTAGCTTCTGATAGCTTAAGGCCAGCATTACGTTTTCGCGGAAAAGCAATTCGCAAGTCAATTTTTAAATTGTCCCAAGTACGGTCTAGAGGGTTCCACTTTTCATACCATCGCTTAACAGGACCTACAAAACAAGGTGCCACTCTTACCACAGCTTCTCGATCCGACCAACCAAATTCCTCTATTAATCGTGTAATTTCCGCAATCCAATCTTCAAGATCACGTTCTTCAGGGTGAAACTTAGGCAGAGCTAAATCAGAGCGGGCTCCAGAGGCTGTCAGCTGGTCCCTCATTTGAGTGAACATGCCAGTCACAGCCGTCATGAATTCTTCCATGGCCACAACACAAAAATTCACCACAATAACACAAGATTTAGCATAAAAACCGGGTCTCAAAATTAAAAAGAATTTTGGAATCCCACTTCTGATGTAAGATCAAACAATGTAATTAAATTAATTATTAAATTTATTCACAAAAACTATCTTTATAACGTTATTTAGATAAAATCTTAAATACAATTATTGAATGAACCTTCTTCGACAGCAAGGTTTGAGTAAGTGAGATCATTTTTTAACAAACTTTAATCTCTCTCAAAACGTGCAAAAATAATAAACAAATAAGCTATAAACTATTAAAATTGGAGCGACAATGACATCAGCGGGCTGGTGAAATTCGAGAACACGGAGTTCCAAGAATCGCAGAACGGAGCTAACACGCGGGAGAAAATAAGTGTTCTACTGGAATTCGAGTCGATATTGCCTGGACCGAGAAGAATTTGGTTGACGTAATGGTGACCGGAATTAGTGACGAAAGTGTAAGAAACGACTTTAAGAACCAAGAGTGCCAAACGGTAGCAGAGTTTTCGAGGAAAATTGCAGTTCGGCACATGCAAGATCGGGTTGCTCCAAAACAGCGTTCTAATAACAGTGCAGAGGTATCGGCCCCATCAAGGTCGAAGGCCAAACGATCACATGATGGAAATGCCAGCATTTCATGTTTCGAATGTGGGTTAGGTGGACATTTCCGACGCAATTGTCCAAAACTGTCAAATGGCATGCAAGGTCAATCTCGAGAACGTGATTTTAAAAGACACAAACCAAACTCGCACTGCGAATTCTGCAAAAAAGACGGACACACTGAACAAATGTGTTGGGTTAAAAAGAAATCGAGTGCCGGCGTGCATCAGGTAAATCTTTGCAAGCCCTTGTCCAAAGCCAAACCTTGCGTCGTGGTAGTACAAGGTTACGAAGTAATGTGTTTGCTTGATACCGGATCCAGCTGTTCATTGATATCTAGAAGTTTAGCAAACCGTCTGGAATGTGCAGAACAGCAAACTTCTATGACCTTGCGCGGTTTAGGCGGAATTGATTGTATTGCTACAGAAAAAATAAGTGTTCTACTGGAATTCGAGTCGTTAAATTGCGAAGTGGACCTATATGTAATACGAGACGGTGCTATTAATGTGGACATTATCGTAGGAAATGACGTGTTTTCTCGGCCGGGAATATTGCTAGTGAGTGACGAGGACGGTGTACGTCTGCTAAACAAATCAGACAATTGCATGGCGCAGCAGAATTTTGTTTACTCCCTTACAAGTTTGAATAATATAGTTACTGATTTATCGGGACAAGACAGAGACAGATTGGTGACACTGTTACGCAAATTTTCGGACATAATCACTACCGGAAATGCTGTGTCTACTGTCAATACAGGTGAACTGCATATTCGCACAAAGGATGACGCGGTAGTGCGCTATCAGCCTTACAGACTATCTATTAACGAGCGTGAGTCGGTAAAGACCATTGTTTCCGATTTGTTGAAAAACGGCATAATCCGTGAAAGTGAAAGCCCGTATGCGAGCCCGATAATTTTAGTGAAAAAGAAAGACTCTTCCCTTCGCCTTTGTGTGGATTTTCGCGCTTTAAATCGAGTAACAATTAAAGACCGATATCCATTACCCTTGATAGACGACCAACTCGATCGTTTGGGCAAAGGTGTTTACTTTACATCGCTAGACATGGCATCTGGATTCCACCAGATACCAGTACACCCCGATTCGGTACATAAAACCGCGTTTGTCACTCCGGATGGCCAGTTTGAATATATTAGGATGCCTTTCGGACTTTGCAACGCTCCGGCAGTTTTCCAGCGTGCAATTCATAAGGCCCTAGGAGCTCTAGCCACAACTGGAGTAGCGTTAGTATATTTAGACGATGTATTGATACCATCATCTACAGTGGAAGAAGGTCTAGATCATCTGGAGCAAGTGTTGACCGCGTTGCGTCTTGCTGGATTTTCACTAAACCTAGCTAAGTGCTCCTTCTTAATGAACTCCGTGGAATACTTAGGGCGAGAAGTGTCTAAAGAAGGTGTTAAACCGGGGAAACGTAAAATTCAAGCTTTAATAAATGCACCAGTACCTACTAATGTGCACGAAGTAAGACAGTTTTTGGGCCTGGCGAGCTATTTTCGCAAATTTGTTCCGATGTTCGCGGAACGAACCAGTTGTATATCCCGTTTAACGCGAAAGAATGAACCGTGGCAATGGAACGAAAATCACGAAAGTGCGCGACAATACGTGCTCAATATTTTGACAAACAGACCTGTTTTGGCTGTATTCGACCCAAATTTAGAGACTGAATTGCATACCGATGCAAGTAGCCTTGGATACGGAGCTATTCTATTTCAAAAGAATGAGAACGTGATGAAGGTCGTAGCATACTTTAGCCGACGAACTCTGCCAGCGGAAACGCGATATCATTCGTACGAGCTGGAAACTCTCGCAGCAGTGAATGCCATGAAAAACTTCAGACATTACTTGATTGGAATCCCGTTTGTTCTAGTGACGGATTGCAATGCTTTGAAGGCTACCAAGGAAAAAAAGGACTTGCTGCCAAGGGTGGCTAGGTGGTGGATATATTTACAGGACTTCACCTTCACCGTTGAGTAGAGAAGAGGAAGTTCTTTAGCCCATGTTGATTACCTCTCCCGTAACCCCGTTGCAGAAACGGTAAACGTTATTCAACACCATGAATCCTGGATAGAAATTGAGCAAAAGCGAGATGCTGAAACACAAGATTTGTTACGCAGATTAGCTTCCGGAGATTTAGACAAAAACCAATATGTTGAACAAGGAGGCATACTATTCCATAAAGTGATACGCAAGACGAGTCTACATGAAAAGCAGTGGTTTGTTCCAAGGAAAAGTCGTTTAAGTCTAGTGCGTACATTTCACGATGAACAGTGTCACGTGGGACAGGACAAAACGTTAGACAGTTTATTCGAGAGGTTTTGGTTCCCTAATGCTAGAAGATTCGTAGCAAAGTACATTAAACATTGCCTAACATGTGTCATTAGGAAAACTTCACGTGCAAACCCAAGAGGCTTGCTGCATTCGCACGAAAAAGTGCCGCAACCTTTTCATACGTTACACGTAGATTATATAGGACCATTACCTGAAACTACCTCAGGTATGAAATATGTGTGTGTTTTCATAGACGCGTTTTCTAAATTTTGTGTGTTAACTTGTCTGGAAAACACAAGTGGACAAGGATTTCGAAAATGCTTGAAACATGTTATTGGACTATTTGGCACCCCGACCCGCATAATTGTGGATGAGGCTTCAGGCACCACCGATCACATAACAAGAACCCTGTGTGATGTATGGAACATTGAGTTACACGTGATAACCCCTCACGTGCATCGCAGCAATGGTCAAGTTGAACGCCAAATACGCACAATAAACAACATGTTACGGGTAGAAACCACCGATGGGTCAGAATGGTCGAGACGAGTTTGGAAAATCCAACTAGTTTTGAATTCTACTGTGCAAAAGACAACCAAAACATCTCCTTTACAATTATTGTTGGGATGTGACGGTACAGTACCCGCGGTGCGTGCTCTTTTAACAAACATGGCTCAGCCGGACTTTGGAAGTGATAAAAGATATAACGTTCGATCGTTTGTTAGAGACATGGCTAGTGCCAACATTTTGGCAAACAAGAATGCCCAAGACAATCGTTTTAATAAAAATCGCGATGGTGCGAAAAACTTTGAGGTTGGTTCATTTGTTGTTTTAAAAACAACAAAGCGCATTCCACGACTTGGGGATCGCTTGGTGGGACCATTTGAAGTGGTCGAAGTTCTGGAAAACGATCGTTATCGCCTACGAAATCTGCGTACTCGCAGATTTACAAGAAGTTCTACGGAAGATATGATACTTTGGCCCGGTGAATGGTTTCCCGAGGAGCTTACGGATTTTTCCGAAGGAGAGGATGATTCGGGTAGGTACAAAGCACTGAATCATTTTGTTATGAATGAAATCAAAGAAATACATACGTAGTTAAATCTAGCCGAATAAGGCAATAAAAGAAAATATTAAGTGTTACTTATTTATTTGACATAGTAAAGACAAGTCGTTGACCTCTGAGCTGTTGCTGTGTTAATAGGTCAGTGTTATTCACAAAATAAGCTGACTTGTCGAATGTCATGAAAGAATGGTAACCCGATACGGGTCCTTATGAGTTGTTTTGACTGAACATGTAGAGTTTACGTTTTAAGCCAGCTGTGCTGACGAACGTATTTTGTGTTTACGTTTATTGATGTTTATGGTTGAGGTATGTCACCGTGACAAGCTTCCGGCCTCTGAGCACGTGTGCATTTGTGAAAAAAAATGAAAATTAAAGGACTACAATTTTATTAAGTTGCCATAAAAAAAAAAGTATGATTTTATAGATCTTAGAATCAAGATTTTATGACGTTGTTGTGTAAACAGACTTCTGTTGCTGTTTATTGTCACAGAGGAAATTCCAGACACTGATGTAATACCATTTCGGGGACGAAATGATCGTCAGTCTGGCCGTGTAAGAAATGCAGACGAAGATAGCGTCTAGAGACAAAGATGGACTCTGAGCAGCGCGCACGCCAAGCGACGCATTGCTTAGCGGGGTGAAAAGTAGGCAGATCAGTGCATGACGGGAGGGGATTAGTGCATCCCAGCACCGCCGCCCTGTGGCTACTTTTGTATTACAATTTATAAAATTTACAATTTCTTGTCCAATAAAAACTTGTTTCTTTATTCTGACACATTTATTATTAAAGCGTGTTTTAGTCGTATGAATCAGTGGCGTAACAAAAAAGCCCCCCTGCAAACTCCTATAATAGACCCGCACGCCACCACCAGTTTTGTTATAAACAAATTTTAAAAATACACATCTACGTTTAACAGTCACATGCCAAAATTATTATTAAAAATTTAACTTTAAACATTACTAAAACTATAACACTAACAGGTAAGCTTACCTTATTTTCGTTGGTGATAATCTTGTGCAGTAAAACACAATTTTGTCTATTAACATTGCTTTGAAGAACAGGGCACTTGCACGTCACGTAATATTTAATGGAGAATTTATTTTTGATTTCGTCCAGTATTTTCTTGTTTTATACCTACTTATTGAAAGCTAAATCTGATAGTTTTTGTTCTGACATCGTATTTCTATAATAATTTTTGATTGTTTTTATTAGAAACGAATGCTCAGCAAACGCCGCGCTGACTGGTTAATATTAATTGTCATGTTTAATAAGTAAAAAATTGGCAAGGTCTTTAAATTTGAAAAATAAAATTAAACCTATAAAACCTATAAATTATATGCCAATCCACTTGAGTTTGGCATCATTTTAAAACATTCAATGTTTACATTCAGAAACTGCAATTCTTTCCTCACGTTTCGTGACTATTAAAGGAAAGTTCCGTAATAATGTAATTTTTAGATTTTCTGTAAAAGAAACAGCAGTTTTACACTGAACGCTGAAATTCATGCAACATTCGCGTTAAAAGAGTAATCATCATTTAAATCATTATAAAATGTGCTTCAAAAATGCTTAACGCTTTTTGCAATAAAAAGCTAAGTTTTTTACCTAACGAACTATAATTTCTCCCATCTGGTGTTTTGTTTATGCCATATCTAAGTCATTCCATTACATCTGTTTTCTGGAACTTTTCTATAAGTTTAAAATTTTGTTTTCAATAAATAATAACTTTTACTACATTTTATTCTTTAACTGAGACCTAATAGAAAAATTATACACTAAAAAAGAATGCAACACATTTTCTGGGCCCTTCCCAAATTTTACTTTTCATATTTTAAAAAGTATGTTTGTACTACATTCTTGCCTCAACAACGGTGCCGCGTTTAAGCGTAGGCACACTAGGCCTGACATGTTTAGGGACACCAAAAAGGAAACATTTTAAATTATTTGCACTAAGATAATTTCGTGGATACATCTAAACAATAAATTAAAAAAGCCGAAGTGTTAACTTCGCGCCGAGTTTTCTATACTAGATATTAATACTTACTTGCCGTATTTGCAAAAGTTCTACCTTTCGCCGTCGGTTACATTTCTAATAAAACAAATTACCTATATAGGCAACCCTCTATTTCCTCCATACTGCAAGCTTTATTACAGCTGTTAGTTCGTGACGTCAGCAATAATTATGCTGGGGCTTAGTAATCATGGCCGGATCATAGACTTGTCCAAGTCCAAAAATTTCAATAAGGAATTTTTCTTATATTACAAATAACTATAAGTTACATTTTCTACGATAGCCAACCAAATTCTAAATTCGTCAGCTAAGAAATTAGCAGGGGAAAGACGTGTAGCCCCACCAAAAATTAAATTTCTAAAAACTATCATCTTATCTTAGTTCTACTAGTCAAGATGAGTGATTCACTTGTTAAGCAGAAGTTGTTTATTGTTTCCCGTTTAATAAATAAAGGGCTACCAATTTTATATTTTCAAAAATTCATAGCCACAGCAAAATTATGGTATTTAGCAACAATTCAAATTGTAGCTTATGTTCGCCTCTATAAATCTACAAAATTTAAAAAAAAGTATGTCCAGTTTTTGAGAAACATTATTTTAAAAACTTCAAATATTTGTAATTTACCTTTATCACAGTGAGTATAAAAGTATCTAAAATCCAGCATTAGATTTTAGTTCTGCTAATCGTGATGAGCCATTCTGCGTAAAAAAAATTATCGTACCCCGTTTAACAAATAAAAGGTGCGCATTTTCAATTTTCAAAAATTCACATAAAACGCCAAAGTGAAATTATAGCTTTTTGCAAAAAATCAAATTGTAGCTAATTTTTGGTTCTAGCAGCCTACAAAATTTAAAAAAAATCGTGTGGGCGGTTTTTGAATATTTTCAAAATTGTGGATAAGCGCCATTGCAACCGTTTTCGGATTATCGAAATTACTTTCGTTTTATCGTATACTACCCACAAATAACTCACCAGCAAGTTGTAGTTGATCCCAATCAGATAACTACTTTTTGAATAAACGTGCGTCAAGATTTTCAAAACAGCGTCGCCGCAATGAAGCTAGAGAGTTCTGTAAAAAAGTTTCCGATTTGCCTTAAGTTCTTCTCTCATACCCTCTGTCGAAATTACAAACATTTTGATTTGTTAAGAACGCTACGAAAAAAAAACCTGTAGCCTTTAGAGGCGTCACCCACCTATCCACTCACAGACATATTTTAAAAAACACTTTTCCGGTTACTTAAGCCCCAAAACATGTATTTCCGTTAAAATCTAGATTTCGAAAATTTTCACAAAATCAATACCGAAGGTTTGGGAGAGTTATAAAACAAGAACTAAAATAATTTATTAGTTTTAGGTTCTGCAGTGTAAATCATATACAAAACCACCTAAAAACTATAACTGAAATAAACGCGACACTAGACAATAGTTGCCATGCAACCCTACAAAGACCGGATTGAATAAAAATTTTTGAAATGAAAAAAAAATCTATCGGGCAATCGCCACGGGACCTTATTCCTTGCTTTTTTTGAAATTTTAATAAAATTTTAACTCTTTCGTAAAATAAGCTTTTTTGAAACTTTTTATACATTTTGGAAAATTATTAGTTAAATTATTAAGTTTTTTTTAAATTTTGAATTTTTTCAAAAATAAAAAAAATTTTAGCCATTATCATTATTGGCAGCGTTGGAATACATTTTGCACCAAAGATTACTGATCAATAATCTTTGTTTTGCACCGTTCAAGTAATGTGGCTTAACAAATTTGATTAATAAACTTAAATATAGAAATATTTTGTTTTAAAATAATAGTCGGCAGTGACTTGTATTGTGTGTTGCCTATTTAAAAAAATTTAGGCTCGGAGTTTTAAAATGGGCACTCTGTATACATAAAACAAAAACTCACTGTATATGGTCGTAGAATACCTGCAAAAGACAGGCAGAATATTTTAGAGCAGATACTTTAAATATACCTATTATAATAACGTGTCAAAGCTCTGTTATTTATTGATAACAAAATCAGCAACAATGACCTACAGCAAAATTAATGCCTGCACAAGCGTTGCCTCTACGTATATTATAGGCAGTACCATGTCGGTTTTCCTGTAATATAATAATGTTTACCTTTCTTCCTTATTTTTCTTGCCAGCAAATCTTTCGTAGTTTCAGAATCAAAGCTCTTAAAGATCTTTTAAACTTACTACAACTTAGCATTTTAATGAGTTTCCATTGATACTCTATTACTGCTTCCAAAATGTATTTGTTTAATAAGTATGAACAACCTTTTAAATAGAATCACTTAAGGCTAATTCCCAGCACTTGTATTTGCCTTGAAACAATTTTACATTATTACAGAACTATCTGAAGTAGGACTTGAGTCTATAAGATCGGCATCATGACCACTATCAACCGAAAACATTGCAATTTATTTCAGTGCACGCATATTTATTTAAACATTACACACATTTGTAAATTGTATGCTTTTTACTTAATTAAAATTGTTAATAAAAGTAGATGGTTTATTCACTTCTGTATAGTGCTGTATACAGCACTATACCAACTTACTATAGTAAGTTGATACGGAGTGATCGAAAATGATTGAAGGTTACGTGACCACGATCTGGTCGCATTATTATCAAAAATGCGTTTCGATGTGTCCGCGAACCTGTTGTTTATCAATACTTACATCCCTGGAATCCATTAGCGTACGCGCATTTTACCTGTCAAATGTCGTAATAATAACAGTTATTGTTTTCTTTTGTGTTATTGTTCTCGTTTTTGTAATCACCACGTTATAACAGTTTTTTTCAAAACTCAAAGTTTGTATTCGTTCCCTTTATTAGATAAGACAATAAAATTACAAAGTTTATTTTAAATGAGGGTGATAACAGGTGTGTAATTTTAGGTTAATATGGTGTTTACAATAGAGCATGATAAATTTATTTTGGAAGCGTACTTTAGATCCGGAGAACGTGACCAAAATGGTGTTTGGCAGTACTCTTATCCCTCCTGTTTCAATCAGTTCCAAGAGCATTTTCCCAACGAAGCAGTTCACTATGAAATTTTTAGTCAACACGTTCGTCGTATTATTCAACGGTACCACGAAACAGGCAGCGTCTGCAAAGGAAAGTCTACGGGCAGGTCATCTGTACTTACCGAAGACACTGTACATGATATTCAGGAACGAATGGATGCAAGTCCCAACAAATCGTTAAGATGTTTATCTGCTCAAACAGGTAATGAGCATAATGTTGTTTTTGTAATGGATTTATCTATAATGAGTATCTGTATCTATGTTAGTTTCAGGTCTTTCATACGGATCGTGTCAGAAGGCTTGCAAAAAAATACTTCATATGCACCCGTACAAAGTGTCGGTGGTGCAAGAGTTGCTACCAGCAGATTTTGGAAAGCGTCGACAATACTGTACATGGTTTAATGAAAACTTCAACAATGATGACATTTTGGATCTGACATTTTTCAGTGATGAAGCCTGGTTTCATTTAAGTGGCTACGTGAACTCGCAAAATTATCGTACGTGGTCAACTGAAAATCCCCATGTATATCGGGAGACCTTATTGCATCCCCTTAAAATTGGGGTTTGGATTGCAATGTCGAGAAGAAGAATAATTGGCCCTATTTTTTTTAATGAAAACATCAATGCTAACAATTATCAACGACTACTTTTAAGACCGTTTATTGATCAACTCCACGATGACGAACTGCAGCATGGGTTCTTCCAGCAAGATGGTGCAACAGCTCACACAGCAGGTGCAACGTTGAACTTTTTAAGGGAATTCTTTGATGAACGAATAATAAGTAGAGGTCGTTGGGCACCGCGATCGCCCGACTTAACACCTCTCGACTACTTTATGTTTGGCCATCTTAAGAATGTTGTATATGCAAATCGTTTACACACAATTGAGGAGTTACAAGAGGCCATAGTAAATGCCGTGAATGAAATCACACCGAGACAGTTAGTAGCCGTTTTTGAAAATATGAAGCGCAGGGTCAATGTTTGTTTAGACAATGATGGAGGGCATTTCGAGCAGTTATTGTAACAACTGTCTTACAAAGAATTTGATTTTTGTATTCATTTAAATTGTGTCATTGAAAAATGTGTTTTTTATTAATTTAAACTGTTATTAAATTGTTAAATTGAGTAAGTATTGTAAGCAACAATCAAGAAAAATGTGTTTTTTTTTATTAATTAAACTGTGTTATTAAATTACGTTATTAAATTGTCTTGTTTTTTAACCTATAGGTTAACTTTTGGAATATAAAAATTTACTAACATAAATCGTAATTTACAACAAGAAAAGTCTTTAAAAGTCCCTAACAGTAATTATTTCGCTAAAAAAATGGTGCACCAACATTCATATAAAGAACACGCCACCCATTTTTAAATTTCCCGCGCTATTTAAATTACTATTGCACGCCAGTGGAATTAGTCAAGATCACATTAACTAGTAAGCGGACAAGATCAAATCAGTATGAAGCGGCACGTTCAATCATTTTCGATCGCACCGTATAATATATGTAGTATTTCAATAATCAATTATAGTATAAACACTATTATTATAGTATACGTGGCAAGACTGTTTGATACCATAGAGCAGCACAAAAGTTTATTTGAATTAGAAACGGACAGCCGATATAGTTATGATTTAATTTTTACAAGCGCGCATGTACGTCATTGTTGCTGTTTTGTTATCTATAAATCTAATAACAGAACTTTGACAACCTTGGGTACTAAAAACAAAATTTCAACTTCCTTTTAATTAAAAATATATAAATATAATGCAATGATATGCGTGTGCATGTACCTACTAGAAAACAATCCCTAAATGCCTGCAGTTCACGCACTTGCAATTATATTTTGTATGAGACTCTTCTTAACTTTCTCAGGGTCGTTATTTAGCTATTTAGCTTTATTATAGATAAATAAGAAATAGAATAAACACAAAACAATATCAACGTTACATAAAAAGGTTTTATTTAATAAATCAATTTTTTGAATGAAGTTTTCGAAAAATCAAGTAAATTCTGCTAACTACTATCGTTCTTTAAAAAGAGAACACTTATCTTAACGTCTCCTTATTGGGATATCTTTCACTCGAGCAAACGATGAATGTCCAACTTCTACTTCACTAGTTTGCTGGTTCCTCAAGTAACCACAAACACTCGCCTTTGGTTTGAATCTTGCTCTGGTGTGGTTTTTTATTATTTTAGACTTGGTTCCACCTCCATCACAACTGGAAAAACTTGCTGGATTGTTTTTACTTGTTATTCTTCTGGAACTTTTCACAATTCGTAAATAATTAGTTGTATTTTCTTCCTTTATATTCACAATCACTTTTACGTTACTTTTAAACTCGTTTTTCCTCTTTTCATCCAGAGGATATAAATTTTTCTATCTTTTTTTTTCAAAGACGAGTCGTAACTAATTAAACAATTTTTTTTTATTTTTTGTCTTCCTTCTTTGATTCCCAATTTTTGAACAAACAAATAAATCTCATGACTATGAGTATTCTTTTATACGTTTGTGACATTGACACTGACATCCATAATGACATTTATCGTTGCACATAACAATTAAGTCTAAAACTTCTTACAAATTAAACCTTTTGAACAATTCTAAACTAAATTATAATTAAAACTAACATAAATAAAAATCGTATCAATCTGATTGTGTTTTTCATTTCTTTCAATAAAAACAAACCTCACAAATATGAAAATATAAATTATTAGAATTTATAACAAGAAATTATAGCAAAAATACGCAACCCTGAGTTTAAAAGTTAGAATATCAAAATCTTACAGTCTTCATAAATCTCCAAATGTAAATTGAACTGTAGCAAGCATCCCAAAAATTGCCTTCCAGGAACTACAATATGCCAGTAAAAACATACACTTCCAAATATCATAGCAATAAATAACAATATAAATTATGCTCATGGGTCATTAAGTAACGTCATCAGGTCAGCCAGGTTATTTTGTTATATTATTGTTAATAAACAATGAGTGCTTGTTTTGCATCACGAAAAGCACAACTCTCTAGTATCAGCGTGCATTGATATTTATTACAGAAGCAAGGGTTTGTACAGAAGTGTTTTTACAATATAGATTTGCAACATGTAAGTAATTTTCACTACAACTGCGAATAGATATCAGGAATATGAAAGTTTAGCTATTAATATTTTTAAACTAAAATATGTAACAATTGCAAATTATATTTTAAAAACTTAATAAACAACTTTTGAGTAATTGCGATTCAATAACATTTAATTGTAAAGCAACTTATGACACTTTTTTGGGCTTACTTGTATTATCAGTTTTTTTCAATGCATAGTAACTAATTTTAGCCTGTGAATTTATTACAAAATACTGTTTTGTTCACCTGCCATACATTATGGGATTAAATTTTTATTATGTAGGGTCTAATTAAATTTTAACCTTGTTTTTGGAATAACAACTCTATATTCGTATTTAATCTCCAACATTGTAAACAAAAACAAAAATTAATAGTCTTGTTATGGCACTTTATTCTATATGGATATTTCCAGTTTGCTTTCAGCGAGTATTTTTGTTGAAATGTTTGCCTCTAACATTTTACAAAATAAAACTCGGCTTAGGGTACAGCAACTCAATATTGACGAACTAATTTTGAAAAAAAAAATGTTTCGAGCTATGTAATAATAATAATCGAGGTTTAATAAAATTTTAGGAAAATGGTAACTAATACTTGATTCATAACCTAATAACACCAACTCATGATGACAATTTAGGTGTAAGCGACACAAGCGTTAATCTATAAGAGACAATCAAGTCGGCTTAAATTTAGTTCACCGTTATGATCGAAACAAGGTCGTTAAACATACTTTTGTTGAACATTTTACTATAAGATAGAAAAGCACGGCAGCAAATACTTTGATAGGAGAATTGTGGTACGATTTTCAAACAGCTTCCTGCATAAAAAATTGTTTTTCTGCTTGAAAATCGACCATACCGCCATATTCTTGTTAAGTACATTATTATGCTAAACAAAATGATTATTTACGACCTTTTTGACTGGTACCAAACTTTTTTGTTAATAAAAAATGACAAAATCTCGAATTTTCAAGCTAAGCGTTTCATATTTAACAAATATAACGTACTATCTCGAGAAGTACTTGGAATATCAACTTGATTTTGTTTGTTTACAAGCAGATACATTAACGTTCTCTACTATGCCATTTTAATTTCCAAAAAAATTTTTATTTTTTATTTTTTGTATGATCAGATTCAGCATGAAAAAATGTCCTAATAATGCGTTAACTAGAAATAAGTAATATAAATGACAAATGAGTTATAGCCGAAAACAAAAAATCCAAAATTTCAGTTTTCTTCAGTTCTTTCGGAAACTGAGCAAGATAGGTCTAATATCTTTTTAGATTATTAGTGGGCATGAAACTCCACAACTTTTCTCTAATTTAGTCATCGTCGTATCTCTTCAAATAAGCGAGATCCCCATAGTTAACACGCAATTTGATACATCCTATATATTGCTATGATATGAGCCTATAACAGCATAGCACCAAAGCACTTACTTGAAGACAACTTATCTTAGTTTCTTCACAATTACTGTTGTGGTCCTTCACTTGATAACCGTTATATGATATACGCTTTCTTCCCTGGTTAGATTATTTCCAAAAAAACACATCACTCGGCTCCAAACAACAATCTTATTGCCATTTATTTATTCAAGATCGTTAGTTTAATTTCGTAGCTTCCTCCACTGTAGCCTCAAACACATATTGAGTTGCTTTTACTGTTGAATACTTTCAATATGATTTAAAATACTTCTATCCGTTTTGTTATAGATGTTATCTAACTAGAAATCACTATTTTCATTCAATACAACTCGTTCTCCTTCTCTTTTCTTTCCGGATTCCGTATTCGTCGTCTCTGTTTACAGGACGAGCCATAACTAACTAATAATTCCTCTTTCTTTTGCCTTCTTCCCTGATCCACTATTTTTTTAGACAAATAACATTCATGACCAACGAGTATTCCATTTTGCACTTGTCAAAGTATCAAAACGACATTCACATCCATAACCCCAAAAAATGACATTTAGCGATGCACAAAACAGGTAAGTAAGTTTTAAATTTCATATATCTTAAACCGTTTAAATATTTCTAAACTAATTCATAACTAAAATTAACATAAACAATAATCGTACCAATCTGATTGTGTTCCTCTATCTTTCAAAGAAGACAAACTCCACAGATGTCGAAAAATATAAATGATATAAAAATAACCACTTTATATCAATTTGCAATTGTAAAATAAAACGCAACAAGCATCCCAAAGACTGCCATTAGGAATTACAATACTCCAGTCCAAACAAACTAGCTCCAAGATATTATAGCAATATACACTGTGTCCATAAAGTAACCTCCCCCCAACTAAATTTTGAACGACTTGCTATTTTTCTACTGTACCCAGTCTTGTATTATACAGATTTATAGTTTTGGGCTTGCGCATAATTATTTTATGCATTGCGCACTGATCCATTTTGGTTCACCAGTGTTAAGTAACCATTAATAAAATATAGTTGGTTAATTGGGAACTAGTGTTTTATTTAATCAAATAATAAACATCCCCTACCAACACCACCAAATTTGGTGTGCCGTAATGGGAAATTAAATACTAACTTTCAAACCATATTAAAATTTTGTATCATCCAAAATGGCGACTGGGCGAAATTTTGAATTTTTTTTTAAATAGTAAGGGGGTGGAGTGACACCTCATTGGAAAGGTCTATTAGTTCTGCTTCTGATCCTAGAGTTTCAAAGAAAAAGATTCAGCCATAACAAAATGACAACGTTTGAAGATAAAGCACTCTATTTAAAAAAACTAAGAATTAAAGCTTAAATTAATTAAATTAAGTGTTCGAAATGTTTACCATTCACTTCGTGGCACATAAAAAAGTCGGTTTTGAAATTCCTGCCTTACATTTTCATACGTTTCTGGAGTGATATTTCTGCAAACTTCTGTAATGCGTTGCTCCAGTTCTTTAATTGTTGCTGGACGGGTTCTGTACACTTTCGATTTCAGATATTCCCATAGAAAAAAATCTAAGGAAGTTAAATCTGGGTAGTGAGCCGGCTATTCTACAGGTCTCCGTCTACCAATCCATCTCCCAAGAAAATGCACCGTCTAGTTGGAACATAACGTTTTTAATATTATTTCAAGCCACCTGAGATAGTTCTGGGAAAACTTACTCCTGCAAATGAATAAGTGGACTTTTGGATAAGAAAATCAAAACAATTTTGAACTGAGTGAGTCCATTGGTTTACAATCCGCCATGTTGTTATGGCTCAATATTTTTCTTTGAAATTCTAGCATCAGACGCAGAACTAAAAGACCTTTCAAATGAGGTGTTACTCGACCCTGCATAAAAAAATCAAAACAATTTTGAATTGAGTGAGTCCATTTGTTTAAAATCCGCCATTTTGTTATGGCTAAATGTTTTTCTTTAAAACTCTAGGATCAGACGCAGAATTAAAAGACCTTTCAAATGAAGTGTCACTCAACCCTCCTTTCTATTTAAAAAAAATTTCAAAATAGCGCCCAGTCGCCATTTTGAATGATATAAAATTTTAATATGGTCTGAAAAATAGTATTTAATTTCCCATTACAGCACACCAAATTTTGTAGAAAAACATCAAGTCGTTCAAAAGTTAGTTGGGGGGAGGGGGGGTTACTTTATGGACACAGTGTATATCAAACATTGATGAATTTTTAAAATTGCAAATTATAAATTATGGATTTTAACTGCCGTATGAATTTTGATATTTTGGTGGAGATTCAGCAGTTTACAAAACTATGAGTTTTGACAAGTACGGATGTTTATATTATGGATTTTGATATGTTGCTAAATGCTGAGGATGCATATTGAAAATTAGAAAGTTTGATTTTTTATTATTTAGTGTTCCTATGAATTTTCACTACAGGCAGACAATGCTTAGCTATCAAAAAATAATTTCTTATTTTCAGTAACTAATTATTTTTGTATTATATTTTGTCATTTTGAATTAAAATCGATTTCCAACTTCAAAAACTATTTTTGAGTTTATTATTTGATGATAACAACAAATTAAATTACTTACTTATAATTTGAATTATTTTAAGACTCTAAGCGTCAACTTAACATGAATTCCTTATTATTTTGTAATATCAATTCAAAACTTAACTTGTTAAATACATTCATTGTTTTTGATTTCAAAAGCATCAAATTAAAAATGTTACATGTTTTGTATTTGTGTTGGCTCTGTGTCATTAAAATAATAATACTTCAATGAAAATATGACAGATAACAATTCAATATTGTACTAAAAATTGCCTATAATTATTTAAATTTAGTGAAATGTAATTGTTAAATTTAAAAATAACTTGTTGTTTTGTGTGGATTTTCTTCAAACTTCTTTAGACGAACCGAACGAATTTATTTAGTTGAGCGCCATACCTGACAATTCTCGCCACTCCTGTTGAGACATGCCTATGTCTTTTGTGACAAATGAGAAACAGCCCTTTTAACAAATTGCTTCCAGAACTGAACCAAAATTAAAAAGATTAAAACAATACTTATCGGATTGTGCCATTTGAAGCGATCTTTAATTTAAACCTAAAATTGAAGAATCTTTTCTTATCTGTTTGATAAAATATAAACAAAAATATTCAATTTTCTGGTATCAAGGGAAGTAGCATCAAGTAAGTAGACAAATGTGAACATCGCTTAAGCTCTTAAGTTGAAAATTATACATGTTCCTTTGAGAACAAAACTGCACGAAACTGAACATAATGTAAAACGTGGAGTAAATAAGGTTATAAATTGTTCGACAAAGTAAACATTTCTTTTGTAAAGAATTTACCTGAATGTGAAAATACAGAAACCCACTTTTGTAAAGGCAACACTTTTATTATCACTGCTGTCAACACAACACTCAACACTTAATAAATTCTGTCAGTTTTCCCTCTTTTTCGCGTCTTTCAAGAAAGAGTAGCCTTAAGGCGGTAAGAATAAAGGCTACAAGAAAGTAATTATGTTTCGTAAATATTTTCACTTTTTCTTTTCTGGTAATATTACCTTAGCTTTGAAACAAGAAAAATAGGGTTTATTTTGTAACTTTTGTACACAATGAACTTAAAATTACTAACAAAACAGTTTCGCTTTAAGATGTTTTCTTTAACGGTAATATTGTTAATTGTGCCTCTAAAATATTCCCTACCACAACACACCAATGACATATCAAGGTATGTATATAAAATAAATTGTATTTTCAACCGCTGACTGATTTTTCAACACCTCAAACAATCCACTTCTGAAATATAATGCTTGACCTAATATAATATACCTATCCTATCCTTTCAAGTGCAATCAATTCTATTATGATTCTAAAATTCGAGAACATTCGTCTTTTGAGACCGCGTTGCTTACACATTGAATTGCTGAAAATGCCCGCCTTAATTCTATTTGAATAGCATAATTTGATCGCACAAAGGAAGAGCCAGATGTAAATGAATTCCATTAGGACCTTAATAGGTCTTTTTATCTGCAATTTTTCGCGCCTGTTCGTGCTCGCCTGACGG
Source organism: Ctenicera cuprea (assembly GCA_958336395.1). Lineage (NCBI taxonomy): Eukaryota > Metazoa > Arthropoda > Insecta > Coleoptera > Elateridae > Ctenicera > Ctenicera cuprea. The sequence continues at coordinate 34,607,529 of OY284488.1, forward strand.
ATTCGCGTTCAAGGGGCGTTAATGCAGTCGTACAGGCAATCACGTACTTACTAATGAGTTAACTTTTAATTAACCGACTATCTCACTGCACATAGATCGACTATTTCTAAATACTTAAAAACAAATCTTTCCGTTTTCGTTATCATCAGTAGCGGATAGGAAGAACAATGGTGCGACGCCCTTCCAACTTGAACCCACCCACTCTATAAAAAAATTGTTTGTTTAAGTAAAATTAATTTATAAACAAGCATCAAATTGATATTTTAAAATCTATCAAAACCCTAGTACAATATTTATTATTTAATATGAAGTAGAAGCTGCAGTGATGGAACAAACACCCACACAACGCCCGCATTGCAAAAGCGACCAGCTAGCTTGGGGGCCCCGAAGTCTAAGAAACCCATAAGCAAAAATCAAGAATAATTTTTCACCTTTCTTAACTTGTAAAAATATTTTGTTTCACGATTTAGTTGTTTATATAATTCATTAGCTAGTAAGAGACGTAAACTGACGCCAGCACCCCAATATTTGTGTATTCTCGTTTGTGAAATGCTGGGCGACTTCCTTGGAAGGTCATAATACAAACAAAGCGCAATCGATGCCCATACAAAATAAATTCTGAATCTGATACTAGGGGTTATGTTCTGAGTTTGATAATGGTATTTTTTATATTGTCCAAAACTAGAGGCTCATTCACTTCTGATTATTTTATACGACCCTACACTTAAGTTTCATTCGAGCGCTTTTAGGTTATAAAACACTGCACAGCAGGCAAACAAAAATTAAATGTTCATAAGTATACTGTGTTGCATATTGAACTGTCCAACTGCAAATCTTGGTATTTCTAGTAAACACACTGAGAAAAAAGTATTGCAAAGCCAGACAGAATTCTGACTGCCCTTACAATAAAAGACAATGTAAAAAGGGACAGCACTTTTGAATGCTTACAGATGGTATACTAATACACTAGCTTAATATATCTATGGTGAATTTCCAGTATTGTACATAAAAAGCCTATACTATTATATTCACTGTGGTTTCTCTAAGTTGTAGGGATAATTATCTAAATTCTAAGTTATTGCTCTTGATGATGCTGTTTATTTGCAAACATTATGATGCATGGCAGCGATAAATATAAGAAACAACATTTAACAGCGGTTAATATACTGTATCATTAGTATTGGATTACTGCAGACTAGTTTTTAATATACTGCATTGCAAAAGATTGTAGCTACTATAATACTTCTTGCAGACTGCATTAAATAGGCTGATAATGCTAGTTATCTAAATATATTAGTCTTGATTAGCTGCTTTATTTTCTCTGCTATACTGTATTGCAGCTACAGCAATGCTGAATATTTGAGCTTAGCATACTTCATGATACCGGCTGCATAACAGCAAATTAGCATTTAAAACATGGCACTGCAGGTACAGCTGCACGTTGTGTAAACATTGCTAAATAATATTATAGTTATTAATAAATATACAGGGTAATTCAGAATGAAAAACAGATACTGAAACGGTGAAATCAGAAGATCAAAATAAACAAAAAAGTAATATAATCATATTTCCAGAAATGCTTTGTTCTTCCTAGACGAGATGTTTCCAAATTTTCACACTAGATCTTATAACTAGAATGTGGTAGAATGAACTGAATGCAATAATATACCAATAACATGTTTATTATCTGTGCAACGTGCAAGTTACAGAAAAATATAAAGTATAAAATGTGACTGAAATAAATCGCTTTCTATCTGGTAATATTGACAAAACCACTGGTTTACCATGAACCAAATCCTCATGTAGTAAACCAGTGTATGTCTCGGTGCACTGCACCTCGTAAGCATATAAATGTTTACAAAATTGTACAGTGTGTAATTTTTGGCATAAGAAATGTATTATACCATCTGCAACTGATGCCTGCAGAGAGTCACTTTCATTTAGAAAAAAATGTTCTAACTGCATGTCTGCAATGAACGGTTCTGAGGAATGTGAAGTATTTGATGAATCCAGGCTCACGGTTGAGTCGCTATCAACATGATGTGCTAATGATTTCTAAGAAAATTAAAATAGTTTAAAATCGAATACGTCAAGATTATAGGAGCAATACAGACTTTACGATCTACGAACTCCATAAAGCAAGATAAAAACTTTGCTCTAGTTCCCGGTTTTGGGATCAACTCCTTTATCACAACCTGGTCCAATAACAGCAAGGCTTGTATATCAATTTCATGTTCTACAATAAAAGATAAAAAAATTGTAGGTACTTATCATTTTATTACATCAATTTTAAAAATTCAATTAAGCATTGCACAATTATTGCAACATGCCGTGCAGCCCACAGTCGTCAACGGATTCAACTAAAAACCAATTAGGCGCCAATTGCTCACAAGACGCAATAACCAGAAAAAACTGTTAATTTTTGTTATGTTTATTAATGCCTTAAACAAATAACATCTGAATGCAATACATACCAGGTATATAATCTCTCAAGAGTGCATACTATTATATCTGCATATTTTATATTAGAACACGGTAACCGTTAAGTACCTACCTCGTTTACAATATTACAATAAAGAAAAATTACTTACCATTAAAAACTGGAATTAAATCCGTAAAACCCCACTTATTTAACACACTTTCCACTGCTTCTTCCATATCACAACAGCAATAACTGTAATTAATAACTATTAATTGTAACTGTTCAAGTGCTCATACACTGTACCTCAGTCAATAAAAAACTCATGTGCACTGATGCACCACAGCGTCTGGCGATTATTTTGCATTGTAAGAGGTTTTTTGGCGCCTAAATAAACAAGATATTTCAGCAGTCACAATACAGTTAGTCACATCCAGCAATATTAGAAGGCGCGTTTTTGTTTTGCAATACAATTTAGTTACAGTTGCTACACTTTATATTTGCTAGTAATTTACAAAATTTACTGGTAATTTACAATGTTATCTATGTTCGTGGTTGCATTCCGGGTTGTAGTACTTGCAAAACTACTTTTGCAATATTTATATTGTAATCGTAAGTATAGAAGAATAACAACTACCCTACATTGCACAGTGGCAAACATATTTTATATACTGGTGACATTAAAAAACTAGCAATACGATTATAAATATCTATTTTGCTCAGTGCACGTGCGTAAAAATGGAAATAAAACATAAACATTACCATAAAAACTCTCTCGAAGAAGAACGCGTTTTTTATATTTTTATTTTCGTTGTTTATAGTTTATCAATATGTGTACATTAATTATCATCATCATCATCATCATCTGACATGGAGCTGACTCGAGGGTCGATCCTGAATTACGCCAGGCCCACCCCATGCCAGTAAGGTGGGTAGGAATTTATGTGATAGGTGGGATCGGGTGGGGCGTTGAACCGCGTTAGCATGTCTGCAATGCATACCGCAAGACACCGCTGCTGCAACACCGGGTAGTTATTAAGCTACGCATCAATGGGGTTTTTGAGTACGTAACCAAGAATGTTATGCGATTATGCATCTTAACTTAATAAACTTTGGTATCAAAGTTTCACATTGTTCTTACTTCACACATATCTATTGTTCTAAGATTACAAATTGAAAATATCTTAATTTCCTAATAGCTAATAAACTACTTAATACTATTCTTTGATCTAGCATGATCATATTTGGCGTTCCATTCCTGCTTCCTATGAATTCCTTTTCTTCTTTGGCTTCTTATTGCCCTGGGTGGTTGATTGTTGTCTACCGGAGTGTGTGTGGAGGTTGGACCTGCTTTGTAGTGTATTTCTATTGACGCCTTTAGTATTTCTGCTGCTGCTGCTACTGATTCGGCTCCTCCCCAAAATTCTCCTTTTCCTAGGTCTTCTAAGTAGGCTTCTGTTTGTAGTGCTGGGCCGTAGGTATGTGCTAGATGGTCGTAGCGCGGAGCCAAGTTTCTTACATTTTCCTCCAGTTGCAATTGGAAATTTTGTGGGTTTTCTCTGATGTATGACACGATTTTTTCCTTAAGATAAAAGCTTCTTGTTTGCGCTGTTCTCTCGTTGCCGTAACATTCGTGTTTTGGTCTGCTATTGAGGTGAATAAACAATTTCCATCTCCTGGGATTTTCCGCACTGTCAATTTGTGTCTGTCCGTATATACTGTTTCCTGTTCCATGGTAGGTACTGTGCTGCTTCTGATGATTTCCGTTGGTTTGCTGGTGTGTGCACTTCCGTATATATTTTCGCCGTTAGATTATATTTACATATAACATATACCTATATACTTACATACATACATTTACATATACCTATATACATACATACATACATACATATCAATATGTGTACATTAATTATGTATAAAAATTCGAAAGAGAAGTTGCAGTTAACAACTATATAATACGTTCAAATTCGACCAAGAATGATTTATTTTATGTTGGTTAGTTTATAACTACCTACTACGCTATTAATATAAAAATACAAATGAAGTTGATAAGAGTAACAAAACTAATTATAATACTTTATTTATAAATTCTAGCTTTACTGGGTTGAAGTATTTTATATACCTATATTCAATAATTATAATACGTCTGATATAAAAGAGGGGGGAGGCATGACAGTTTCCTGCGGAAAGGCCCTGCCACTTTTTGTTTCACCGCACCGAGTAGGTGTTGTATTGATGTATCATCATTAGGGCTGGGAATATTTATCGATATGTCGATATTATCGATAATATTGACAACGTCGATAATGTCGATAATATCGATAATACCTACATAGAAAATAGAAATATAATAGTGACAGAAAAAATGAAATCCAAGAAATATTGTAGTTACTAGACAAACATTCAACTGATTATTATAATTGACGCAATTATTGCAACAACTGAAGCATATCAACTCATATTGACTCAGTCGCAACTTAGATCGCCTACTCTACTTTAAACAGATGGTTATTCTTTATAGCTTCTTTAGTTAAGATTAGAAGCAAAGTCAACGCCAACGTGTAAAAATTTTCATGTTTTTACACGGTGTATATACAATTAAAAAAAATTACGAAAGAAATAAATCGTAGTAATATTGACATTTATAATATCGATATTATAGATAATATATCGAAATTATTGATGATCGGGATATTATCGTTACTATCATACTATTGATACTATCGACATTATCGATATATTTTCATCATCGATATTCGATATTACATTTGCAATATTGCCCAGCCCTAAACACAACACATCTTTTGCTTTTATTACATCCAAACAACTTCTAACATTTTCAAATAATCGTAAAACATTTACTGCTGATCAAAAGAGATCAGGGTAAAATGGTCGTTTATCCCTGTGTACAGATTCTATTGGTAGTGAACGAATTATTATTTTTGCTTACCAAAAAGGTCCCAACGAATCCAAGAAATTCAAAGAATCTCAGCAACGATTGCACCAACAACAAACACACTAGTTCTTTTTTTTAAATCAACACGAAATAATCAGAACTGGATTATCTAAAGTTAGAAAACACCCCGACGTTAAGCAAACACACGTATAACATTCAATAATAAGAAATCGGAACTCTACGCTCATTTTTATTTGCCCCGAAAATAGTCGAATGCATTAATTGAATGCACACCTGTTACCATATTTCGTTTTTTCAATTGTCCTAAGCAACTCGTATCAAGTGCTATTAGAGATTGGACATCAAATAATTGTTTAGTAGAGATGTGCTCGTAGAAAATTGTATTTAATACAGGCTGAACTAATAATTTAAAACAGCGAATTTAACACGTGCTAATTTTAACAAAAGTGACAATTATTATGGTGATGTCTTCAATAGTATTGATATTATCGATATAATTTCATTATCGATATTCGATTTTTAATTTTCAATATCGCCTATTCCTAATCATCATGCTATGGGCCATCGTTGAGCTGCCCGTAAATTGTGAACGAGAGAGGCGTGGGAGTAGAAAGCTGCCGTGTCTAGTAGTTAGTTCTAACTGTAGCTAGTATGGGGCGCGGCGATTTGCACTTGTGACTCTGGCTCCTAGAACATGCTGTACCATGTTACAGGGTAGGTTTTCTGTTTTAGCTGTGCTCCATTGGAAAACACCTAAATTCAGAATAAGCCAGACTTCTACGTTCGTGTTCTAGAATATTATACCTATCTAAAGCTAGTGTATGGCTTCCAGCGACGCGCTGAATTTATATAAACGGTTTACACGCCGCCGAGTACAGAACATAAGAAAAGCCCATGTTAAACTCTTAATGCTCGAATATTGGCTCCCCATAGAATTCGAGCATCGACGGTGCCTTATTTTATTTGACAAGTAGCACACTAACGTAATATTATAATAATTGTAAAATTTAAGCTTATATTACGCATAAACAAACTCCAATGAAATAACTTTGTTGTTGAAGATTCGTTAATTTATTTGTAAATTAGTTTTGAAACTTTTCCATAAATAAAAAACAAAAATATTTAGCGAAAATGTGTAAAAGATAGAAAGAACCGTATTTTTTCATGCACGCCTAATTAGTCTAGTCAAAACCCAGTAATTATTCGTTTTTGCAGTATTACAAAAAACTCAACATATCCCGTTAACATATTCAAAAATTTTATTTAGGCTGCTTTTAGCGCTTTCTAACACGCATACTAGATAGATACAAATATTACCTAAAGAAATATATACAGAGATGCCAGCAGGCTATTTCAATTTTTTTTTAAGATTTTAGGACAACATTTTAGGTCTTTTTTACATGTATTCCTTTTGTTAATCAAACAAAAATTAAAGTCAACACTTATTATTTTTTGTTTGTTTTTAAGTTTACTACATTGCACATTGCAACACTGGAGTATTCAGTAAAAGTAGGAAACATTCGAACAACATGCTGTTATTGTGTTAAATTTCGTAAAAGTGTCGTAAGTGCAAACGTAAACCGTCTATCGCGTTGCACTGCCACCTGCTCAGACGATTTTTTTTTTCTCAGCAGTCCACTCCTGCTCAATATCCGTTTTAAACTATCGAAAAAAGTTAAACAATTGGATTCACTCAATTTCAAAATAAAACTGTAATGATAATTTTAATGTTCTTTATGCTGATCTTACATTCGCAGATTTTTTTGCCACTGTTCGGTTTCTAGTAATGGGAACTCAATGTCGTTACGGCAACCTTTGCAATATAATGAACGGGTAACGCATACACTAAAATAATTACATTTTGTAAATTAAGTAAATTAAACTAAAATAGGAGTTTTTGAATAAAGGCCAAAAAACCTAAATATTACTGTTCGACCTTAGAATATCAACAAACTTATACATTTTAAAAAACAATATCGATAGGTCTAAAATAATGACAGAATTTAATGGTTTAGAGCCACAGTGCTCAACCTGGGAGGTTCTTGGAAAATCTAAGGGTGAGCTGGGGGGGGGGGGGAGTCGCCAGGAAAAATTCTCTGTCCGATTGCAATGCTCTTTTGATGGAATAGTAAAAGTATTTATGATAGTTAAATATTGCAGTTTGTTTTATCTTAAAGACAAAGCTAGAATATATATTTTTTTAAGTACAGTTTGCTCACGACTCCATAGAGACAAACTGGCTAGTAATTCTTAGTTACCATACCAACATATTTGAAAAATTGTATTAGGTACCTACATTAAGAGTTTGCAACGTCAAGAAACAATACTCTTATTTCTTAGTGATAAAGTAGAATTTTGTGAAACGAAAATTATTTTGGAGATTATCACATAGACTAAACGAATAAATGTTTCATTTAGAAAAAAGAAAGTTCGAGAAAAGCCAACCCATTGTTTACTGTAAATAAAACAATTCATAACTTCAACGGGTCTCTATTTTAGCCTTATATGTATTTCGACATGTTGACATGTCATTTTGAAAGACAAGATTAAAAGTAAACAGTTGGTGTTGCTATAGAAACAATAAGTCTTCATATCTTGATCCTGATTTTCTATATCTGCGTCCAGGCGACTTGATCTCTCATTCCAAAACGTCCAATAACGGTAAATTTAAGAGAGCAATTTGTTCATTCATTAAAATGAACTTTAACGAAGTAAAGCTGGAATCTATAAATAATCCATTATTGCTTCTAAAAATTATAATGCAGAATTATTACCTTAACAGATTCTTGTTCACTGTATTTTTCTTGGTGAAATTTGTAATAAAAATAGCAGGCACCTAATATAAATCTTTAACACTTTACAAAATTTGATTGCCAAGTAACTGGATGAACTTTGCCCAAAATTTTAATTAACATTGTTAAAAACTAGAATAAGTCAGCAACCACAATGAAAACCTTATCAAGCCGTAGTAGAAATTTAGGATTTTCAAGACTTCAAAATAAATTTAAGGACAATTTTAAAGCAATTGGCATTTTTTCATAAATTTAAGAATTTTCAGGATTTTTAGGACAAATAGAATACCTGTATACAGATAACAATTATTATAATAAACTTAGCCATATTTTACAAACTACTTTATTAAAAGTTAAAAAATGTCACACTGTTGAGCTAAGCAGTATCCCAAAATCATTGTAAAATTTGCTTCTTACATTGCTTAAATTCGATTGAGAAATGCTATCGTATTCTCTAGAAATAGCTTCTTTGGGATGTTTTTGCATTTTGTTAAACCGTAATATTAAAGTCAACCCCAAGAAAAAAATCACATGCGTCAAATCGGGTGATCATGGTAGCCAGTTAATAGTTCCACCTCTTCCAATCCAACGATCAGGAAACTGTAATTTTAGAAATTCTCTACTGTAGTGGCATCTATCCCGTTGAAATCACGCAACTTTGTAGAGCGGTGCTGTATCTAAAATAAAATAGCCGGACGTTTTGGATTGGAATGATTGTTTATAGTGAGCGAGTCGATTAATCTAAGAAACCGAAATTTCTTAAAGATTTCGATTTTCATTGTATTTTTCCATAATTATTAGCCAAATGCGGCTCAAGCTTCTTTATCTTCTTCAAATAATTCTTGGTAAACATGATATTTCTATGATTTAAAACCAATTTGCTCTAATATAATTATTCTTGCTCTGTTATTGTTTTGGATTCATATTTGAATATTCAGTAATAGATAGCGCAATGTTCATTTCCGTTTCTTCCAATTCTGGGGTTTCTCGATCTTGATTATTATTTAATTTCTAACATTTGCAAGTATTACCAAGTAATTCCATGATATCAATATCGCCACCTTTCTATTGTACTAGCGTTAAATTAGCGACACTGGGAGACAAAATCAGAATTTTAAGTGAAAAGTTATTAAATAAAACAAGGCATCGCCATGCTGTAATTCCATGGCAGCTACTATTCTTTTACCATATATAGGTTTACATATTTTTTTTTATTTTTTGAAAGTCTAAAAAGTAATGTAATACTTGAATTGAACATTAAAGTGTACTCTAAAACTTTGGAATGTATACGCTATCGCTCTAAAATAAACAGGGGAGCCAATTGTTCAACATTAAGAATTTAACTAGTGATGGGATATTTCGAATGAACCGTAATCGAACCTTTCCATATTCAAAATATTTCGAAAGGATACAGAAAACTATTCGATGATTCGAATGATTACAATTACAATTATCAAATCTATTTTGTCCATTGCGGAGGCGGTTGTCGAAGCAAAACCGTGCAGCAGCCAACTGAGAATCTATCTATCTATCTGCCTATATCGATCCATATTGGATGTAGGCCTCTCCAAGTAATTTCCATCTGTGTCTGTCTCTGGCTTTTTGCATCCAGTCATAAGTCCGCCACTCTCTTTACGTCATCTGTCCATCTCATGGGGGGGGGGGTCTTCCTTTAAATCTCCTTCCTTGTCTAGGTCTCCACTCCATTACGATTCTTGTCCACCTGTCATCTTCCAACCTGGCCAACGTGACCAGCCTATTTCCATTTTTGCTTTAGTACCCTTTCCACCGCATCATCCACCTTAGTAATTTCTCTCAGCCACACGTTCGTTTTACGATCTTTTAGAGATACTCCCACCATTGACCTCTCCATCGCTCTCTGTGCTATCATTAATTTTAGTTTATTCTTTTTGGTCAAAGTCCACGTTTCAGCTCCGTAGGTGAGGTCTGGCAGAATGTTTTAGTTAAACAGTTTGGATTTCAATTTTTGGTCTATTTTACTCTTAAATACGTTTTTCCAATTGCTGTATGCTGAAACAACTGAGAATGTCCAATGCAAATACATGATGCGATGACGTCACCTAGTAGTATGATGCGAATGGAGGTAGAATTTCCGGAATGCATTTCTTGCGCAAGTACAACGATATAAGAATGTTTTGGATTGAAGGTTGCAAGGAAATCATACTTTTTTGTTCCTCTTTTGACAATGAAAAATGAGTACCTTAAAAGTTAAATTTTTTCGTCCTTATTATGTCACTTTCCTTTGCACTAAAATTTTGTGTAAAAACACAGAATAAAATTTCAATATTTTCTTTTTATATTTAAACGAAAAATTAGAAACAGTTTAGTTTAAATGGAATTCTAATAAAAATTTAAATAACTACGCTTTAAATTATTCTAAAAAACAATTTTTAAAAAACGAGAAACTTAAATTATTAATGGGCGTTTTACCGAAAATAATTGAAATCGTTGATTAAACAAATCACTTTGATTTGTATCATAATTTAAACGGTAACTTAACGAAAATGATTTAATTCTCGTAAACGCTAGATTAAAGTGAGTAAATAATACTAATTTTCAATTGAAAGACTTACTTTGCTATCATATTCGTCTGTAAACATTGGCCCCATAAACCATTAAAATTTAAATAATAATTAAATCAGCAAAAGGTCTCATACACCACACAAAAACAAATTAAAATGAAAATAATGGATTTATAAGTTCGAGGATTACTTCGTTGAAGTTCATTTTAATTTATTATAAATATGACATGTCAACATGTCGAAATATGTAAAAGGCTAAAATAAACACATGAGTTGTTAAGAGTTGTTTTATGTACAATAAATGACAATAATGGATTTTAATAGAAAAAATCGTGAAAATCAATTTTTACTAAAAAAATCCAGTTAAATTCAATATAATTAAATTATTTAATTTTGTAAGTAAATCAATTTTTTTCTTATCCTGCAAGATATACGACTACGTTTTCGCGAATATATCCGAATTAAACTAAGCACACCATGATCCAAAAGAAAACAATTATTTAGTGCAACAATTTAAAATTTTTGTAGCCTGAAATTGCGAAAATTCACATGTTTATTTATTCAGATTTTAAGAAGCCCAACTGTTAGGTACACATTTTTTAATAAACATACGTGGAATCAGATTCAGAGTATTTTAGATTTATTATTTTTTAAGAAAAAACTCAGTTTTAGGCATATACATTAATTTTATTAAAGTAGAACAATACTCAACAAAGAAATAACTGCAAAAATTTATTTTTATGTAGAATTTTGAAAGTAATGACGCAGAAATAAAAGTTCGTCGTCACCAACAGCAGAAAACGTTCTTTCTGGCTCGACAATTGCAGGCCGAATTTTCATAAAAATGTGTATGCTGCAAGTAAACTCAGAGAATCAAAGAAGTCTATTTCTTATTTTAACATGGATGATATATTAGTAGAATCATTTTCTTGTAAGGTTCCATGCAGTAAAAGTTCCCGAAAATCCCGGGCACAAAAACTACGCGGGATCCCAGCAATCTAGATCCCGGGATTGGATTCTTTAATTTTGTTCCACCTAAAACATCTTTAGAAAACAGTGGCCGCCCAGTCAGAAAATACTGGCGACGTCCTTCATCATACTTGTAATAATTGCTATGGTACTATTATATTTAGTCGCTCTTCCATCATAAGAAATCAGAGCCGCCATTGGTTATCAATATGGTGATCTGCAAATGAAAGACATTTTGATGATCTCATGGTTGTCATGTGTTGAATTAAAAATACACATTTTTTTTAATTCGTTTTTAATTAGAAATGGAAATATTTTTTATATTTATACACCACATGGTCATGTTGAATAAATAAAAACTATAGAAGAATGAAATAAGTTTATAATTATTTATAGTTTACAATATAAATATCTGTAGCACTATAATATTTCAAACCAATAATAGAGATATTACAGTACCCTTAAAAATATTGCATATGTACAATTTGATATTTGATTATTTTTCAAAGCAATAAAATATTCTCGACATTGAGAACTATATTTAATTTTGATATAATTATAACCTGCCATAAACACCGAAAAAGCTATAATTATGAATTTACCTAATAATATAAAATTCGAGCGCAAACACGCAGACACCAGGAAATTTATGAAGGTCTTGCTGGCATGGAAGAAACATAATGATGCATAAACAATGATAGTCTGTTTTATAATGGGAGTTAATAAAAGGCGTCGCCGTGAATGCGCCCTTTACATTTGGCTGAGCCTAAACGATTTATAACTGTCAAAAGATCACAGCTTACACTACAATAATCCAAGAGATCTGGAACTAGGTGATAGAGACGGTGCTCTTAAATGTCCTTGTTGATTATCTACATTAATAATACTGTTGCGGTGCAATCAATCATGGATGGTTCAGTTTGCTTACTCAATAAGCACAGATACAAGGAGATCCAAATCATCACTCACCGCGAAATGTCCCTTTAAAGCCGAACTTGCACTGGCAATCTTATTGTTCAAAGTATTACGCTAATCACAAGTCACAAAGAATTAATGTCTATTTATAGATTTCATTTTTAAGACGCTATTTACAACTAACTATTGATAGATATAAAAATAGGAATAAATTTGTGTAAAGAAATAATCAGTCAAAAAACTGGAGTTAAAATTAAAAGAGGATAATAATATATTCACACATACTCAGCGTTTGTCCGATTGGAAGCCCGAGGAATCGCGCAACAAACTCGATTTAAAGCACATCAATTGTAGAGAGTTTTTGAAATCGTTTCAAACATTTTAAGTCTAGAAAAGGCACGAGTTCATGTTCTAAGTTTTGTTTTTGTTTTTTCGTTGAAACCCTGTGATGGCAATTCACATTCTACTTGATCCACGCAATAGCACCATTATTAATTAACACTTAGCACACTACCAGCGCTTGTAGCACTGGATTTTTTAGCCACCCTCACACTTCCGTTCCATCTTCTCCCTCGTCTTCAAACAGAGGACCGGTCGAAACCCTTTTCTTAGGTTTCGGTGGCGGCCGCGGTGGAATCTTGGCGATTTTACCATCAGGAGTGAGTGGCAATAAAGACGCAGTTGATTCTCTTCTTGAATCTGGTTGTTCCACGCTCCTTAAACTGGAGGTTTCTGGTGCGTTTCTCGTCCACGCCGCTCGTGGAAACTCACTTCCCGGACTAAGAGTCCGATGAGCGGCCATATTTCTAGGTAAAGTTGCCGATATCGGAACTGCATCGTTCTCTGCAATCGGGTCACATGGCACGGAAGAATAACTAGGTGTAGAAGGATGTAATGGACGAACTACCTTGGGAGTCCCAGCTTCGCCAAGTTTATTTAGAGACAGGGCCGAACTACCAGTTGCTGTCGTACGGAGGCCTAAATTATCATAAACTGGATCACTTACTAAGGAATTTATTGGTTCACTACTCCAGCTGGCTCTTGGTCGTCGAGGAATGGTCACATAACCTCCTTGTCGAGGAGCTATCACTGGTGCTCCAAGTGGTGTTGTGAATGGAGACTGCGATCTAGAGTATGGAAGTGTTCGATACAAACTAACGGTATCGTAAAGAGGGCTATGTAAAGGTGATTGAGGTGCATGGTGTATCGGTAAACGAGAATGATCAGCCACGGTTGATGCGGTGCTTCCAGCTGGGGAAACTTGGGTCGCCCGAGCAGAGAATGAAAGCAGATCAGGTGGTAGTTGGTTGTCACCGCGATAGTCTACATCTAAAAGATGGTTTGGGAGTTTGTTGATTGGGCGGGCTTCATAATCGAAGGAACGTGAGTCATCATCTCCAACTGAAAAAAAAACGACATGATAAGTTTTGGATTTTTCACTACTGTCAGAAGAAGTAGTTTGATTGTATAATGGTCGATGGAACCAAAAGCTATTCTTACTGGAATGAGGTATTAATTTTTTCAGAACTCTCGAACAAGGCAACACAGAAAGTACTTACCTCCAAACGCTGAATCATCATCCAAAAGAGTCTTCCTAATATCGCTGACTTCAGTAACGCCGCTTGTGACTGATGGTGGAACGGAATATTGACGTGGTGGTTTAACCACAGGGTTAACTTCGGTAATCAAAGCCTTTTCTAGTTCTGGTCGACCGTTCAAACTAATATAATCACTCGATTGATTCATTTCGCTACTTTTGGTACGAGCTTGTCTCGATTGGCGTTTGCAGCAGCAGAAAATTAATACGATTATCAATATGAGCAGTGCAACAGCACCAACGGTAAGACCTATATACAGAGGCAAAGAACTACCGGAGGAATTTGTTCCAAAAGTAATACCGCCTCGATATTCCCCGGAAACAATTAATGTCACGTTTCTTTCATCAACTCCACCGGGATTCTTAGCTACACATTTGTACTCCCCTCTGTCTCTATAGCTAACATTGATAATAGTGAGATTGCTCCATATAATGTTTGACATTTGGTTCTTTGATGTGACATACTTTTGCTGATTTTGGCGAGGATCTCTATCAATGATACGTCCATTGGTTACCCAGTCCACGTCCGGGATTGGATCTCCTTTAACTTTGCAGCTCACCGTGTAGTTTGTGGAAGCGTCAACTTCCATTTTCTTATCGGCAGCTGGATCTAAAATTTCTGGAGTACAAGCAAAATCTCTAGACTTAAGGTCGCTCCACAATCGACCTTTTAAACGTTCGGGTTGGGCACACGTCGTAGGTGCCGTTACCAAAGTTTGTTCCATTGCTAAATCACGAAATCTTTTAAGGTTACAATCGCAGAGCCACGGATTTCCTTGTACATTTAAACTACTGACCCTTTCTAAATTTTGTATAAGTTTGAAGTCTAAATGCTTCAGTTTGTTTTCGCTTAAATCGATGTACTGCAAAACCGGACCGCGATCGAAAACTGTTACGTCCACTTGTTGAATTACGTTATTATTTACTTCTACCCTCTGTAAATGTGGCATTCCATGAAACAAAGTGCCACGCAATTCCTTGAGCTTATTGTTATTTAAAAAGAGAAGTCGCAGTTTCGCATTTTCGCGAAATACGTTCTCGTCTAATTTGGTTATATTATTTTTGGACAGGTCGAGTTCTATAAGATTGCCTAAGTTGGAAAACGCTAACTTATGTACACTTTCTATACTACAGTTCTGTAATTTTAATTTTTGGATGTTTTGTAAGTTGCTTTCCGAAAATGCTTTGGATCCCAATTCGTAGATAGGGTTGTTGGAAAGATCGAGGTAGCGAATTTGATCGCTTAGATTCGTTGGTATCGCACTAAGATATTTACTGCTGCAATCTGCAGTCTTTTTACCGTCCGACCACATACACTTGCATTGTCCACATTTTGAAATCCAATCATCTTCTGCCGCGACAAGAACGGCCATCACGAGAAGAAGGTCAAGCAGTGCAAAAGCCATCTTCAAACGTAAGGTCACGCTTTATCCATCTGAAACAAAGAAAGGAAAAGTTAAAAATGAGCGAAGCACGCCTGGAATTTAGAAATGGTTATGTATCGTGAGAATCTTATTCTAGTATCACTCATTAGTAACTTAACTTAAAACAGATATGTTTAATTAAATAAAACAAAAGGGAATCAGTCATCGATTTTCAAAAATTCATAGACCAGAAATTAGCGGGTTGAGACAGCAACCGCATTTAAACTCATCCCTATTTCTATGAACCTACAAAATTAAAAAAAAAATGTTTAACTAGTTTTTAAGCAGTATCTATTTAAATTTCCAAAATGTTTGAAATGAGGTGGGATCTTGACTTACTGGAGGCGTGTTATCGGTGCTGCTAATGCCGACGTTTTGTTCACGGTTTTATAGGACATCTTCACGGCTATGGACTCTGCTGTCATTGGAACACCATTTGTGTTGTGTTCCAGCAGCAGTTCCGTGTAACCGTGGACGTAACGTCGGCAGTAGCAGCACAAATGATGCGCCTCCAACCCGTAAGCCACGATGCCATCGACAACAGCCGCCGACGCCTACAATTAGATTTTTAAAATATATCCTTCTTTCGAAAATTTTCGTAAATGCAGTTTTATGTCTATCTATAACGCTATTACGGAACCAAATTTGATTCTGATCTGCCAACTCGTTTTTGAGTAATAAAGTGCTAAAGTTGAAACTAAAAAAAAATCGTAGCGGTGATTGAATTAGCTGTAAGTTTTTCTATCACATTCCTTTTATAAATTTGCAAAATTAAATTTCTGAAAAACATGCTGCCAAAAAACATCCATAACTTACGACACAAGCGGCAGCGAGTGTCGTAATTCAAACGAGTGTATTAATAGCCATTATATGAGTTTCATACACTATTTTTTCTACGACTAGTTAATTTAAAAAAAAATCATTAAACAAGTTTTTTTATGCAAAAAAACTCAAACTATTTTTGCGATGTTAACTGTCAACAACTCTCGTAACCATGGTTACCAAAAACAATGCTTTGCTGCTATTGGTCAGTTTGGGTCATTTTATAATGAAAATCTGTATCGAAATGGGCATCATTTCAGTATAGGCAGCGCACACTTAATAAGTAAATTAAAACATGGGAGTAGGAAAAAAATATTGTCACAATTTTTTTAATTCAGAAATTAAAATTATCTTAAAGATGTTAGATTAATTTTCTGTACTAATTCCGACTTTTCGATTCCCCCAACTAACGCTGCTAATTGGCTGCTAACGAAAGAACATACGCGCCGCCGCAATATTTATAATACTGCGACGCTTCAACAAGAGTGCCGCGCCAATTTATACATATCTCGTAAATAATCATTTGGAAACTGCTCTCGAAATTCTGCTATGCAACCTTCCATGGTATACTTCCACTCTCCATTTTCTGCCTTAACACCATTTCTAAAGTAAGATTCTAACAAAAATTCTTTAAATAGAACGAAATTAAATACCGTTTAGAAAAGTAACTAAAGAAAAATTAAACACATCGTTGCGCTATTGATTCATACACGCAGCTATTATTATTTGTTTGTGTTACATTTTTAAATTCAGATTAGAACCCCATTTTTTAAACAAGTACAAATTAAAAATTTAAAATAATATAGACGTAGAGCAAGATAAGATAGCAGTCAGTAAGAAATGTAATTTAAAAAAGTCTATGGCGCGATTTGAACTGGGGTCGTCAGATTACAAGTCCACGCCTTTACCGCTGGACCAAATTAACGTCTAATATTTTTTCCATTATGTGTTAAATGGGCCACGGTTTACAACTGACATTTATCATCCACATTTCTAAAAATAAAAAGCTGAAGTGTGGACTGCGAGTGGACTTTCCCATACTAGATATAAATACTTACCGTATTTGCAAACGTGTATATTTTATAATGATGACGTCGTACTTCACTTAATTTTAAATTTCTAAGAAAGCAAGCTATATAAACAACCCTCTATTTTATCCATCCAAATTCATACACAGTAAAATTATAGCTTTCCGAAAAATAAAACAAATTGTAGCCAATCTTCCGTTCTAACAGCCCACAAAGTTGATAAAAAATCGTGTGGTCAATTTTTAAATAATGTTTTTTTTTAATTTTTAAAATTTTAAATAATTGCCATCGTTTTCTGATTTTAGATATTAATTTTGTTTCAGTGTATACCAACCACAAAGGGCTCTCAAACAAGCTGTAGCTGATGCTAGTCAGAGACTACTTTTTGAGTAAATGGGCGTTCAATTCAAAATTTTCAAAAATTTGTAGCGGCCCCATTTTGAAGCTAGTTCGGTAACAACATTTTCGACTTGCTTTAAGCTCTTCTGTCATTTCACCGTATGTTACATTTCTAAAAAAAAAACAATTAATAAAGGCAACCCTACGACGTCGCATACCGCATAAGAATAGTAAAAACAAAACCGCCCGCCCTACAGCTGATTAGATGCACTTCAGATTTCGAACTAAAAACTGATATAAATATGTAGTTTATTTAAAGAATTATCAAAAATAAGCAAAAAACAAAAAATATATTTTTTAACTAGAGCTAATTGATAGGTGTAGATAGTTAAAACGACGTAACTGCCGGAAAACGCGTTGTTGGTTTTAAAAATATTGTTTTTTTTTGAATAGTTGAAAATTCTTGCTGATCCTAATTAAGTACTTTAAATAGTCTATCAAACTGATACAAGTTTGTGAGGATCGGCGTTTGCGTTTTTGAATAAATGATAATAAATCAATTTCAAATTTTTCAAAAATTCCTGGAAGGCGTTAGAGTAAAATTTAGGAGATTAGTAAAATACTAAATTTTTATTTCACTGCAAATAGTTCCACGATTTGCAAACTAACCAAAGAAGTACTTCGCGTGTTTCAAAGGCGATTGCGATTAAGTATTTATTTGATCGCTCTGTATACTTTTAAACAGTCATATTATACTTTAGTTACCAACAAAATGATTTCGAAATAAAAATTTCCCTTGCGCTTCTGTAGTAATCGATGCCATAACAATTAATGTTTAAATCAAATTTCGTATTTTGTGTTCTTCTTCTTAGAATGCCTCTCCTATCGGAGGTCGGAGATCAATAGCGCCATCTGTACTTTGTTTACTGCGGCTCGAAACAAGGAAACACTACTTTTTCCGCACCAGTCTCTCAGATTCTTCATCCATGAAGTCCTTCTTCGTCCCACACTTCTCTTTCCTTCTATTTTACCCTGCATAATTTCTTGTAAGATTTTGTATCGTTCATGTCGCATCAAGTGTCCCAGGTATCCTAATTTCCTTCTTTTGATGGTAAGTTCTATTTCCATGTCTTTGTTTAATCTTCGAAGGACTTCCTCATTTCGCACTCTGTCCGTCCATGGTATTTTTAATATTCTGCGATAAGTCCACATTTCAAAAGCATTTAGTTTGTTAATTTCGGCTTTATTAACTGTCCAGCACTCTGCGCCATACAAGAGGGTAGAAAATATGTAGCATCGTACGAGGCGAATTCTTAGATCTAGGCTCAAGTTCTTATTGCATAAAACTTTATTCATTTTAATAAATGCCTGCCTTGATTGTTCGATTCTACTTCTCACCTCTGTCATGTACGTACACTGATCATCTAGTATGTGGCCTAAATATTTAATTGATCTTGTATTTTGTAATACTTCGTTATTTATTGTTATGTTAGGATTATTCCCTTGTTGTTTTGTGATAACCATAGTTTTGGTTTTTTTGGTATTTATAGTTAAGCCATACTCCTCACTTTTTTGTATAACTAAGTTCAGTAATTCCTGCATATCATTTCTTTCTTCAGTCAGTAGTACCGTGTCGTCTGCGTATCTTAGATTATTAATTCTTCTTCCTCCGATCACGATTCCCTTATCACAGTGTTCGAGCGCCTCTTTAAATATTGTTTCAGAATATATATTAAAAAGCAGTGGTGACAATACGCAACCTTGTGTTGGGAAAGTTTTATTAAACATAGAACTGCAATTCGATTTAAATTGAATACTAGATTTCAGAGAAAATTAAAAACGATGGCAATTTAATTTTAAATTCGAATTCATTATTAGTTCAATTAGTCCGTTACAATTCAGACATCTGATGTATCTTATAAATAACCTGAAATTTAAAACCAAATTTGAATTCGTAAATACCTACACGAAAAAATTGCAAAAACCTAACGATTATACAATATTTTCTTTCGCATTTCAACCACAATTGGATTTCACTCAATGTAACGTGCACTGATGGATGTTTACAAACTTAAATACAGTAACCCAATGTAAATCATATGGGGATTGTCAATAGCTTGGAGCGGACAGCATCACGTTAATATGAGTTGGAATTTTGTTACAGCTTTCCGCGCTAATTATATTTAAACCATTATTGTCAGTGCAAATAAGATCGACGCAAACTTGAATACGGGGCCCCTGAGCTGTTTGCGGATTCCGTTGATGCACAAAGACGTTCTCGTCGAAACTGCGCCACAAAAAGACTCAAAATCGTTCCGTCTGGGCTCTGAATTTATTCGAGTCGCCTGCAAAACGGCTAATTAACGTAATTACTCCGTTCTTAGTGGAAAATTAAATAAAATGGTAAGTGTACTAGGCAATTTCCATTGGAATAAGTTGCTCTGACGGACAATGCAGCACCAGACAGACAAAGCGCATGAGTAATTACGGGTGCTGGTGCTCCTGGGTGATTGAGCGGACCCGGAATGTAATTGAAATGGCGATGCTCCAATTTGAACTCGGAATGTGCCCCCGTATCGAATTTATCATATTATTATGTCATTATAATGAAATCTGTCCCGGCTCAACATGCCATTGTAAACAGTTTGGAAGTGAGCTTATAAGTGCAGTCATATACATTAATTAAGATTAAATTAAATTCCATCCTCCTTTTATGTGGCGGTGACATTCATTATAGAACAATTTAATATTAAACATTGTTCCTTGGTGCAAAATTGAAAATTACTCGAATTACTCCGACGTCTATAACACACATTAAGATTAGTTGAAAAGATAAAAAAACGCCGCACCGCACCGCAATAAACCCGGTCGAGCTCGAACGCAATTCACACATGAAGCAAGTACAAACCCACATCGCCTTGAGGTAAATTAGATCTTCTTGCGATAGTTTAATTTACAGTTCGGACTTTAAAAGGCTTTTCAAGTACATGTTCCGCTGCGATTTTTCCGGAAGACTTCCTATTAAACATGCATGCGTTTAAACTCCATCTAAAATAAATAGTAATTGCACTGTGGTAATAACAATTTCTCACTTAGATTAAGACAGAACACAAGTGTTTTATGTAAGAATTTGTTAACGTAACGCTGCAATACAAAGTAGTACACCTACGTTGTGTAGCTTTAAGTGCATAGATAAACTAAGCAAACTAGGTACGTAAAATAATTCATTTTAAATCTCCCGCTTCCGATCTTAAAATAAGCGGATATTATGCGGATATTAATCCGTGCATAAGTAGATTAATGGAAGCGATGGGTAACGTCCAAGTTTGAATATGCTTACTAGAGCGATCAAATAAAAACTTAATCGCAGTCGCCTTGAAACAACCGCGGCATGTCGATGATTAGTTTGCAAATCGTGGAGCTATTATCACTTACTTCCTCTTTTCCCATTTATCTCACGGTGTTGAGCCATTGTTTGTATTTTACTTCACTCCCGCCAGTGTGCGGATCTGTAGTGTAGTCTTTCCCTTCTTCGTTGCAATTTCTCTGATGTTATCTTTCTAGTCTATCCTAGGTCTCCCCCTCGCTCTTCTGCCATCGATTTTCATTTCGAATATTTTTCATTGTTCATTCGTATCAGGTGTCCATACAATTGAGTTGTTTTCGTGCTATGTCCTCTACTACTGGATTAATCTCTAGGTCATCTCTTATACCTCTGTTTAGGATTCGGCTTCTTCTTGTTTTCCCCACTACTCGTCTTAAATATTTAATTTCCGCAGCGTTAGCGGTGATCTATGTTTGTTTGTTAGTGGCCTAGACTCGGCTACATATAGTAAAGTAGGTGTGTAACCATCTTGTATACGTATATTGTCGCTTTAGTGTCTAGTTTTGTTTTACTTATCAAAGTGTTGTTTATGAGGTAATATATTCTATTTGCCTTGTTTATTCTGTTTCGCTCCTCCTAATTTGTTCTTCTGTCTTTAGTGATTATTGTTCCTAGGTATTGTACCCTGTCCCCCTCCTTCAAAATTCTTTGATCTGTTCGTATTTTCTTCTGTTTCCTTTTTTGTTATTTGCATGACTATACTCTCCTCTACATTTATTACCATTCTTTTTCTTTCTAGTTTTGTCTTCCATATTTTTGTGTTTGTCTGTAGCTGTTGTTTACGTTCTGCTATCAAGAGTACGTCATCTGCGTATAGTAGATCTTAAGTCATCACCGAATATAGGTTATCCTAAACATGATTTCCGTGTTTGATATTTGCATATTTGATAAATGTAGATGACGAATAGTAGCGGACTCAGGCGACGCCTTGCATTATTCCTCTATGCATTTAAAATTCCTCTGAGATCTCTCCGTTTAGTCTTGTTTTCCCTATTAATTTTGGTGTGTTAGCTTATGATGATTCTTCTGAGTTTCGGTGTCATTGGTAATTCTCGGGAGTGCTATCCATATGTGTTCTCAGGGTACTAGGTCGGAAGCAGATTTTGGATTTAGGAATGCCAGACAGCGTTCTTCGTTTATGTCTAATGTTTTCTTAGGTATATATGTGGTCGTGTGTTTGATGTCCAGGTCGAAATGCTGCTTAATCCTCCTGACGCTACTTGTGCCCTTAATTTTTCTTCAATAAATCTAAATCTAAATAAAGTGTAAGCTTTCAGCGCCACCGTAGCCAGGAATATTGCACTGTAATTGTTGCAATCGATGGTGTCTCCTTTCTTGTAAATGGACACGATTTTGTTATTCTCCCATTTTTTTTGGATAAGTTCTGAGTTCTACGCTAGTTGCAGCATATTTCTTAACCATCTTCCCATCATTGGTCCTCATTTCTTTAGGTTTTTTATTTTTCTCGGGGCTTCTTTTCCGTCTTCCTTCGTTATTTCTTCGTTTTCTACGTTGTTGTCATTATTTTTTTGTTCTTCATCTTCATTTTCTCCTTTTCATGGATTTTCTTCCCTGTTCCCTTCTTCAAAGATGCAGTTGTAGTGTTAGTTCCAGGCTTTTAGTATTCCATTCCACCTTTGTATTTGTACCACGCCTCTTTCTTTTCTTTTATTTTTTGTCTTACGTTTACATTCCACCATTTTGTTCTTTTTAGTGTCGGATTTTCGCTTACGGGTTTTGTTCCACATCTTTCTTTTCTGTCTGGATTAAGGCTTTTTGTAAGATGTTCCTTTTCTTGTTTACGGACCAGGGAATTTCTTCTTGTACTTCTTATTCTTCTAACATATTCAATTTTTCTGTAAGCCTGTTTTGGAAATGTTCTTGCTTTACGTTTTTGTTTTTTATATCTTCCAAAAAAATTTCAATCGGAACGATCTCTTACCAAAAGCGTCAGAATATTAATAATAAGCTGCTTGTAATGCCATGACAAGTAATCAGTCTTCACTCGCTTACACTCAGAACGCCGATAGGAGTAGAAGTGTTGTTAAAAGCTAAAAGTCCCGCCCATTCACGAAATACAATTGTTATATGCCAAACTCGGAAATTGCTTATATATTAAAAGGTTTTGAACTTATGACAATTAAAAAAATATTTCACAAAAACTGGCCATCAATAATTATTTAAACTGTTTAGACAACAGACAATGCATATGCCATCATTTAGCTTTTCGTTAATCCGCTAATTATTCCGCAAATTTTTAATGGTTAGATATTAAGGTTTTTATATTCAATAAAGGAAAGACGATCAACAATCCGTATTTAAGCTTCCTTACGCTTTAGCTGAAAATCATTGTTTTCGGTCTCGAGTGTTCTTAAATCTCAATCTATGTCTCTCCCTCTCCTAAAAACTGTCTGATTTAAGAGCAAAAACTTTGTCAAACAGCACTTGAATTTTTGAAATAAAAAATGCACGAAGGCTATATACTCAACAACATGAAATTTTAATTTATACAGAATGTTACGTAATTGTATACCAAATAATATATAGACGCCATGATAGGGCGTCAAGATTAGTAGAACACGAAGCCGGGACATAGGGAGCAAACGGCAAGGAGATTCTTCGTGAAAAAAATTATTCACACTGTGGTGCAAAATACATTATTTTGGGACTATCTTTGGTCTCCTTGATTCGTTTATTGTTTTAACTGATTTCATCCATCCACTTCAAGAACATACACATAATACTAAATTTAGTACATATAATAAACATAACATATTTCCAAAATGAATATAAAGTACAATTCTTAAGTATGTAACAAAATATTCGCATGCTTAAAAATTATTTTTTATTTCTATGTTGAGCGAAACGCTTTGCAGCACTTAACATTTCTTTGTTTTCTTTAATTTCATTCTCAAAGTCTTTACAATTTACGTCCTATAAATTAAAGCAACATGTGCAAGATGTCTAGTGTAAAATGTAGTCACAGTATAATCGATATTTATACATACATAACTGTTAATACTAAGAAACGCAAACATTTAAAAGTCCTGATAAAAAAACACCGGGAGAACTTCAAAACAACGGACAAATACCGGAAAACTCGAACGTATAACAGGCACCCTATTCTATGACCAAAATAAGCACATAATATATTAAACATACGTTCTAAAACGCTTTTCTACGGAGTTACAGCCTCCCGAAAAAGGTACAGTCTAAGTTGCTTTTTTGAAGATAACTAATTTGTTTATTAATTGTTCTTATTATTTAATTCTCTAATTGTATTTTTTGGTTACTTTTGTTACGATGATTTTTATTTATATTTCATAATGTGTGCACCGTTCATTTAGCTAATAATTCTACTTAGTTTTTGTATAAATAAGTACACCAGAATCCAGGCGTTACGTAATAGTTATTTCACAATATTTTAGATCTTTACACTTTTTTAATATTAGACTTTTATCCACCATACAAATACACAAAAAAATTACTCTTGCTGAAAGTCGCTAAAAGTCCAACAGTTTTGAGATAATTTTTGTGAAAATCGAATCGCCATGAAGGTATGAGTGTTTCGTGGAAGTACGTGGAAATATTAGAAATATGTAAAAGTAAGTGAAAGTGGAAGTACGGTGGAAGTACGTGAAAGTAAGTGGAAGGACGATGGAAGTACATGAAAGTAAGTAGAAGTATGTGGAAGTACAGTGAAAGTACGGTGGAAGTATATGGAAGCAAGTGGAAGTATGTAGAAGTACATGGAAGTATGCTGAACTACAAGTGGGAGTATGTGCACGTATCTGTGTTAATGGAAGTAGGTGTACAAAATTTTTAAACGCGGCTTGCCACTGGTACGGAACGGTATGCACTGTTGGGACAATTTTTTTTGAAGCTGTACCTTCGTAAGGAAGCGTTTGCTGGCTCACCTTTATATAAACTTTTTGATTCTTCTAAAGTGTCGAACTTACGCTAAGAGTGTGTACAAACTATTTCTCATCTTAAAGAGACTCAGACTTTCATGACAACCCGACTTAAAAAAAAATTAACTATACGGGAAGCTGCCGTAACTCTGTACGGAACCGTTTTAGTCCCCATGTGCAATATAGCTTTTTTCCTTTACTTCGTGATTTTTTGTTATTTATTTACTGCACTTGTATTCTTGTTACAGTAGTACATGCATGATTGTTCAACTAGTTTTCTTGTATCTTTTGTAACTGGTAAGGATCGAGTTTATGTTACATAATACTTTTAAATATCGTATTAATCACATTCAATAAAAATTTATAATTTCGTTAACTACATGTAGATAACTGAAAACCATACCATTTTTGAATTTGCGAAGAAGTGTGAGAAAACAGATTATTATTTTAAATATTGACAAAAAAATATTTAAAACACTTTCTAATTATTCTCTTCTTTCAGAACGTTTGATAGATTTTCTTTGATATCGAGAGATCAAAACAACCACACCCTATGCGAGATGTTGGAAGCTTCATTAAGATTGCAGACAAGAAAAATATTCTCGTAAGTAAAAAGAAACGATCTGTTTGATGTACTGTATATTCAATTACTTGACAAAACACTATAAAAACAAATCATTTTCCTTAAAAAATTTAGATTTCAGTTGGATAGAAGAGACAAATTACAAAAAAAAAAATTATTTATAACAGAAATAATTTCAGTAAAATTTATATATTCAGTCCGTTTTATAAGTTAAAGCTGCATTCTAATGTTGAATGGAAAAAGTCAAAACTAACTACAAAAGTTCAATTAAACTCCGACAGATTTGTAATAAATTTACTTTAACGTCAGTTTTCCTCGAATCTTCAGATCGATGCTCAAAACCATTACGAGTAATAAATCATCAAATTAAACTTTCATTTGCCAACTATTGAGTAAAAGTAGATGCTCTGAATAGAATATATAGAAGTCTGATCTGCTGAGTTATTCGACACATATTTATTAGCTCAATTCAACCTGAAACTCGGCTATTAAATAACAAGTGGTGAAAGTATAAATCATTACAATTTTTTGATGGACTCCGCACCTAATCTACCGTCTATTTTAAAAATTCCTCCGGAGGGGTTATTCTGTAAACTCTCGGTTACGTTTGGTATGTGGTGATTGCAGAATCAATATTGCGGGTCGTAGAGATTTTGACCCTAACCTAAATTAAACGGAATGCCAAAGTCGACCCTACCTATCGGCAAGATTAGCCCTTACTATTAATAAGCATTTGGTGACGTTTATGAGATTAGCTAAACGCCGAACGTAGTCATAGGAGGTTAATCAAATTCTGATTAAATCAATGCAATCGTATATCCTGTGCGTCATTGTTTTCACAGAGATAACAGCAAAAAAAGGTTGTTCGAAAAGGTAAAAATAAAAATGTTATGGGGTAGCTGTTAAAAATTTTCGAATTATCCACTGTGAATTTAATACCTCTCTCATTTTGTGGAACAAATTGGTTTAGGTTTCCCCGGAGGTTAAATTTCAGAATTTAACACTAGCTAGATTTAATGGAATATTAAATTGATTTTAGTTTCTCATTTTATATTTAACTGTACCCTTCTCAACAGCCTGTCAAGAGTATTGGGAAATTATTGGATATGTTAATGGTGATCACAGAATGTGTGGAAAAGAAAGACAAAAATAGGGTGTTAAAACGAAATTAAAGCATTTAGTAATTAATATTCGGCAGAAGTGAAACGGAAATCGATTACTGCTGAAACAAAACAACTACCTACACTGCAACTAAAATGAAAATTAACTTTAAATTGGATGCTGTAATTGAAATGTAGAAATTAATGAGGAAAATTCCATTTTACAATGAAAGATACTCGGTTTACTAATGAACTTCGAAAATTAGAAGCCTAATTTCAGGAAATAATATTTTGTAAACGACACACATTTTTGAAGTGAAACTTCTTTTCCGACAGGAGTAACCACGCAAATGCTAGAACGGAAGTGCGAGGGGGAAACACCGGACCCCGTAACCTACTGAGAGCAGATCTGCCTGAATACAAACTAAAGCGATCAAATTTTCCGTTGTGCCATCACAGACACACCTCCAAACGAATGACTTTTCTGGCTTTGCTTATATACCTATCAAATCAACAGTATAAGATGCGAGAGATATGATTTATAAACTATTTTTGTGTAAAATTGAATTACTTTCTACAAAACAAGGAAAATATAATTTACAATTTAAATAGTGACATTTGAAATAATAACATTTTTTATATATAAAAAAAATTAGAAACTGATGAAATTTCCATGTGTACGCTTCGTCTCACCGATTCAGATAATCGTGACCTAAACTCCTACCCAACTTACTTGCAAAGCGTGTGGGATTTTTGCCGACAAGAGTAACAGTAACAAATCATACAATTTAAAACACACTACCAGTGAGAAAACGCTAAGATGTTTCATTTAGAACTTGAGAGCTCAACACACATTTCTTTTTTTACGATAATTCGAGGAAATTTCAGAAAAAAATAAACAATTTTTTAATGAAAAATAACCCAACACTTCGCTTGCACATTCTTACACTTTTGCACCCCCCTCGCTTGCATGAACGTTTTAGGTTCCTACGTTCCAAAACGTATATTTCCGTCAAAATATCAAAGAAGACTTTTTCAGCATGACAATACATCCCCACACTTGAAAGTATGGGAAAATTACAAATAATTTTTCATTAACATTTTGAATTGATTGTGTGGTAGGCACATGGTGAAACATTATTAATTCAATTAATTTTAATAATCTATTAATTTTTTAATAGTTAAATATTTATTAATTTTTCATTAATTTTAAACGGTGTTTCCTGCAATTTAAAAAATGTAAAAACCTTTTTTCAAACAGTTATCCTGAACTTAACACCTAGCGGCAATAACAGGGCAAAAGTTTGCTGCAAAGTAATAATATTACAAAGTTATACGAAACAGTGGCTTATCCTGGCGTTAAGTGGATCACGCGATATTTATTTTTCGCGAGTTCTTTACTGTTACGTAAATTTGCCTTTTTTCCTTCTTAAGTCAGCCCTGTCGTGTTTTATTTTGCCAATTAAGATCCACGGACAATTTCGCGAGTTGGCATTGGTCGCTGTTGTTAGAAGACAATATGCATTTATTACAGGGAAACTTTAGCACCAAATAAAAGCATCAAGAGCAAAAACAAACCCAGCGAACGTGCAGTAAATGTAAAAGGCGAAATAAACTCTAGACATTCTATTATCTGATTGCAATGTATCTTTTGACTTGACTTGCAGGAACATAGTACAGCTAATTATAGATAGTGATCAAAAGAATACGGCGGTATCGGATTTCTAGACGTGTTGTAAAGATGTTCAAACTAATACAACAAATTCCGGATACATTTGAAAGTGTGTTCTATATTCTTCTATAAACACGAATATCCGAAAAGCGGATAAAATCGCCAAGTACCTCGCCATGAATATATGAAGCCTGGGGTTCGGAAAGTTTTAATAACTTTTATTCGTTCTATAAAGAATAAACCTGCTTCACGTTATACGAAAATTTATCAACTTAAATACGGCGCTGCTAAAATTGCTAGAGGACTTTTTATTTTTTCTTGTTAAAAAAATATATAATGTAGTGCTGCTTGTAATACGTATCATTCTGTTATCGCTGCCTTAACGACCCAACATTTGTCAAGAATAATATAAAGTCGTGCTTTGCTTATTTTTAGAAACTGAAGACGTTGGACTACTACTTTTTCCCTAAACCCTCGCCACGAAATATCAATATTTTGTACATAAACAAAAATATTTCTACAGCAAAAAAATGTATTTCACAAACCAAGGCTGAAAATGAAAACACGAAATAACTCAAAGATATCAGTTTCAAAAAATCGCAGTAATAACCCCATTTCCTTTTTTTTCCGCAACAGAAAGCCATTCTGAAAGCAGTTCGACTGCCCAGAATTTTTCAACGATCAATCTCAAAACGCAACCAGATTAATGTAAAAACGGTTTCCCTCCAGGAAATCCCTTAGTCGTGGTCGCTCGTATTAGGAAGCATTTCTCTTTCGTGACTAACGGTGCGCGGCTCCAAAAACCGCAGTAGTTAACTATTTAAGTTTAACAATGAAATACGTGCAGTTCGTAATGAATCCGGAGACCGGAATCTCGGTTGGGATTGCAGTACAGAAATAGTTAATGCATAACTTACTACAGGGTTGAAATGTTCAATTCAAGCTTATTTTACTTTTAATTTTTGAAGTGGAAAGATTAACTTCTCAATTATGTTGAAATTCCTATAACCAATGATTATATGATCAAACGAACTTACCTGTGAAGTTCGATCATAATTATTGTAAGCACCTCGTCCGAATAGATCATTTGGTAGTAACTCCGACTTTAGGCTAGTTCCCACAATTTTAAAGTAAGAGGGCTAAATTTCCTGGGACGGATCTGTGCCTGCTGGTATTGGTAGTGTAGAGAACTCATTAGTTTGAAAGATGTGCCTGCCACAAATGTTTAAAGGGATGGGATTAAAATCTGTAGAACAACTGCAGATTAAAATCAGGGGTGGGTATGATCTATTCGGACGAGGTGCTTACAATAATTATGATCGAACTTCACAGGTAAGTTCGTTTGATCATATAATTATTTTCGCACCTCGTCCTTCATAGATCATTTGGTAGATGTTGAAAGTATTTGTGGCAGTTGCTAATCAGAAAAGTGTTTATTAACTGTATAGAAACAAAGTATAAAATAATATGTAAATATAATACATAATTGTATGATGATTATACGAGGTAGGTATATTTGTTAAGCATGAACAATAGATCATGCAAAGGTCAGGTTGGAGCACATTGGTCTTAGGTAAAATCTTGCGAAAACCTGAACGATTCTGTGCACCCAGTGCACCCAGCGGATTTTCGAATTGTCTCAATGGAGACGTCGGTTCTTTCTGCCGCCGAGGTTGAAGCACGTCTTGTGCTGTGTGCAGAAAATATACGTGTATCTATCCCACTGTTTTTTATGACTGTCTTTATACAGCGACTCAGGGTTTGGGTAGAGACAGGTTGGTGATGCTTTTTATATGATAAAAAGAAACAACTGGAAGCTCTGCACAGGTTTTTAGTTTTTAGAGGTACTGCAGCAGAGTGGATGCAACACAAACAAATTTCTAATTGATCATGAAGAATGGTAGCATCAGAACTGGTTGCCCCCCCCCCCTTTTTTTTTTTTTTTTTTTTTTTTTTGCCGAAGGTCTTAATTATTTTTGTAATTTTTATTTCAGTTCTGTCGTGTAGCTCTTGCATGTTATCAGTTTCTATTGAAAACAGTGTTAGGATTCTATGTCCCCTGGTTACAGCAAGCAGGGAAATAAGTTTCAGGGTCAGGTTTTCTAAGGTAATCTCTTTTGCAATGGTTAACGATTTTAAATAGGTCAGTACTAATGACGGATCCCAGGTACTGCTATATTTCGGCCGAGTAGGTCGCTTATTAAAAATTCCTTGAAATAGTTTCTTAACCCTGTTTTGTGAGGTTTCGGGTTCTAGAATTAATGCAAAAGCTGACCTGAGACTGTTAAGGAATCCATATAAGGTTCCTTTATTGAATTCTATGGTAAAAGAGAGCAGGTCTGCAGATAAAGTAGGTACGTTTCTCAATTGGAATGTTTGTATTCTGTTTCAGGGACTAGTTTTCTGGATTCGCTATCTGTCATAAAATTATCTTTGGATTTTATATAAGATGCAAAAACCCAAATCCTTTAATGTTCGCACCATTCCCATGTTTCTCTTGCCGACCTATTTAGTTTGGGATGTTGGACACCACTCATTCTATGTACATAGGAGATAGCTGTAGTATTATCGGCCCTGATCAAAATTTCACAGTCGAAACAATCAGAAGCAAACCATCTTACTCCAAAGACAACAGATAAAAGTTTCAAGTAATTTATGTGTTTCAGTTCTTTCTGATTCAGTCCAGAAGCCATGCGTCGTTTGTCCCTGACAGCACACCCCCCCAACCCGATAAGGAAACGTTTGTAAATATCTCTGGTTTGAAATCAAATGTTTTAATGGTGTGGACTTTAGTGCTAATACTGCGTAGCCACCGATTGAAGTCATGTGACAGTGACTAATCAAAAAATTCAGTTTTGTAGTAATTCCCATTCTGAGCTTTAAAAGATAGAAATGTTATCCTTTCAAAGAGTTTGGTTGACCCCAACTGCAATCGAGAGCGGGACAAGCAGACTAGAGTACCAATAAAATGTGCAAATGTCTTGCATTTCTTTTGTATTTGAAACTCACGAATTAATACGTGTAATTTTTTAATCTTTTTTCCTATTGGCAATTCTATTGACGTTGCATTGGAATGAAATAGAAACCCTAGGAATTTGCAATGTTGTGAAAGTGTTAGATGGCTTTATTTCCAGTAAAAAACAACA
Source organism: Ctenicera cuprea (assembly GCA_958336395.1). Classification (NCBI taxonomy): domain Eukaryota; kingdom Metazoa; phylum Arthropoda; class Insecta; order Coleoptera; family Elateridae; genus Ctenicera; species Ctenicera cuprea. The sequence continues at coordinate 34,639,094 of OY284488.1, forward strand.
CCCCAACTTGTTAGGACTTTAATTGTTGTCGTGACGTCTGTTAGACATTCTAAGTATGAATTTCCTATTAAAAGGAAATTATCTAAATATATAACAGAAAGAAACCCTCTAGACCGTAGCCCTACTACCGGTTTCATTCTTTTGTGAAATCCATAGGAGCCAAGCTAACATCAAGGGGAAGGTAGTTAATTTTATTTTTGGACATTGAGAATTAAGCTACCTTGTCCACCTGGTTTGGGGGCAAGAAAGAATCGTGAGATAAATTCTCCACTAGTATGAGAGCATATAGAAAATACCTTGGAATGTAAGAGATTACTAACAGCTAATTGTAGTTCGTCTCTTTTAATTTAGACCAGGCATGTTCTGATGGGGCCACGGATAGTACTGGCACCCTAGTAAAAGGGAGCTTGTAGCCTTTTACGTACTATAAAATATTTGGAGCAGGAGTAAATCGATTCCCATTTTGGGGGAAAGACTTTTAATCGGCTTGCCAGAAGGCGTACCTTTATAACATTTTTTCTTTTCCGTGGATAGCGTCTTTTGTGTCTCCTCCTTCTTTTTTAGTATAGGAATCTTTAATACATGTCAAGATTTCTCTAGTTCCTTGGCGGGTTTTACTCTTTCACCAAGAGTTTTTCCAAATAAGAAGCCATCCACGACACCAATGGTTACGGTTCCTCTGCAGTCTTATTTAGGCTGAAGCTTAACAGAGATCTTTGCACTAAGGACCTAGTGTGATGAGCGTCTGCGAGTAATCGCAATGCATCACTTAATACTTCCCTTTAATACTTTAGTGAGAGGCAGTTGCCCCCCCCCTTTTTTTTTCTTTCATTAAGCACAAGAAAATCCTTTTTCCAGAGCTGCAATGCAAGCCCCTATTTGATTTTTTCGTCTGTTAAGCGAGAGCTCTTTTTAAGGCCACTCCGCTTACCGCTGAGATCACCTCCGGATTTAAATCCGGAGCTGCTGGGTTTTCAAAACGAAGATACTTATGTCTTCATGAAGATGTTGCTCCTCACGAACCATTGCCGCTTCGGTTTGGTTAATTGGGGGAGTGGGAGTAGCACATGTGTGCGAGCCGCCTGCGGGTGCAAAAAAGGGCAATTATCACCCTGACATCCAGATTGCTGGGTTGATTACAAGAGCAGTCTAACTTTAAGAAGGAAGCATTGTTCCGGCCAGCCCTAAAATCTTAATCTTAAGAAATAGGTACTGGAAGAATCGGCTTTAGCCCTATCTTAAAGAATTGGCACTAAAGAGATTCTTGTAAGAGTTGTATTGTCGCAAAACGAGCTGATTTTTAATCTTTTAAAAAACAGTACCGCTTACTAAAAAGAAGAACTCGTCATCACAATATCCTTATTAGACGGTACGGACCTGTTGATGCGAAAATGTTTTCGCCGTAATTTGATATGAGTAAGCCAGCAACATCTGAAAAATACGTTGTATTTATTTGTTTGTTATATTTACTGCGTGGCGGTAAGGTGACATCTCAGATATATAATTGATTACAAGAGCAATCTAACTTTAAGAAGGAAGCATTGCTCAGACCAGCCCTGAAATCTTAGTTTTAAGAAATAGGCACTGGAAGAATCGGCTTTAGCTCCATCTTAAAAAATAGACACTAAAGAGATTCTTGTAAGAGTTGTGTTGTAGCGAAACGAGCTGATTTTTAATTTTTAAAAAACAGCACCGCTTACTAAAAAGAAGAACTCGTCATCACCATATCCTTATTTGACGGTACGGACTGCGTGGCGGTAAGGTAACATCTAGCAAAACGGGCTGGCTTACCCTGACATACAGATTGCTGTATTAGAATTGTCAGGCCAGCCCTATCTTAAAAAATAGGCACTGGAAGAATCAGCTTTAGCCCTATCTTAAAAAATAGGCACTAAAGGGATTCCTGTAAGAGTAGCAAGACGGGCTGATTTTTAATATTAAAAAACAGCGCGGGCTACTAAGAAGAACTCATCACATTCTCCTTTTGAGAAGATACGGTCCTGATGGTGTGAAAGTGTTTTCGCCGTAACTTGATATGAGTAGGTCAGCTACTTCTGGAAAACACATTGTAGCAAAACGGGCTGGCTTACCCTGACACACAGATTGCTGCATTAGAATTGTCAGGCCAGCCCTATCTTAAAAAATAGGCACTGGAAGAATCAGCTTTAGCCCTATCTTAAAAAATAGGCACTAAAGGGATTCCTGTAAGAGTAGCAAGACGGGCTGATTTTTAATTTTAAAAAACAGCGCGGGCTACTAAGAAGAACTCATCACATTCTCCTTTTGAGAAGATACGGTCCTGATGGTGTGAAAGTGTTTTCGCCGTAACTTGATATGAGTAAGTCGGTCACTTCTGGAAAACACGTTGTAATTTATTTAGTTTATTTTACTTACTGCGTGGCGATAAATTCATATCTCTTTGTCGGGAAACTGAACAGGACCTTGAATGTCTGCGAACGTGATGATAATGAAATGGGAGGTGTCCACGCCAGGCGATGACTGCGCTGGTCATCCGAATGTTGGCGTATTGCAGCCCTATGACGATGCATTTTCTTTTCCAACTTTCGTATTTTTCTTCGAATTTCTGGGCTCTTTCCCCTATCATGCTTATGTTTACCCATAATGGTATCACTGACAACTGTACTACACAGAAAAACAACCACAGCGAGGTGGTTAGACGGCACAGAGCGCGGAGACGTGTGGGTCGTAGCGCACAAGAAGAAGTAATGAGTTCTCTACACTACCAATACCAGCAGGCACAGATCCGTCCCAGGAAATTTAGCCCTCTTACTTTAAAATTGTGGGAACTAGCCTAAAGTCGGAGTTACTACCAAATGATCTATGAAGGACGAGGTGCGAAAATAATACAGAAAATAATGTCATAGTAATGCTTCAATAATAATGTCAAAATTAATCCAATCCGATCACCACTGTTACTATCAAAGACCTTTAAAATTTAGCCGCAGACACAGAACTAGCTGTTAAGAAACGTGATAAATTACAATCAAAATCTATTCGAAAATTTAACGTTTTTTTTAAAAGGTAATAATTTTCAATCCAATGTTGTTAATCAAAATTTAAAAATGATCTAAGGTTTAAAACAAAAATTTAATACTCATAAATTATCCCTTATTAAATCGGATAAAAGTAATTGCGCCGTTGTAGTTAGAAACGCGGATTATACGTTAACAATTGTAAAGAATGTATTGATAACAATGATTATACCCCTCTTAATTCCGATCCCAATCAAAAATTTAATATCAAAGTTGGCAAGACTGTTTAAAACTCTCCTGAAGTTTTAACCCCTGATATTCTGTATTACCAATTACTCCCTTTTAATACAAAATGCCCTATTTTTACGCCCTCCATAAAATTCCTAAAAAAACGAATCTCCAAGACATCCTATTCTTCGTCCTATTGTTTCCTTTAGAGAATCCCCCCTCCTAAACTTACCCGTTGGCTTAACAAAACTCCCCCTACCTTGCCTTATTTTAATCCCACTTTTAGTATTAAAATCTATATTGACCTTCTGAAAAATTCTCAAATCCTCCCTAACGCTTTATTGGTTAGCTTCGGTATTTCTAATCTTTTTACCCAAGTCCCTTCCAAAGAATGTCTTGATATAATTAACATTTTCTGCTTCTAATTATAATGAAAATTACGTTCAATTATGTTCAAATTTTTAAACTGTTAGAAATTTGCCTTGAACAACAAATTTTTAATTTTATTAATACTTTCTATAAGCAAAACGATGGTTTGCCCATTGGTAGTAAATCAAGCCCCCTTATGGCGGAAATTTTTCTTAATGACATTAAGAATAACATCATTGCCAGTAATGATTTGTTTAAAGGCCACATTATATCCTATTTTGGTTATCTCGATGACATCTTTGTCATTTTGACGGTGGTATTGACATCCTCAACATTTTTTCAATTTTCAACGCTCGTTTAACCTTTACTATGGAATATAACCCTGATAACACCATCCCTTTCCTCGATCTTCCCATTTCCCTAGATCCTTTTAATTGCCCTACAACATTTATAGAAAACCCACTCAGACTGACAATATAACTCTCTTTTACTCTTTCATAGACTTGTGTCGATACCTCTATCTCAAACTAATTTAAAAAAAGAACTGTGCACCATTAAAAATATTGCTACCAAAAATAACTACCCCTCCAAGCTTATTAATAAGACAGACCATAGAAAAATCAGTAAACATCACCTTCTCTCCTATACTTCCCTAGTCCCTATCAGCACTTCTCCTAAAAATGTTAATTTTCTTAAATGTTTTTCTAAATTTTAATAATAATATTGCTTTTAGCAATGTCGTCTACTCTTTAGACAAGATTTTTGTATATATGAAACATAAACCCTCTTCTCTTGATGGCAGTGGTGTATACCACTACTTGTAAAATTAATAATGCTCCTACTGTTTACAGGCAGAACCAGTAAAAAGTTTTCTACTCGTCTTAAAGAACATCTCAGGGCACTTAGGTGCAACAATTACTCCGAAGATCCTTCATCTCTTAAATCTACTTTTGCTTTACATTTATTAGAAACCCTTCATGACCCTAGCACTGATTTCAAACCTCTTCACATCGTTAATAATTTAAAAAAATCTGTTTTATTAGAATCTTTTGAAATTCAAAAACATTTAATAGATAAAAACTTGAATTGGGTTAACGATGTTGCACCTTAGTGCGCTGACAACGTTCTTAATAATTTTTAGTTTTATTGCTCTTATAACTTTTAGCTTTTATGCTTAAACGTTACCGACTTTTTCTTGTGTTAGTTAGTTACTTATTTTATTGGCTCTTGCCAGTGTTGGTATTACATCCTTTGCATTTTTCATATTCATTTGTTAGTGGTGTTTTATACCCGCATATAATTATTTTAATGTTTAATTAATCCAAATTATTTCCGTATTTATAGTTTTAGCCTAAAGATTGCCGTCTGTGGCCGAAACATGTAGCATTTTATTAATTTACAATATACATGCAGTGGTGAGACTTTCGAATTATTATTTTTTTAATGTCAATGTTAACTTGATATTAAGTTTTACAGTATGCTCCGGACCTGCAAATAGAAGATTAAAACTAACCGACACCGATTGAAGCATTTGTGGTAAAATGTCTTATTTAATAATGTATTTTTAACTTAATAAGGAGATTGAATAATAACGACACAGTTACAACACGGTGGGGAACTAATAGATTTCTTTTGCAATTGAAAACTAAAATTTTAATCCCGTAAATGGATCCTTAGCCGTAACGAAGCTACCTAAAGTGATTTGCGCTAATAACCGTTGGATTTAGTTAATTCTCAGGCCCATTAACTCCGCACGTTTGCAGAATCTTGCTTCAGGTTTTCAATCTACGTTTCCGTGCTACAAATAAACGCACAAAGACAATAAATCTACACGTTGACAACGCCCGTAGAACACGCTTCAGCTCAACCTATTCAATCCGGGCCTTTTTTTTTTTATTTTGGACTGTGTTTACAGCAAGGGCGCTCGGGCGGATTAATTAAAACCGCTTGATACTGACTGTGTAAACTTGTTACCACCACTGATTTGTTGATTGATAAAAAAACATAAAATAAAAACAAACACAATTAACACGTCCAACAGGAAAAGTTGAGTGAAATCAAACAAACGGCACACAATTGTGAAAGTTAAAATTTCGCGTCAGTAAATAAATGAAGCAATTTCAAGCTCAGATTTGTCTCAATTAACACCAAGTAACTAAATTAGTGACGCAATAGCTCGCAAAACTGAAAGTAACACAGGAAGTTTTAATATTAATATACACGACCATGCCTGAGACGATTACGACAACACTTTTCTGCTTTATTAGAACTTTTTTTATCAGTTGCGTCTTGGCGTCATATGCAGAACAGTTAATCATTGACACCATTTCCCAACTTCCTCTAAGAGGTTGTTGTTTTATAGTAAGACCAAGAACGTCGCTAAAAATTTTTAACTGGGAGGAGGGGGGCGCTGTCCAAAGATGTTTCAGGTACGGCACAACAAGAATCGATATCTCTAACAGTAGCTAAGCTTAGGTATTTTTTATTTTTTTACCATGTTACATTTATTGTGGCAGTTACAAGTGTATTTTGACCTGGAGATCAGTGCAGAAGTTAACATTAACCCGCTGCTGCCACGCTTCGGACACGGGAGGCGGTCACAGAATTTATCAAAACGTCTGGGCCGTCCAGGTTGAGAATCCCTCAGGATTTGGGTTGGGGTAAGAGGTAAACCCGTGTTATAGTCGTTATGTGCTGATTCGGGATAAGGGTGGGGAAAGAAAAAGAAGCAACTCGTCACGGCCTGTTGTATTAATATCGACTAACGTCTCTATAGGACCTGTCGCGTCAGGCGTTTTCCAACAAATGTCGCGTCTGCGCCAAACACGTGCATTAAAGATATCATATTTGAGGTTAAGTTTGTTATTGGCGAGAGTAAAACAAAAAAACTTCCAGCTTTAGTATTTATGGGCAAAAAAATGACTTCCCGCGTGAACTGATAAGTATGGCTACCTAACTTGAATAATAAAATTTTTTAATGTGTTGTTTTTACCGAATGACGCCACATTCTGTGCGAATTATATGTTTTTGCGGAGTCTAATATTTCTTGACGCGGCAGACCCGTATCTGGACTTCAGTCGATGTTAACACATTGGGAAGCTGTGGTGTCAAAAGATAATAATGTGTAATAATATGTGTAATAATTATGTTTTATAATATTGGAAATAATAATAAAAATTGATATCTAAATATAAAATAATACAACAGATGTCAGCATATAGCATCAACCAATCATCAACTTAAATTAAGTCTATAATTGTTGTTTATTATAAATCCATGCAAGTATTTAAAAGTCTAAGAATACAGACTATTAACTTTTGATAAAAAATAACCAAAAAACAGCTTCTGTCACAAATCACAATCAACAGCAGATTACTTACTAAAATTGCTACACTAGTAGTAGTGTATAGTACGATATAAAGGTTATTATGAACAGAAAACTGTTTATCGTGGGTTATATATTCAAATGAACCAACAAAATTTGATTTTGTGTATTTTGATGCAATTCATAGAGTAATAAAAAAACACTAAAACACTCGCCGATCGTTTTGAAAATTCATATTTAAGCTTTTTATGTAACTCCAAACAACTTTTCTTTGTAATCTTTTTTTTTATTTGTTCAAAAGAGAGGTCTTAAAAGTGCCCTTGGGCCGGCGGCGGGTGGTCTAGTGGTTAAAGTCTCAGGCTTTGAAACTAGACTCCCAATGGCAGTTGGTTCGAGTCCACTGCTCGTCGGTAATTTTTCTGAATAAGTTAAATCCGACGAGTCTATGGATGGTGTATGTAGGTGTGTATGTTGGGTTGCATGTCTTTCAGGGGTGGGGCATGTTAGACCGGTGAAGAGCACTTAGTGTGTTGAGCCCGGGTAAGGGGGTGGGATGGGAATCATGGGGTCGTGCTCACGCACGGCTTCATGATTCTGTAAAAAAAAAGTGCCCTTATTTAAACCGATATAAAAAAGGTTACTAAGAAAAGTTGTTTGGAGTTACATAAAAAGCTTAAATATGAATTTTCAGAACGATCTGCGATTGTTTTCATATGTTTTTTTATTACGCCAAGGATTGCATCAAAATACACAAAACCAGATTATTTTGATTGATTTGAATACATTACCCAAGATAAACAAATTTCTGTTCATAAGAACCTTATATATCATGCGTGTAATTCTTGAAAATTTGGTATAAAAGACTAATTTGTTAAAGTCCGATTTTTAAGCTCAGTTATCACTACGCAGGATCTCACTTCGTTTATATATCATAATCACCATTAATTACACCATAAAATTATTCATATAACTCATAAAATAATATAATTGTAGTAGGAAGCATAAGCCCAAGCAGCACGCTATAAATAATATTAATTATATCAGACCAAATCAAACAATTAAAAAATTAGTCCTTTTTAATAATTATCAACAATTAAACGTAGCCCGTAGGCTATTAGTGCTGTCAAAAATGTAAAAAATGCAAACCGGTTTACGTAAAATCAAATAAAATCCAATTAGTAGAAGATAACATATTTAGGAACATTGCGAAAGTTTATTACAAACACATTTACAGTTCTACCAGCACTAAGCGCTGTAGGCATTTAACTGTTTGCTAGCAAACCCCGTGTGATATTTACCCTACCCTTTATTTAGTAACTTAAGAAAAAAATGTTTTAGCAAATTTATTAAAAAAGATATAATGTGGGGTAATTAGCATGCAGTTCCTAAACTTCTATCAGAAACTCTTCCGACTCACCGCTGACCTGGCCGCGGCGGTTATGCCGATTTTCATAAGCCATAAAATACATATGATTGCTAAATAGACACGTACGTCCTGTTTAAGATTTGCAAAGTTAAATACTAAATAGTTTTTGCTGTTGTTTAAGGGTGTATGAAACCGTATAAGTTGAAACAATAATAAACAAAATCAATCTATAATAGCAACTCTACGCCAGCTGTTGAAATGAGATGCCTTGCCGCGGCCGCGCTGAGGTCAGCCTATGTGACTTTTACATAAATGTAACCGGAACAATAACTTTCCAAATTCAAAAATCATTATTTAAAAGATAAATTTATTTTAAGTGCTTTTAATATTAACTTAAGACATAAGAAAATATCAAACTCTGCAAAATCAACAACGTTTCATAAAAGTATAGGAAAATGTAATACACATTTTTGCAAGATTGCAATTGTGTATCGCCCTGGTCAGTAATTAAGAAGGTAATAATTTCAGATATAGAAATAAGTTTAGATAACGCATTCTAACTCCTAATGCAAGTCAATTACTTTTTATTCAATTATTACAATCAAAACTTTTCGCCACTGACTATAAATAGTCAACCATTAGGGATTGGAGAAAAGTTACAAATAATTATACAAAAGTTGCACGTCAGTTAAGTGCAGTTCCAGTGGCAGATGAGTAGAGTTGCACATTAGTTAAGTTCCAGTGTTAGATGAAATCAGTCAAATTTAAGTTACAATTGAAGTTGTAAGGTCAAGATATTCAAGATGTAATCTTGATTCAAGTTGACCTCCTTAAATGAGGAACTGCGGCTGCAGTTACAGTTACCAATTATTTATGTTTAAAGATGTAGAAAAAATGATTGATTTGCATTAGGAATTAGACTGCGTTATCTAAACTTATTTCTATATCTAAACCTAAAACCTACGTAAATACTGACCGTTGCAATACACAATTGCAACCTTGCATGAATGTGTATTACATTCTCCTCTACTTTAATGAAACTTTGTTGATTTTGCAGAGTTTGGTATTTTCTTATGAAACATGTCATGAATTAATATCACAAACACTTAAATTCATTTTTTTTAAATAATAATTTTTGAATTTGAAAAATTATTGCTCTGGTTTCTTAATCAAAAGTGCCGGCCGCTTAGTTTGCATGCTTTTTTCTAGGATTTGTTTTTATAATGACAGCTAGCTGCAGATTATGTCGAATAGTACAAACAAGTAGCGTAAACCCAATTTTATAATTTAATATTCATAATTTTTTTGAGATTGTATTTAATATTTTCTAAACTTTTATAAGTTTAAATACTCCTTATTTTCATTTTTGCCAAAATTAAAAATTTTTAAATTATAAAAAACTTGTCTAGCAGCAAGAAAATTGCCACAATTAATCTAACCTAGGAAGAGACAGAAGGAAGCAAGGCTAACAACTTCCTTATTAAGTGAAATTCCATATCTGTAGTCTAATCAGTGTAATGTCCAGAAAAAAAAAAACGAATTATGAAAAAGCCTTTGCTTTCACAATTTTGCCAGCTTTTGGAAAAGCACGTGATTTTCTATTTTTAGTTATATAGGAAGGGCTACTAGAAAATATTCACAAAATGCCAGTTCGTATTTTCAGAAGTTTTGTTTCGGAGTTGAAATTTTTTGCTTTAGGTTTACTTCTTCACGAAGTTTCTTATGTCTCCTTTCTCTCTCGACATAGAGCTTGATGTTTGAAGGCGTTTTCAAGTTTTTTAGAATCCTCTTAGAATTGTTTTTCGACAGCTATTTGATCCAGAAGTCTATTGTAAGTTTACAGAGTTAATTTGTCAAATGGATTAATTATGCAAAAGAAGACTTTAAAGCAAAGTTATTTGGCTGTAAACTTATAAAATACAAACTAATTTGAAAAAGTACAAAATGTATTTTATTTTATTATACCTAATCTTACCTATAATTTGGTGGAGGAGCAGCTTAACAGATTACCGACACCGCGAGACAATGAATGCTGATGCGATCCTGGAACAAACACAAAAACCATCTAAATAAAAGCTATAATACAAATGTGACTGGTAAACAATGCAAGCGCACCGAGTTCTAGCCGACATTAGTGCTAATTTCGCCTTAACAAAACAAAAGTTTGAATTAATTAAAGTGACGCTTGATGTAGAAAAACTTTTCAGTTCGTTTAAATGAATACTAACACAGAGTTGTTTTTGTTTTATAAAAACAACGTTTTGTTAGAAAAGCAGCAACGTTTTCGAATAAGCGAGTTGACAGATTAGAAACATCTTTGATGCGTTCGTTATCTCTTTCAAGGATTTGCCCTAAAAATTCGGAATGTATTTTGTACCACGTCACGTCAGGCGTACTCTGATCAACTCTCAATGTTGACAGAGGAAAACAGGAACTCTCGGCGTCGTCTAACTCGTTAATAATAAATCAAAGGCCTCTCTACACTTGCGTATTCCTGATGCTGACATTGTAACACCCCCGTAACGTACTAATCTAGCTGCATGTCATGTTTTATTGTAATTAAATAATCTGTTTGTCTGTACAGAAATGTGCACTCTAGCTGTAAACGCAATTAAAAGTTGCCAGACTCTCTTCTTTAACACGCACACAAAAATAATGTTAGCTTTACGAAGTTTGTAGTATATTTTACTTTTCCTTAAAACCATCTTCATGTGTAGGCACTTTGCCAGCTTTTGCTACCACTAAAACCTTGTGCGAAAACTTGCTCCAGTTTTCGTATATTTTGCTTTGTGTATCTCAACAATATTGTAAGTGAATCGGGGTTAACAGCCAGTGCCAAATTCTCAACTTTTTATGCATTCCAATTTTTTTATCATAACAAAGGAAATAAAATTCCCCTTTTTACTACGAACCGCTCTCTACACAGTATGTTATGTTAACGTTGATATTTTGTTATTCAAAGATAACAACTCCAGTATATTAAGAATCTTCAGTTTCCATTCGGAACATAAACGTTATTTATCGACAGTAATTTTCAAAAAATATTCATTAAAATTAACTGTAACAGATTAACCCCTTCTTCCCATTTAATTGCAAATAAACTTCTGTCCACCCTCCTCATATCTGGATATAAACAATTTAATTCTTGGTTTTACGAGGTACCCGTCACCTTATTATTAGAATCTTTCCGGTTTATTATTATTTTAGTACTGTCCCTGTAATTAAGTTTAGGGCGTAGCAATTTTAGACATGTAGCACAGAAGGGTAGACAATAACCACGAGAGTCCAGTAAATCGATAGCGGCCACAAAAAAAGAATAACGCTCGCATGACCCACATTACTGCACTTAAAAATCCTCGAAATTGTAAACATTTGAAAGCCTACCCAACTTAAATAAACATATTCGATAAAACCTAAAAGCTTGGAAGATATTGTTAGATTTTCCACGATATCCATTTGCATTGTATTTTACAGCAGAAAGCGTTGAATGTGTCTTAGCGAAGTATTCCTGCTGCGTACAGGTGGGAGAATCGTATAATAGAACAAAAAGAATTTTATATTCACAGTTACCGAATGCCACATGTTGCTGCTAGCCAAGAAAAGTAAACAATCAAAGCTTCTTAACTTTTACTAAAGAAAGTAATTAGCACTTCCATTTCCCAAGGTGTTTTATCTTAAAGTCTTTGTACTTTAAGTTTGCGTTTATGATACTACAACAAACAAGCACCTATGGAATTAAATATTGACATACTAATCGTATTGACACAACTGTTTCATTCCACAACTTAAGACTAAGGCGTTAAGCAAGCAATTACACCTTCTTCAAACGAAAGTTTCCTCAAACAAAACATTTTACAATAAAATATAATTACCATAACGTCTTTAAGGCTTGTTTACAGCTTGCTTTCAGCAAATTATAAAGTAATGGAAGAGAGTACATGTCATTAGAATACGGATCGATCTGATGAATTATGCATAAAAAACACAATTTGCAGCACGAATATCTATCTGCTACGCCCTTGACTTATTAATCAATATCCGGAATATTTGCCGTAATAAACATGCGAACTCCGGTTTATTTTTAAAAGGTGCTATTTCCAAACGATTTCGAGTCGGTTTAGGAAACGATCCACTATTTATACACTGCTATACAAATTCTAACCCTTCACTCTTGGGGATGAAACCGATCACGATCTAATTCGAACATTTACCATTCACACATCCGCCTTCTGTTATCAAATAACTAATCAAAAATCGTTACATACCATCAAATTTGCCCTTAGTGTATTTTTAACGTTGTGCAAGTATACATGTGTTGTTAAATTAATGATAGAGGGTGGACAGAAATGAGCCAATTAGGGTATATTCCTGAATTTAATATACATCCGTTGACTACAAAAATAAAAACGAAAAACTACAGAAGTGCTAAGTCAAAGTTTAAAAGTGTATTAAAGAAAATCTATTGAATGCCGATTTACTGTTCATTAAATATTTATAGAGGCCAAAAATACGTTTTGACGGAAACCAATATTTGCCGACAAAAAATGTTCTTTCGACATCATAAAATAATTCTGTAACGTCATAAAAATATTTATGGACGAAAAAAAAATAATATTTCTTTAGATTAATAATTTTATTGTGATATCCCTTTATGCCTGTATTCCAGGATTCTATCTTCTAAGGGCGTTTAGAGACGTTTAGGCTTTCTCTGATCTCTTTTTCTTAATAGATCAGCTCGTTACTCCTTTCACTCTTCTTAAGAATTTCATTTCTGCTACTCTTATTGTATTTGTTTTTTTTGTCTTCCAAAATCAAATTTTGACGTTTGAAAATCGCTTACAGAATTTAAAATTTAATATCTTATCAACATAATTACTATTCTTTAGTCATAATTAGTTAACTTCAGACGTTATTAAATGATTTTTTGACGTCATAAATGTATTTATTGACGTCGAAAAATGCTGTCAACAAACAGTTGAGTTATATAGTTACCGTAAGAGTGATTTACAATTAAATAATAAAATCGACATAAAATCTATTTTTCAACCACAGATAGTTATTTGTAGAAGTCATAAATGTATTAAATGACGTTAATAAACCAATTTGTAACGTCAAAAAAATCACTTTAATATCGTCGTAAAATGCCGCCAACTAACGGCACCGCTGGCGTAGTAGCAAAGTCTTAGTCAGTCGCTGCACCAAATCATTTGCCCGTATTTAATCTGGATAAATTTGCCCTAAGAAGGCACTTTGTGCTGAGTATAACAAGCTTTATACCAAAGATTATTTTATGTTGTGGTTTTATTATTAACGTATCACCCATTAGCCCTAGTGCATATGGCGCATTATTATTAATTATTCTCCAATGTGTTTTGACAAACCAGTGCGGATGTACGTCTGCCTTCTTTTGGCGGGCAGCTTCCCTATCAGTCAATATTATCAGCATGGTTCTAGTGATCTAGTCTATACTAGTACCATAAGAATCCCGTTAGGTGGCAGCATTTTTAAAAGTTAAAATTGGCTTTTTGGCTTCAAATTCATTTTTTGACGTAAAAAATCAATTTGCGGCGTCTTATATTCAAGTTGTGACGTCAAAAGCTCCGTTATAGACCGACGACCGATGTTCGACGTCAGAAATTGATTTTTTGGAGTCACAAATTATTTTTTTTACGTCTAAAAGTGGCGAATTTCGCATAAAAATATTAGTCTGTTAAATCTTATAATAAAATTTTCGACGTTGGAATTTATTTATTGACGTGAAAAATCATATCTTGACGTCTGAAATTTTTTATACAACTTTCGACATTTTTATATAAAATTAATTTTTGATGTCTAAAAATTACTTTTCGACGTCTGACATTTAATTTACGACGACTAAAACTGAATTTTTGACGTGAGAAATTATTTAGCGACGTCATTTTCGTCATTTTCTTTTCCATTATTCAGGATAAAATATAAAACAGCATTCCATAAAAGTCTGGTGCAATTTTTCACAACGTTATGGTATCACCACTATCGACGTTCTACGAGAAATCTACTACAATTAAATTCAACATTTCCGAATAAAATTTAAAAAAATCTAAATTTACAGGTCATGATCAATGTTAAACTATGCTGAGGATAAAAGGACAGGTTCATGTACCTATTTTCCGTAGATCGTGGTAAAGCAATCCAGTCGAGCGTATCGTCCCTATTGAATGTTGCTTATAGCGGTAGACGTATGCATTTCCTCACGTTTTCTCTGGAGGTTTGATGCACTTACAAAAGGCAATCTTTGCAACACACTTGCAGGCTCTTGCGAAATCTTGCAATCTAGCAAAGCCAATGTAGAATGAATGAGTAAAACCTCTAAACCTAGGTAAAATTAATTTTAATAAAGTGTCTACACTTCCTTTGTTTCTAAATAAATAAAGTTTTGGGATGCTGAGATTGTTGGGACGTAAATCTCCCCCGAAGGTAGTCTATTACTGAGTAGCAGACATTCAAATTATATGTCTGTACAAGAGATAATCCAAACATGTAAGTAATTAGAAGTTTGTAGTGCACGTGTAGAAAACACGCATAAGGAGCACGTGATCTCTTCGTACTCATTTAACAGTTTGACAGCGACACAGATCCTGGCTTACAAGCTTGATATGTACAAGGGAGACAAAAGCGAAGTCTGTCACTGTGCTGTTCAATATTTCATTCGACATACCGGGCTCATAACCGCATATTTGGCTCTCTATCTATTATTTGAGGCCCGGATTGGTAGGCCTTGTTCGCTTGATTTAAGCCATTACCATAGTATATTGCTGTTATTACAGATTCCTTCCATAAACTATGTTATGTCACCCTGCTATGTGAGCTGAAGGATCGTGATTAAACGATGGACGTGGCTTAGACACCATTTTCTCGAATAAAATTTGTGTGTACCGTCCCCATTTACTAGATTAACTCTCGAAGATATTAACAAAACGAAATTACTAAATCTAATAAGAAAACAACCGCGAGTTGAGTTACATCCTAAAATAAGAACTGTCGAAAGGAATCTGATTAGTTCTGAGACCTGAAGAATGATAATGAGATCTCGTGAAGATTTCAGACTCCGTTGCAGCAACGAATTCATTCAAAATTCACTTAGGGCAAAATTAATGGGAAAATTTATCCTCTTAAATTGCAACTGAGGCACGTGGGCTTCTGGTGGCGCAAAAAGTAAAAGAATATTAATCTGCAACTCGGAAGAAAATGGGGAAATTAATTTTTGTGTTTGGTATTTTAAGAAATGATCTAATAATTCATGTCGCTGCTTTGAAAGGGTGATATAAATTATAGTTAAAAAAATTTGTGCTTGAGCAAAAAGGCAGTTTCGTGCGATTTGAGCGAAAAGCCTTCAACCACGCGGTAGTTCTTAAAGCAATTTTTTATTTATATTAAATACTGTAGTTTTAACAAGTATTGTCCTTGTCTACGATATAAAAAACTAAAGAAAATTAGTTGTCAAACCGAAAATCCAAAATAAGTCTCAATATCTTCATTAAGTAATTTGAAAGAGCAAGACTTAAAAACTATTAAAACCGACCGTTTGACCATTTTACAAAAATGTGTTGCACGCTTTCTTCTAAATTTTAAAATACCAAAAGATAAAATGATATTTATGTGAATTTTTGCAAATTGTTTAAGTTATATGTGAACACCGTCGATTAGTTGCATTAATCATGAGATAAGCTGTCTAAAATCATGTTTTTAACTATAAATTGGAAACACAAAACTAGTGATAAAAACATACTATTTTAAGAAAGTAAGAAAGAGAGATTTGGTTTCAATTATAGCTAGAATAGATCACTACATGCATGTTTCGCTTTTATTGAAACTCATCAGGTGAACATAATTCTAACCATAATTGAAACCAAACAAATAAGCATATATAAATGCTAGTAGAAATAAAGTTAAAGCCGGTTATATGCGTTCACTGCTTTGCTTTGCAACGTTTCCTCGCTGCACTATAGGGGGCTTTACTGTTGTAATTCGCCTTTAACTTCATACTATTTTAGATCAAAATTGCATATTTTCTTATCCAAAAATTTGTCTTTTATAGAAGGACAGCTCCTGTTTATTTAAAAATGTTTAAATTGATGACAATTCTAAAATGTGTGGACGCAAGCGCTGGAGGCTGGACTGTTACGCAAATTTCCATGGTTCGATTCCGAGCGACAGCCAAGGTTTCGGTTTTCGGTTACGGTTCACAATGTAATTAATTTTAGTATGTTAGTTACATTTTCGGTTTTTGTTACTTCAAATTTCTTTTTCAATTACCGTATTCGGGTATTTCGTTGAGGTTTTATACGTATAAGAATACACTGAAATGAAAACAAAACATTGAAATAACCGTAACGCGCCTACCTCTTTGAAAGTTCAAATTTTGACAAAGTGTGAGTTGAAAATTTTTTCCCATGATTTAGAAGTAGAGTACAGTTTCAATATCGGAAACTATGAGTTACACAGTCGGTTAAATGAGATAAATGTTGCCTAATTATGGGAGCAATGTAATTGTGATTTTGTTTTTCCAAAAATATCCATAGATTGCTAGATCGAGCAAGAAACCGCAAAATAATTATTTCTTCAAGGTAAAGCATCTCTGTTCGTAGTGGATTTAAAAAAATCGTAAAAGAAATAGTTGTAGATCAATAGCAGTTGTATTAAGAAAACGATCCGGAAAATAATGTTTTTTCAATACAGCTTCAATAGATCTACAACTTTTTCCTTTGCGCAGTTTTTTTAGTTTCACTACGAACAGAGATATTTTACCACAAAGAAATTATTTTTGTTTTCGGTTTCTTGTTCGTATCTAACAAGCTATGGGCTATGGCTATTGCACTGTTACCCAACTTTTATCTAATTTAACCGACTTTGTATCTCTTATAGTTTCCAAGATCCCTATAGTCTCCCGGTTAAAATAGACGACCTGTATATCAATTCACATTGTAGAGGAATACGTAAAACACTAAGTAAATATGTAGATATTCACACTGAACCAAACCCCGGAGGAGGCGCATAGGTCATATAAATAAAATCATTTTGTTGCGGGAGTGAAATTTCAAAAATCTATCACATCGCGTACATACGAGTATTACGGCACGCTAAAGCTCGCGCCTTCCTCTAATCTTCAGGCATGGCCATTCTAGTAAAAATGAGCGCAGCACTTCGCCTGGAGTTATCCATACTTGAGAAGCACAAATTCGTCCGCCAAAATTTGGGTAGGAAAAGGAAAATTAATTCATACATTTTTAGTGCACCTAAAAATTAAGCTGCAAATCTTATTCTACTATCACTCATGAGCAATTTAGCTTAAACAGACCATTTTTGTCGTCTCCCGTTTAATAAATAAAAAGGTATAAATTCTCGATATTCAAAAATTCACAGAAAACGTAACAAAAAATTAGTGGACTGAGACATCAACCAAATTTTAATTCATCCCTAGCTCGATTAGCATACAAAATTTAAAACAAATCGTGATGCTAGTTTTTGAGCATTATTTATTTGACAATGTCAAATTTTGAAATTTTATTACTTCGCAGTCAGAAAAGTAGTTAAAAAAATTCACTCTTTTCTTCCCGTTTGGTATAACTCAAATTAGCACACATTACTGTCGCTGATTCTGACACACTCACTCCAGATGAAACAGTACATTACATTTTGTCCTACTCTCCGACGACAATGCAGTTCGCATCAATAAACATTATCTTTATTTCGGCCACCAACCTATTGGCAAACCGAAAAGCCCAATGCGCCGAATACAAAAAGTAAGTAGTTGATAATTATTTGCTACAATAAATGCAAGTTCGACCGGAGCTCCGCAACATAAAAATACCAATAATATTCAAAAATAATTAAAGGTGCGCTTAAGAAACTTGTATATTTCTGTTTTTGTTGCGGTTACGATGCAGAAAATGTTGCGGTTTTTTTTCGGTTAGGTTTCGGTGCACGTCTCTGACCTACCTCATCTGCTTGCTTTTCCATCGGCAAGGCAACGAGCAACGAGCGAGGTACAACGCCCTAGTAATGCTTTCTCTAGAGCAGAAGCAAAACGAAACTTCTCGTGGTTCGGAGTATACGTTAAACTACATGCAGGTCCTTTGTGCATATGTGTTACTTAACATGCACAAGAGAAATAAGTTGCCCTAACGCCTGGTAGAGAGAGTGGAAATATAACAAGATACAACGAATTTAATGGGAATTGTTTCCGAAACCATAGCGCTAATGAGCAGGAAGGGGGAAGCTCGATCTCGAAACAATTCAAACTATACATGCGATTTGCTTTTAATTTTGGAACACTAAAATAAGTGTTTAATGTTTTAAAATTCTGCAGACATAACTTACTTTGATCCGGAGCAATTAATGACATGGTTAAAACGCCCGTTCTCTGTAATACACCAGTTAACATTCAAAACAATGAAAATAAGGGTTTAAGTGTTGTAAAGATACGTAAATGATATGACAGCAGTTTTGTTCAATATTGCAGAAACTTTTTAAAAGACCATTTCTTTCCTTTAAAAGGCTACTTCCAATAAAATAAGACTCTCTTAGTGGGCTATAAATCACAGACGTAAATAATAATAGCACTAGCACAGCAAGAATACTTTTCTCTAAGACAATAAATATTTTTAGCGTGTAGGTTTTCCCATTGGAGAGCTTCCAGTGCTTTCTACGTTACAGTGTCATTCTATCAGGTGCTAAAAATTCATGTTGCTTGCGAAAGCTAATCGCCCACAACTTCACTACAAATAAACCCAGGATAAAGGAATGTACCGTTTGGGTTTATTTTAAACTAAAAGAATAATGCAATGAAGTGTATTTTTAACGTTAATGTTAAAGACACTAAACTTAAGAAAGTAATTATTTCAATGACAGATTTTAAAAGAAAAATTCATCATTTTCAAAAAAAAAAGAAATTCATCTCTTTTGAAAGTTTTCAGCTTATAGGATAAGCTCCGCAAATACGCAATTTTACAAAAAACAAAAGCTAAAGTGTTAAAATCTGTAATGCCATAAGCAGTGCATAGAGAATATTCGATATAGAATTACATTTTTAACACAATAACAAGTAGGCTTGCAGGAAGAACTTAAAAACCTCTCGCGTAAATTATAATAAAAACAATTTCGATTTATTTTCCCATTCTTTATACTGCAGTTTCACATCGAGAACAAATTGGTTACTAACAAATAGGTCTGCACTAGAATACAGAATAAACGAGCACTTACCGACTGATATTGCAGCTTGAATGTGTTGTTAGCAGAAATGAGTTGCAGTTGAGGGTCCCTTTACCTGTAACAAGAAAGCGTCGTTTTTAGAATAGTTGAATCGGAACGATTTTTCATTTTGCTATGTATTAAGAACATTACTACAATAACATCGTTATTGTCCTTGCAAGATATATTGAATTTCTATAACGTATACTGATGTCGACAGCAACCGCCCGCGGTTGCATGGGTTTAAGGCTCCATAAAGCAATGATTCAATTCCGAAAGAACTAATGGAAAAGCTTTTAATCGACTCATCCCTTAAAGCTGTTCTTTTTCTTTCAGTTTCATTGATAATATTATATGAAGTGCGAAAATAGGAACCGATTAACCCTAACAGCTGTTGCCAACCCCAAATAAACGTTTTACTTTTTTTCTCTCCAAACGAGAAAACTGCTGCTTGTGTAATGTAATCAAAACTCGTTAAACTCGCGAAACTTTTCTGTGGACACAAAGGTTTTGTCCCTGTCGATTAATTATTGCCCTTGACTCGACATTATTTTGGGCTGGATGTGCGTACATGTTCCACGGGCGATTGCGCTTGATGTAGGCTAAAATAGGCTCTTGCGACGCGCTTTGATTAAGCTAAGCTTTCAGCGCTAATGTAATGGAAATTACGTTAAAAACTTATCCATCGTACAAGGTCACTTGGAGCTTGCGAAATTGTACTAATCTGTATGATGTCAACAGTAATTGAATAATCGCATACTTTTACTTGCAAATAATGATATTTTGAACGCTTGCTTCAGACTCCAGGAAAAGCTTTTCAAACCGAAGTTTCGAGGAGAAACCATTTCATATATCATCTCCAGTTCCAGTATCATTAAGTACGAGTACAATTAGAATTACAAAAAAACATACGAGCCAATCCCGATTTTATAGCGCATTTTGCTATTGCAATACCGGGTGTCCATGAAACTGCAGACCATAGGGAAGAGTCTATGTTCATTTTAAGAAAAGGTCCAGGTGTACTTGGAATGTTTTATGCAACTATTACACTACATGCGTTACTTAAGTTGCCTAGATTTTAGATGAAAGAACAAATATAAAGTACGTCTTAGCGCTGTTCTGCTGTTGATCGGTAAAACGAGCCTCTAAACAATAATGACACCAAAGACAAAGTTTGACAAGCGATACATAATCAGTAGTGTGGTAAATAAAATTGACAATCGTAATTGCTGTTTACCTAGGAAAGCACAAGAATGGTATAACATGTTTCTAGTTAATTTTTATCCAAGATAGCAATGGATATCCTGTGGATATCTATTTTAGCTCTAATGTACATCCGTGCATTCATCAGAAATGGATATCCACATTCCACAAGGATGTCCTGTAGGATTCCATTTTACATCTGGTGGTAGACATGTAATCTTTATTGTTTTCTTAACAACAGTAAATAATAAACCCAAACAAAAAGTACAAATGCAATTTAGCAGAAAAGTGTAGGACATTAATCTATACAAAGATATTTAATTTTTTGAATTTGCCAACACTCGCGGTTAAATGTGGTTGTTTGTGCTTTATCACTTATGTAGTTCATGCGCAGTGAACGAATTTCTACTGCTCGGAAATCTCCGTGACGGAAATTTGCACGTTGTGCGCCTGCGTCAACTGACTCATTTATTTACTTCAGAATTCAGCGTCGGTGTGATTTCGTGTTTGATAATTGTAATATTGATTGGTGTTTGCGGTTCTTTGAAGTGTTTAGACAGAACAGTACTATTTATAATTTGTGCTTTTTATTTCTCTTGAAGTTATTGTGGTTAAGTTTTTACAGATATTACCATAGTTTTTCTTAATAAATTAAATTACTGCTCAGAATTAATAAAATTTAACCAGTTTTGTGAATGGTTATGGTTACATAAAGAAAATATTGATTTTCAGCTAGATAGAAGATATGAAGAATGCCAACACAAAAGGAGTTTGAAGAGAACATTAAAACTAGGTCGCACCGGGCTAAAGAAAAAGCCCATTAAGAAAGTAAAAAAATACTTCATTTAATTAGTATATTGTATTGGTCAAATTCATTAATTAATAAACAAAAAATATCATAAATATTTATTGTATTATTATCAAAATTTCTTTAAAAAATGAAATTTGACTGATATTCATTTAGGATGTCCTATATACGTTCTTACATGGATGTCCTATGAAAATCCATAAAGTATGTTCACAGGACGTCCGATGGACATCCCTGTGCTAAATGGGATTATAATGGTCTGCATAATTTTTAACATAACATTTTTCCCTCTTCCGCGTTTTCATGGGCACATGTTGTTCTAACAAAGCAATCTTTAAGAAATCTCAACGGCAAGATTCTGATTTTTTGTTGAATCTTACCTCTTCTCAACTAGAATTTCAGAGTTGAAAAAATTTCGAAATATCTTACGGACAGGTTAACATTATATATATTGCTTGATAATTTTGAAAATATATACAGAAATCCTAGCGTAACTTACTCGGCTTTCAAATTGCACATTCTCGATTCCTTCCTGAATTAAAAATGAACGTTTAGAGAACAAAAGGTGTGCTATCTTAATCTTGAACCAGCAAATCGTTAATTTTTTAGTCGTTTCGTTTTAATGATCGTGGTACTTAAATTGTATCCCAAAAATGCTTAATTATAGGTATTGAACTTGTGACAAAATTCGATACCATGCATTCTATTTTCCTTTCTCCTCTCAAGCTTTTTTTTGTCACTCCGGCATTTTAAAATCCAAAGTGTCATGATTACAATTTGCTTTTAAGGCTGGGATAAAAACACCACATAATGGAAGTGTCTTAATGCGATTAAAAATTAATTATATGCCAAACAAATTACCGCCACCCTTACAATATATTTTGCATCGTAGCATGCGACTGGTATTAAAATATAATCTGATAGTTTGTTACTACAACAGACAAAAAAGAGAAGCTTTTGTGCTTTAAAATAATTATCATTACTCTGTGTAGTAATAATTCAGTTCCTTTTTGGTTTAGAATTCTCGTTTCGAGCGAATATCTTGCTGTCGTTATTTCAAAATCCGCGCTGCGTTGCTGCGGTTTTGCGCTTCTCGTTACCACGAGGTAAAAAGAACTATTGACGGGCGACTACGCAGTGAATTAAATTTAAAACTGTCTACTCAGCTACGGGTCCTACGGTGGTAAACTCTCGACTTGCCTCTTACAATTGTCAGCGGAAAATAAAACCCCTACAAGGTGGCAATTCTAGACGTAATCCCTGTACGAGTATTTATTACGTCAGGTTTGCAGAAGCAAAGCATCACGTATTTCAAGATTTCGTATCACGATGGCACCATAAATTTCACATTTCTATCAGTATTTCATGAAGGTTTGAATTTAAATAGAAGGATATATGTTACAGATACTAAAGTAAAAAATATGTTACCTCGATGTTACAGTGTTGAAATTTATGAAAAAGTGCTCTCTGATGAAGTGACATATACAATCGAGCTAACTACTGCAACAATTATCAGCTTAATGTGTTCGAAAATTAATAAGTAATTACAGATAATATAAGTACAAGATAACAACTGTGAAATATGCTAAAAAAAATAAAATGGCAGTACGTGCCGGCCACAAAAAAATGGTACAAAATGTTTGAAAAGTACAGGAATTATGAGAAATCTAAAGTATGCAAACTGTATAAGGAGTCCTTTTACAATAGTACAAAGTAGTTATGATAAACCAAAAATAATAATCGAAATTTAAAAAAACAGTTAAAGCTTTAAAAATACATGAGAAAGTATTTTTTACAGAACACCAACAGCTAGTTGGAATTTAATCAACTTCAGCTAGAAACTGATTGAAGCACAAGGTTGAAATATAATATTTTTGATGGAAATACTTTGGAAAATAGGATGAAATATCAGGCTTTGCAGAAAACCATAAAACTATTTAGAAACATTAATTTCAAAAAATATAAACCTGATTTGCAATAACATCGCAGGCTTAAACATAAAGTGAGTTTGAATTTAAAGTAGTGCTGATATAATGTTAAATGAAAATGAAAAAAAAATATCACACGAATTTTATGACCTGTATAAAATGTAATCACATTAATTTAAGGCAATGTTTAAAATTTATCACATTTTGCAGTTTTACGTCGTTGGCCTTGAGCTTGATTCAATATCATTCAGAAAATTATATACTTGGAATTCAGTGTTCCTCAAACTTTCCTTGCTCACGCCCTTGTTAAAAAATTTCGTTTTTTTTTTCGCGCCCCCTTCCCTCCACTACCAGTGTACGAAAGCGCTGAAGGGCCACCTAACATTAATCATTTAACTGACAATTGCAAGTTGTAAACTTGCAATTGCAAGTTGACAACTTGCAATTGCAACTTTTAAACTTGCAATTGCAAGTTTACAACTTGCAATTGCATCTTTGAAACTTGCAATTGCAAGTTTACAACTTGCAATTGCATCTTTGAAACTTGCAATTGCAAGTTTACAACTTGCAATTGCATCTTTGAAACTTGCAATTGCATCTTTGAAACTTGCAATTGCAAGTTTCAAAGATGCAATTGCAAGTTTCAAAGATGCAATTGCAAGTTGTAAATTTCAATTTCAATTTCAATTTCAATTTCAATTTCAATTTCAATTTCAATTTCAATTTCAATTTCAATTTCAATTTCAATTTCAATTTCAATTTCAATTTCAATTTCAATGTAATTGCTATTGTAATTGTAATTGTAATTGTAATTGTATTTCTAATTTTAATTGCAATTGTAATTGTAGTTGTAGTTGTAATTGTAATTGTAATTGTAATTGTACTTGTAATTGTAATTGTAATTGTAATTGTAATTGTAATTGTAATTGTAATTGTAACTGTAACTGTAATTGTAATTGTAATTGTAATTGTAATTGTAATTGTAATTGTACTTGTAATTGTAATTGTAATTGTAATTGTAATTGTAATTGTAATTGTAATTGTAATTGTAATTGTAACTGTAACTGTAACTGTAACTGTAACTGTAATTGTAATTGTAATTGTAATTGTAATTGCAATTGTAATTGTAGTTGTAATTGTAATTGTAATTGTAATTGTAACTGTAATTGTAATTGTAATTGTAATTGTAATTGTAATTGTAATTGTACTTGTACTTGTAATTGTAATTGTAATTGTAATTGTAATTGTAATTGTAATTGTAATTGTAACTGTAACTGTAACTGTAACTGTAACTGTAACTGTAATTGTAATTGTAATTGTAATTGTAATTGTAATTGTAATTGTAAATGTAATTGAAATTGAAATTGAAATTGAAATTGTAATTGTAATTGTAATTGTAATTGTAACTTTTAAACTTGCAATTGCAAGTTGTCAACTTGCAATTGCAACTTTTAAACTTGCAATTGCAAGTTTACAACTTGCAATTGCAACTTTTAAACTTGCAATTGCAAGTTTACAACTTGCAATTGCATCTTTGAAACTTGCAATTGCAAGTTTAGAAGTTGCAATTGCAAGTTGACAACTTGCAATTGCAAGTTTAAAAGTTGCAATTGCAAGTTTCAAAGTTGCAATTGCAAGTTTACAACTTGCAATTGCAACTTCTAAACTTGCAATTGCAAGTTTCAAAGATGCAATTGCAAGTTGTAAACTTGCAATTGCAAGTTTAAAAGTTGCAATTGCAAGTTGTAAACTTGCAATTGCAATTTTAAAAGTTGCAATTGCAAGTTGACAACTTGCAATTGCAAGTTGTCAACTTGCAATTGTCAGTTAAATGATTAATGTTAGGTGGCCCTTCAGCGCTTTCGTACCAGTGACATTAGAATGGTACAAAAGAGTATATTGAGACTTCACAGCAAGAACAGTCGATATTAATTCACGACTGGGTACATGACGTAAAAGCAAATTACGAGTATAACGACAGGGATAAGTTTTTGAATAGATATTAATTTTCTTTTCGTTTGTTTTGCGTTTTCTCGAGTCGTAGATCAAACATTTCGCTCGCCACAGTCTGAGCAACACCGCTATATTTTTACATTAAAAAAACAATCAATCAATTAACCTTCACCATATTTCATTTCTTTATACCTTTTTCAGATTTTACATATCTCACTATTTCTGATAAAGTTTTCAACGTAAGCACGCTGATTTTGGAGCAGACACCTTCTACAATCTTTAATTTTTTCGAACTTTTAATGAAGGTTTTTTAAATCTTGCAATTAAAAACGTTGTTAAAGTTCAATTCTGAAACATGTAGCAAATAAATTCTTGACAACCATTTTCAGACAATCTCTCATCGTTTAAATCTGGTCAGTTCTAGTCAGTACATCTTGATACGTCTCAGTACTACTTGAGGCATATGTAAATGTATTCATCTATATGTAAATAACACAACCATGAATTTCAATAAGAATCGACAGTATTATATATTAATGTCAATTACACTGATGCGCCCAGATGTGTCACATTTATTACAAGTCGCCTTTACTCACAATATAAATTTATCAGATAGGCTTAACACAGACATTAGATCATTAAACTTATCTCATCCATTTGTTAATACCACTAGGGTACATGAAGGACAGAAACTAGAACGGGATAAATTCTATTTACACGTCTCGAATTAATTTAACGCGCTATGCCTGACACTTGACATATTTCTTTAGATTCAAAAACTATACCACTTTTAAATTCATTAACACGAAATTAAGCCTAAAAAGGTTTAAAAGATAACGTGAAAATGGAAATAGTAACCTTGTCTTCATATAGCATAAAATATAAGTACAATCTTTAGTATAGTCAATGGTACAATTTTATTTCCTCGCAGTAAAATATTGAAATGTCAACCTTTATTAAGAAAAATAAAAACCAACGTCCGAAAAGCTCGTATTTTACAAATATTATCAGCATTACCATTTTAAAAGCGTATAAAACTATAAATTATGTACATTTTTAACATCGGTTTAGTATTATATCCGGGAAACTTTACGAAGTTGTCGCTCGTAGAGAATTTTATTATCGCCGAGAAGCACTGTTGCTCTACTTCTTAATTTCCGAATCAGCAAAATTATTTCCTTGAAAATATTTTCAAATTTTTCGTGCGACGTTAAATATGACTAAAAATTACAGCAATTTCTGCAGCATCAGACATTCGCATTTATTTAATGAGGTTAGAACGTTTCGTGATTAATTCAACCTTTTTTTCGGCAGGAACTCTGAAAAAATTACAACCCTATTATTTAAGTTGGTTCGGTTTTAATAAACATCTTAATCAAAACGCGAAATGACAATGATTTTCAAAATACTTTCTCACCTATCAATGCCCAAATTCGCACTAATTGAAGATAAACAATATTCTTCTATGACCTACAATACATCTAAATGACTTAGATCTCACTGCATGACCTTGAAAATACAACGTCCAAGGTGTTTCCAAATTGCCATACCAACGTAGCTTTGGCACGTAATATTTTCTGTTCCATAAACTGCCATTGTTATATTCACCTACATCATTAATTTGCATGGTAAATATTTATAATTTATTGTTATTATTTGTTACACATAATTACATACAAATGTCGATGATTCGAAGAAGTAAGTACATTGATATTGTATGGAAATTTTTAAGTCGTGGCGTTTGGCGCGCGCGCTGTTTTGGTAGTAGCTCCACTGCAGCTCTTACATACTATATATATTACATCTCCCTTCTTTTATTATCTTTCCAATAATTAGTTACATAGTCTAACAACTTAATATGGGGTTTTCTTATACAAACCGGTCTAGTCGAGTTATCAAGCGATTCACCATGATCGATATTAACAAACTTATTACAAGGAAAGGGATTGTTAGAGTGACTATCGCTTGAAATGGGCTGAGCAATTGGTAAGTTACCGTTTCCGGGATTGTACATATGAGGGAGATTAACAGAAGACCTCAAGTTTATTTGGTTTCTTATGTATTTCTGATCTTCGGTTCTTACTAGATATGATCTTGGTGTGTAATATTTGCTAGTTACTTCTTGATGAGCTTCTTTTCTTTCTTTAATTGTGCCCTTAACTTTTGGCTTAAGCTTAGGCAGTTTAGGCCCAATAGTTCTGCGTAACATTGCTTGTGCCGAAAAATTTCCTGTTGCTTTGAGTTTTGACGGACTATTTCTGTATTCCATTAGCATCGAGTATATGTCGGTTTGAGGGTCGAAGCATGTTCTATGCAAATTGTAGACCTTGTTCAGCCCTACCTTAAGACTTAGAGTATCCTGTGCTAGTGCTAGCTAGCTAATGTTGTTATAACTAAATCCCACTTTCTAGCAAAACTGTACAGAAAACTATTGTATGGCATACTGTCCGAAATTACTTCTTTTGGTATCCTGTTTCTAACAAATATTTATTTAAATATGATTATGATTTCTATGGCTATCTTTCCTTGTATTATGACAATTTCCAGCCAGTTTGAATAGAAACCAATTGCTATTAGAAAATTCAGACCCTTGCATTCTAGAATATCTGAGGCTATCTTCTGCCAGGGCCTGTTTTGACTTTCGTGTTGTAGTAATGTTTCTTTCTGATTTATCTTTTATTTTTTACATATTTCACTGTGCTAGAATTTCCTTGATCAGTTGATTACCTGTCAAATATACTGTGAACTTGCACTTTTCTATGCCTTGATGTCCTTTATGTATTTGACGTAATATTTCTTTTCATAGTGTCGTTGGTATTAGTAGTGTTTTTATTAGTATGTCTTGGTTGACGATCGTTTCCAGTGGTTTGTGATCTCTTTGTACGTTGAGTTTTCACATATAAATGACAATAAAATTTTTCCCTTCCATACACTATAGCTAATCGTTTTTTTTCAGTTTGTACAAATTTCTTTTCGCACTCGGTCTAAGATCTTGATGCATATGCCAACCTCCTAGACCATTTTTTGAAGAACCTGCTTGAATTGTCACTAGTAACTTTAGGTCAAAATATTTTAAAACAGAACATTATATAATTTAACTTCAAGTACTTTGAATGAATTGTGTTGCTTCTCATTCATAGATGTCTCAATACTTCTCGCAATGGTGCATTTATTTCTGATAAATTAGGTATATACTGTGACAAATTCCATACCTAAGCATCTTTTCAAGTTCTCCTTACTAGATGAAGTTTTCATATTAACTATACATTCGATTTTATTTGGGTCTGCTTTCACACCATCCTCACTTATAATATTACCCATGTATTTTTAACTGTATCGTATCGAATTATTGTAATTTATTTTTGTTAAAAGTTATCTTATTACGTTCTGCTGTTTTCAATAAATCCCTTAAAATTCTATCATGATCAGTTTCATCATCTCCTGCTATTACTAGGTTGTCGAATACCCCCTGCATACCAATTATTCCTCCAAAAAATCGTTAAAGTTCTTTTTTGAAAGACTTCTGGGACCTATTTAATTCCAAATGGCATTCTGAGAAATTTGTACCTTCCAAATGTTGTATTGAAAACGCATAAGTCTGTTCTTTGACTATCCAGTTTGACCTGCCAACATCTTGCACTCATAGCTGTTACTGCAAAAACTTTCTCACCATTTAATCTTTGAGCGATGTTGGTATCATAAAATATTCCCTTTTGATTGCACTGTTTAAGTCCTTCGGGTCTAAACATAAACGTAGTTCTCCAGACTTCCTCTCAAGAACTAAACTGTTTACCCAGTCTATTAAATAATCCACGCTTGCCAGACACCTTGTTCCTCAAGTTTGTTTAAAAATTCCTTTTAGCGTAGGCTATAGGAAAATAGGGTTTTTTAGTGGAAGATAGACAACTTGATTGTCAATCTCGAGATGATGTCCACCCGCTATCTCGCCTAAACCCAAATACAGTTTTAAATTCATTTAAAATTTCACATGTACTACTACCAACAATTTCTACCCTTTTTATTAAATTTAGTTTCACACAATTATCTAATCCTAGAATAGGCTGCGATTTAATATTTGGGATAACAATAATCTATACTTTCTGTTTGATTATAGATACTACAGTTTAATTCTATCTTTCCCTGTGCATGGACTTTAAATTTTCCAAATGAAACTAACATTGTATTACACCTGATCATTCCTTATCACCCAATTATAATTTGCTTAACACAGTACTTAGTAATACGTTCACTTCTGAACCTAAATTATTTTGAATTTTATCGTTTTATTTTGAACCTTAATGTCGGAGAAACCACGAGTTTTCATTATGATTAATCCTAATTTCGTAAAAGAAAAATTCCTCTACTGACTTGTCTAAAGTATCATATTTCTGTATTTCTCGTTAATTTTGTTATTTCCTAATCTGACTATTTCACTTACTATTTCTAACATTTACGCTACTCTTTCATATTTCTATTATACATACTTTTACTAAAACTGGGCTTATTATCTAAGGTCATCTTACATGTTTTGGTAAAATGATTTCTACCGTTGCATCTTGCGCAAACCTACGCTAGGAAAAATCATTGCTTCATGCATTCCATTGCATTGCTGCACTCGAACTTAGTGTTCTTGCTTGCTTAATCCGTTGATCCATTCTTGCGATTGCTGGCATCCCTCTTCTTTTGTACATCAACATGCATTCCTGGTTCTTGTCTTACTTTTACTTGTCGTTCGCCTTCAGGTGTTATGCAAAACTCCACTGCATCATCCAATGTGAAATTTTGATCCCGTAACAGTCTTTTTTGGATTATTTTGGTCTCTAACTTCACATACCATACGGTGTATCATTAGGCTGGCTTTTTGATCTCCAAACTCACGAGACGAGGCTTTTGTCTTAAGCTTCTATAAGGAGCCAAATTGTTCTGTGCATTACATTAAGGAAATTAAACCATTCCACCGTCAAATTCTTTCGGGGGGCAAAATGACCTTCACACTTTCCTAACACAGTCTTAAAATTCTCCTTGTTTTCGTTTTCTAAGAACGTGAAATTGTTTATTCATTCTTGACCACATTGTCAAGTCCTGAAGTACTCAAAAATGTTTCAAAATTTATTTTCCATTTGTTACAATCTACGTGATTGTTTCCTTTTATTTGCAATGGTTGCGGTTTATTAAAATATTCGCCATTTCTTGCGATTGTCTGCCTGTTTTATTTCAGAACAATCTATGCCAACCTCACTCTGTTTTACATGACTGTTTTTCTGTTTACTTTTTTTATTGTTCGATTTTACCAACTTCAATCACCTTTATCATTAATTTGCGTGGTAAATATTTATTATTACTACTTGTTACACACAATTACATGCAAATGTACGTGGTTTCAAGAAGTAAGTAGATTCATATTGTGTGGTAACTTTTATGCCGTGGTTTTTGTAGTGGCGCTGCTGCCGTTCTTACATACTATATTACAGCCATACTGTCCTGAAACTGCTAATTTGAAAGCCATTCCAAGATCGATCGCAATTTCCGTTACGTGTTGGTACACATTTTTTCTGCTCTTAAAATGACCGACCGCATGTACATAAAAAATGCGCATTTCAGTCGCTTCAAACTCTTGCTACAACAACCTAATGATCGTGGACACATTTCAACTGCGACTGTTTCAATCTCTTCATGAAAGGAAACCCGGAACCCGGATTACGATCAGAAAGACGGCCAAACTGCGACAGATACTTGAGGTAGAAACAAGATATGAGGCTGTAACTGCGAAGGTAATTAAAGTCCACTTTGTTATTAATCAGTGCGTTGATAAGTTACTACAAAAAAAAATATGAATAACCACTATCAATTTGATAAAAAGCATCGCTATTTTAAAATAATTTTACTGAAACTACAATTTTTTTACATAAACGAACGAACATTTGAGACAAATTATATTTAGATCACGTTTCACTGCATGAAAATTTATACTTTCATAACATTTCAAAACAATATTATGCAAAAAGGGTTAGGAACCGTACCTATTCATTTACGAGAAGTTAGCAACTACAACTAGTCATATATTTTATTGTTTCCGTGACTACTATGAGGTTCTGCATTTTCATGGACACTACAATTTAACATATGTTTTGGTTTAAAAATCAATAGTACTTCAATACAATAATAGAAATTCAGATGCTTACTATAAATACTATCATTGTAATGATTTCCTTAAGTAATTATTAACTAAACAGTAAATAAAATATATTCTGCCAAATAATAATCGGGACAAGACAGTGTAACTCTTACTAATCCCTCTTAATCTACTACCAGATAAGCGAATTAATCAGGCAGTTACTTTAAGCACGCCCGATGAGTGATTAGAGTCTGGAAATACCCATATGACCTTGAAAATTAATATTTGATCACACAATCACTGCAATGTTGGTAAAGCTACTTATAATTTCAATAAATTTATCGTAATTTGATTCGAAAGTTTAGATTCATTATTATAAATAGTGGTCCACTAGGTCTGTAACAGTAAGTTGGATGGGTACAAAAAGTGATGGGCGGACGGAGCTCATTTTCAATAGAGTTCATCCATCGGGCACTAGAAAACTCTTGAAACTGGGTTTCGGTTTATTGGATAAAATGGTTTTGTTTAAATGAGAATGTATACAGGTGGTACCAAAATAGGTCTACATATTTTAATGGTAGCTTACCTAATAACATTTAAAACAATTCCTACAAACATGGGTCCGTAAACACTTCCTACAGCCTCCTAGAGATGGAATCACTTTTTAGTTGATAACTTTCCCAGTAGTTGCATTAGAATTTTGAAATTATATATCTGAGCAGTACTCATTTAGCTCAGGATTTCTATTAATGTTTGTGGAAATAAATGCATTTTCTAGGAAATATTATAGATTTCACAATTTTCGAAGTTTTGTATGTTATGTTCAATACGATAATACACAAAAAAATGTACTTATGTTAAAAGTCACTTTATCTAACAGTTTTTGAGATAATTCAATTTTGTGATAAATCACTAGCGTCTAGCCCCTTATATTCCTGCCGATCATACCTCACATGACTAGCGCACCTCCTCTGCATGCAGCTGAAATGTGTTTAAACCAGAACTCCGTAGTGGCGCAGATGGATATGCGGGAATGTTCGGTCGTGCTGCTTTTTTAATGCATAAGTAGTTGCGGGGTCAAATCTCGGTTGGAACCAAAATTTTTTTTTTAATTTAAATTTTTTTTTAAACACTGCAGTTGCGTCTTGCTGTTAACGCGAGGTTATTTGTTAAGAGCAGTTATATTTTTAAAGAAAAATACGAAGACAAATTTGCATTCACTCACTGATTGACGGCATACTAACACTGGTAATAAATTTAAAAAAAGGATTTGTTGTTTTCTATTGAATGCAATTTATTAGCAATGAAAAAATCGGCTTTAACAATGCAAATCTCGATGTAAATATCACACTCGCACATATGCGAGCCAATATTACATGATATTGCGCAATTCATGATCGGCAGGAATATAAGGGGCTAGACGCTAGTGATAAATCAAGTTGCCATGAAGGTTGTGGGGTTTCCCAATGATGTAAAAATAGTAAGTGCAAATACAAACCACGGTGCAAAGATTTAAATTAAGTTAATTTAAATCGTGAATTAAATCAAACGATTTATTAAAAAAAATCAATTGCTTTTTGGGTGTGGTGTTGTTTTCATTTGAAATGTTCTAATTAGTACAATAATGTGTAAAATTGTTCAGTCAGCTTACACTTAGAATAGAAAGAAAATTACATAAAAATGTCAAAACAATTTTTTTTCCACAACAATTTACAGAGCCGGGAGATTGGCGCAGTGGTTAATACCGGTGCTGTACCACTCTCTTGGCTGGAAACTCAAGCGCTAACAGAAAAAAAAACTGCGCCGCCCAGGTTCATAGTCCGTTATGCATTAGGAGGGGGAGAAGAAAGTAGACCCGTTGTACAGCGATTATGCGCTGATTGAGAGCAAGCCGGGTGAGGAAAGTTCATAGAGTTGCATAGATGCGACTCTGGGATCTTTTTTAAAAGAAAAATTCATAATAAACAATAAGATACCTGACATGTGTATGTCAAACATTACACTTGGGACTAAAATAATTCAACAAAAACTTTTAATTCTGTAGACGCTACGTTATTAGTTTGTGCAAGTAAACAGAGACACTTGAATCTTTTTAAATAAAAATTTTAGTATAATTAAAGAAAATTTATTTAAATCAAAAAATTTGATTTGATTCAAATCGATTTGATTGATTTTTAAATATAAATCACGATTTTTTTGCACCCTGGTGCAAACTTCAAGAACAAGTTTAGCACATCAAAGCAATGAAAGTGGAAGCGTTTCCATAAGCATATTTATTCAAACTTTTTTCAGATTTTTGATGTGTGGAACATACCGTCGAAGTTTGTGCATACTATTTAGGTTGATTGAGAAAGCACTTAAGAGTTCATCAACTCGATTTTACAAAAATATTTAATTATTTCGAAAACGGCTGCATTTAGTGACTTTTAACCACAGTACATTTTTGTATATGATTGTATAGAGAACATGAACTTCTAACCAAAAATTCAAAAATTGGAATGATCTAAAGTATTTAGAAGATAATATTACATGCCAACACCCTCCTCTAATTTGAAAATAAAGGAAAGCTAAACGGGTAATGCTAATATACAAAACTTTATGCTAAAACTGCTAAAGTAATTCGACAAAAAAGTTATTAGACTGTTCCATCTTCAACAGGCTATAACTCCGTAAAGAAGCTTTTTCAGACCGATGTTTATAAGACCATTTTTATTGCTTTTTCGGCGTTAAAATATTTCCACCTGTTTCAGGACCACCCACCCATATATTATACGCATAATGAAAAATCTGCCCTTTTTGTAAAATGCCTAGGCATGATCGCAGCTTCACATTGAGATATTTGCCATTTTTTTTAACAATGCCGTCCCAGCTTCAATGTCTTTAAGTTAGTTGTCGAAACAGATAATCTTTTGTTTTCAAATACGAAATTTTTTTAGTATTATGCAATTTGCCCTAGCATTTTGTAAAATGATGAATTTTACATTATGCTTACGACATATACACAGCCAGATGCCAGACGAACAGACAAGCAGCACGAACATGTTTCTTTTCTAACTTGCATAGCTCTGTTAGATTTTTATAGGGGAATAAATTCTCTATTCAGTAACCTATAAAACTTGTTCAAAACATCAAACGGTTAGCCGCTAGGGGCATTGAAGTAAAATTCAAGTTGGCCATGAATTTCAAATTTAAATCTGCTAAAGCTTTTTCGAAGTTGTTTGTAGCATTACACATTTTAATAGAAAACTGTTTTTTCTTTACCTTTACCTTAACTTTTTAAGTAATTTTTATACATGACGATCACTAGCAGACTGTATCGGAAGAAATATAAGGTACTATTTAAGAAAAAAGTTAATCTCACTTGCGGTTACACCGGAAGTGGTGTCGTGTTGTTTACAAAGCGAATTTAAAAGTTTCTAAATATCATAAATAAGTACATACAAAGGTTAATTTTGGTATCCTTGAAAAATAATTGACAAGCTCGTAGGATCTAAGCTGAGGCACATGGTCTACGAGAATGTAACAAAATGGTTCTAATGCTAATGAATTTTACATTTTCGGACAAGGCCGCTGCAGAGATTGCTAATTTGTGGATCACAACGAGTTCAATTATTATCAAGGGCGTTGTTGGGGCAAATTCAATCAAACGCATTTTGACATGGGGGAAGGACTAATGGTAATCCTACTTGACACGATCCGACAAAAAAGCCCACTCGTGTTCCTTTCAACGATCGTAACAACCTCTCAAAACACTAAGCTGCCTCATTCATGAAAAATTGGGCTTTTAATAGCACACTAACGCTTCTGCGTTGATAATAAAGCTCAAAACTGTAATGCTACCAAAATACGAGCTTTAATAAAAAGTTAATACAAGTACTAATGTTTTACGTTAGTACAAATTACAATGATCCTAACAATACGGCGATTTTATTAAGCCGTAACAACAATATCAGTTAGAGTTGGACAATGCGCGACAGTTATTGATATTCAATTACAGAGCAATTTTTCCTGGGTTTCCCTTAGTGGAAGTTTGCATTTGCGGCAATATTGAGATCCCTTTTTGCTGCTATATTAATCATTGTTTATCGACATAATTATCCGTATAGAGTGCGGAAATGGGATGTTATTACTTACTCCAACGGACTAATGGCATTGGAAATTGCATGTTATGGGCATTATCAGAAAATGTATCAGTTCACACCAGTCCCTAATGTGTAATTATGAACTTATTAATGCAGATTCCCAGAACGCCTGCCCTTTTACAACAAAACTACATTATAGTTGTAACAGCCCTATTTGTACTGCAAACAAATGGCACCGGTCAAAATTTCTATAGCGGAAATTTTCCTTTAAAATTGTTATCGATGTATCATCAAATGTTGGATAAATTTAAGCTCAGTACGTGCATATTCAACCATTAGCCGTTTGGGCAAACGTGATAAAAAGGGGATATTAAAGTATTTTCATGAACGTGTTTTGCACGATTCTTCGTTCAGCCAAACAAATGGCACATTAAATCAGTCATTTTTTTCTTCCAAACGACCTCATTATAATGCTACATTTGTAATTCAAAGTTTCGATATTTTTCCACCGAATTCTTAGGGCACAGAAGACGTTGATGGATTAAGCTGGGGAGATGTCTAAATCAGAGACAGATTCGCTAAATTGCTTATGTAAAACAAACACAAAAAAGAGAAGATTCTTAAAATGTTTGTTGGCAACCTCATGTATTAAAAATATCAAATGACTAGACTGTCTGCAAACAGAACAAACTTCAGGAAATTTCCCAACATCCTGACAACAAAAAAAGCAACGCGTTTTCAGACGCCATTCGATGCGAAACACGCGACAATTCTCTGATAAGCAGAAGGATACAACCGATAAATTTTTCTTTTTTTGTTAGACTAAGCGTCTACCATGGATCAATGGTAATTTTGAAAAGTTTTATTTATCTTATAAATAGAACCTTTTCTATCCAAAAATAGGTACTGCAAATGCATTGTTGTGGGCGTTATGCTGATATTGATATATTCAACTAAATAAAAAATCTGTTGCTTTGAACTAAAAATATCAGTTTCTTCCTTTGTCGAAATAACGCAATAAAAGTTGAAGACGAGACGCGATTGCAGATTTAATTTATTTTTAAATTTATATACAGGGTGTTTCAAAAATGTGAGAACAAATAGTAGGCTACAGTCCTCATTCGAAAACATGTCGTAAAGTCTGAATAAACATTGTAATTGTAATTTCAATAACCGTTGCCAAGATACAGAGTTTAAATTTTATTTCTTTTACATATTTTTTTAATTTTCTCAGAAACGGTTAGAGGTAACTTGATGAAATTTTCAGGGTAAACATTACTCAAAAGTAGGAATATTTCACAATGACTTTACTGCAAATATGGTAATCCAGTGGCGTAGAAACTGAGTAACATGCTCCCGTTTTCGGGAATATTTGATACAGCTTCAAAACCTTTATTGAGTTTTTTAAATCTGTATTTAATTTTTAATAATAAAGCTCTACGTAAAATTTTGATTGGATTGGCCGTTTTGCAGCAATTTAACATTAACAAATTATTTAGGAAATGTTTATTATTAGAACTGTCGCTTAATGTTTAAAATGAAAAAAAAAAACATTTCAAACAAAAAGCTCCCTAATAACAAACAAATCCAGTGGCAGAGCTTTCTATTGGTGCAGCCTGTGCGTTGTACCGGGGCCCAGGCCTTTCGGAGGCTCCGCATGCCCCATACAATTGAAGTATACATTTTTTCTTCAGATTTTACATGTCTGGTTTTTTTTTAATTTTCTGACAAAAATAAGTTGGTAAATTCTAGAAATGTTATTACGATCATTCGATCTGTTTATGTTAAACAAAATAGGCCCATTATTTATACTTAAAGCGCGCCGGCCGGTACCGGGACCGCATTAGCGGGTACTTTTAACACAGGGTTGCTGATCAACAGTAAGTTGTTAAAACTCAAAATTTATTTCTCTTTCAACAGTATTCGAACTAGCCAAACTAGTAATTTGAATTAGTGAACAAACTGTGTTGTGCGCCAGTTTTCCGGTGGTAATTACAGTACTTATTTTTATTTTTAACGATTCCTGTTAAGCTTCGTTTACATTATAGCGAACGTAAGCGAACGAACGAACTCGTTTGTAGCAATTCGCTAGATGTAAACGGTGAATAGTCCACGAACGAACGAATTCGTTCGCAATCGGTCATGTTTCGGCCGGTGTCTGTAAATGAGCGAATCATCAAAGAAAATTCGTGCTCTGTGTAAACAGTTTAAATACGGAGACGAGCATTCGGCAGTTCCTTGCAAAAGTGCAACACGAATCCCACATGATGCTTACGAATGTATGGATCATCAACAACTGCGAATGCTCTGCTAAGTGTAAACAAGAAGAGGTGAACCCTACCAAACGAACGAATCCATTCGTTCGTTCGCTTATGTTCGCTATAATGTAAACGAAGTTTTACTGTGGCAAGTGCTGAGCTATCTTTTTCCAAATTAAAATTAATACAAAATTACTTAAGAAGCATTATGACTTAAGAAAGACTCATTATTTCCATCGAATGTGAAAAAAGCCAAGACTGTAAATATTGAAAAATTAGTTACAGCATTTGCAGAGAAAAAGCTTGTAGAGAAAAATGTCTGTGAAATATAAGTTTTTTTTAATTAACACTTGATTTTATTTCTCGGTAAAAATTTGAAAGACTTCCAAGAAAAATATGCAAGTCAATAATAAAGTATCTGTTTCGCTAATCATTGGGTGCATACAAACCCCCCTTTTCGCTAGCTTAAAGAGCCCACTACATCTCACTTTTGCACCAGAGTCCTACTAAACATTGTTCCGCCACTAAACAAAGCCAAGAGAAAATGTTAAAGTGATTTCATAATATTTTACAAGCATTGTTTCGTGTTAAATGCTGCAGGTGCACCTAATGGATACCTACCTAATCCTTACTTTGCCGGCGTAACGTATTTCTATTTATTGATATTTACGACCGGACGGTGCAAGATATGAGAAAGTAATTTTAAGAATATTCACAGCGAGAAAATGTAAAACGGTCAACCTAACCCTAGGGTCTTTAGAAAAGATCAGTGTTGTGGTGGGACTTCTAAGGATTGATACCTTCAATTTCTTAGTATAAATTTCTTAATGTAACCAATATAACCAATGTGCGCTGTACTAATTCAGGAGTAGCATATACAATATGTTTCATGTGGGCCCAAAC
Source organism: Ctenicera cuprea (assembly GCA_958336395.1). Taxonomy (NCBI): domain Eukaryota; kingdom Metazoa; phylum Arthropoda; class Insecta; order Coleoptera; family Elateridae; genus Ctenicera; species Ctenicera cuprea. The sequence goes on from OY284488.1 coordinate 34,677,854, forward strand.
ATAAAAATTACGAGAGGCTATGATCAGGTGATCGAGGTGGCCCACTTACAGGTCACTTCGACCAACTCAGCGATTTGGAAAATTCTTATTTAAAAAGTTAACAACTTGTCTGCTAAAGTAAACAAACGCATCATTGTGTTGCAGCTTCATTGCTCGTCTTCGGGATTTTTTTTCTGACCATGTACGTGAATTTCGAAAATTAATAACCCTACTGTTTGTGAATGTTGCCTTGTCTGAGAATAATATATGCAGGAAAAGGTTTAGATCAATAATTTCTTGCTTATAGAAGCTATTCACAAAAATTAAATATTAGTAGGTTATCTTGTGGCAGCAATCATGAACTCTTTGTAGACGATAACAGTATAGCTGTTGTTCGTGGAGAATTTACCATACAGAAAAGCTTATACAGTGTGTAATTAAAGTGACGGGACACCTTAATACATTCTTTATTGTTAAAGATAAAAGATTGGTGCGTTGAGACAATTTATATGGTGAGTTTGTTTCTTTCTTTTTTTCGATATGTGGAAAATTAGATACCGTTTCCGGTTTAACCGGAAGTAATTTTAAATAGAACACCCTGTATTTAATTGCATTTTTTGATTCCTTCTTTTATAGGATTTGAAAAAGTTAAATAAGACTATGTACCAAAAATCAGTAGTTTTCGAGATATTCGAGGTAGAAGGTATAAATTTGTAATTTTCATTTATATTGATTTATACGTGAAAAAAAAAACAACTTGAGAAGAAATTCTCAACATATCCCCTGAATCTATTCACAGGTCAGTTAAAGAATTTCAACACAGAACCGGACGCTGCCAAATTCAAAATAGGGCCTATTTTGAGCATTTATTATAATTATTTACTTTTCTAACTCGCACGAGTGCGATCTTGAAATGGCCCCTATTATGGCCACAAAATTGTATTAGAAAAAGAAATTTTAGAAAAGCGCACACTGTTTTTACACGTACAAATCTCAATGAAAATTACAAATTTATACTATCCAACTCGAATATCTCAATAACTATTGATTTTAGATACAGTTCTATTCGACATTTTCAAAGTTTATAAAACAAGGAATCCAAAAATGCAATAAAATACAGAGTGTTCCACTAAAGTTCGCAATATTTCCGGTTAATCCGTAAACGGATACTACATACCAAAAATAAAAATTGTAACTAACCATACAAATTGTCTCAAAGAACCAACATTCCATCTTTAACAATAAAGAAGTTATTAAGGTGTCCCGTTACTTCAGTTACACACTGTATAATCACTTCATTGCCGCAACTCATCCATTTACAATGCGAGTGTTTTCGACAATACTTATTATCTGCATTTCCATATTAATCTACTGTATACGTCAGTATCTGAATCTGCCGGAATAATTTTTCCGTGGATGTAAACTTCCGTTTTCGCGAAGTCGTTCATTGAGCCGTTTGAAGCTTTTCCTATTGGGAATTCTCCTTCATTAAAACGTTGTCGATAGCAAAGCATAGAAGCTGCGGAATTTTCACCACATGCACCATAAATTAATAGCATATCGGTCAGTTCATTCAATCAAAATGGATTTTCTGCCATAAAAATAAAACACAAAACCAACGAACCTCGCCAAAAAACACAACTTGATAAAATTTAATTAAAAACTTTTACGAATATGGCACAATATTGGCACTATAAATGTCAACAGTAAAGTTTAAAAATATCGTTTACTGTTGGTTTTTCAATTGTCTTATTTTCATCTCATCCTCCTTAATTATTTGGAAGTATTTAAAAAGCGCAATTATTGGAAAACGGATAATATTTTTGGAAACGTAAGGATCAGTGATGGTACAGTTAAAACTCGGCTAAAAACACCGGTTTTAACTACCCGAAAATCCCACCGGTTTCAACCAGTTATTGTTATGAAGTCCTGTGGATTGGGTTTTTGCTCAAAAATCCGGGTTTTTCTCTCCCCTCATAAGAGTGTATCAAATATTTCTGAAAAATGAAACACGTTATTCAATTTCTACGGAATTGAATTATGATGTTTACATTAAACTCATTTTGAAATATGCCTGCTTATAACCTACCCTGAAAATTCATCAACTTTACTCTAACCGTTTCTGAGAAAATAAAAAAATCTTCCCTATCATGTGTTCCTCAATTTTCCCTGCAAGTATAAAATATCTCTATGAGATTCAAGTGTATTTTAAAAACTAGACTATTTAAAATAATATACCTGGATGACCATTATTCATAAATAATTTCTACAGTTTTTATATAGTAATCAATACCACCATAACCGCCATCTACCGGTGCAGCTGGCGTATTCGCGTGTCTTGCTCGGTCGGCACACCAAATTTATGCCGCGTTTATGCAAGGTTTACACCAAAGCACGTTTAACGTCCCATCCCAAGAACTAACTTATGTTAAAGCAGTGCAGATGTACATGTGCCCTCTTTTGGCAGGTAGCTCCCTTATCGGTAAAAATTTGCAGTATGGTTCTAATCCACACAACTACCATAAGTATCACTTTAAGAGGCAGCATTTTCCGACGTCAAACATTCGTTTATTGACTTCAATGATGTTTTAAAGGTTATTCATCTAGACGTCCACCTCGGGAATCCATACAGCCAGGCATGGGTAACATTTTGAGTAGCTGGGACTAAACTTCACCTTTTTAGAAATATATATTTAATAAATGTAATTAAAATAACAAATTCGACTAAATCAATATATTTTTACAACTGGAAAATTCATAAAAGTGTCGAAATACATATTCAAAACAAAAACAAATTTTTACAAATATGAAAATTAAAAAAAAAACAAAATATTTCAGAATAAAGCACTTGTGCATTTTTTAATGCGACACTTGATTTTACTTCGTTTCAACAAGATCGTCAATATTTGGAGAAAAGTTTTTGTTCATGATCGCAAAGTGTTTTCTAAATGAGTGGTAGTAATTCTTGATCTGTTTTATGATTTAACATGACAAGCATTGTTGTCCCCTGCACAAGGGTGCCCTTCACGCTTTGAAGGGTTACTGTCATTTTTATTGGTATTTTTTAAGTAAATACTTATCAATTGAAATCAAAATTATCCTGGCGTCGTCCGAATTTCGTTTACAAAATAATTTGTTACTGGCATTTTTTATTTTTCAGTTTAGAATAATTACCACTTTCGCGGGCCGAAGTGATTGTTAAATGAAACGTGTATGGCGGGCCGGAAAAAAATGAGGGTCGTATACGGCCCGCGGGCCTTTGGTTTGCCTATCCATGCCATACACTGTATCTACCAGAATAGTAATAAGCAGAAGTATCAATGGCACTGGCTTTTATATTTCGTGCAATATGAATTTACTGATGGATAATAGAAAACAGATTAAAAAAATATTAATTTTTAAGATTTAAGGAATGCAATGGCCTAGGTTTGCCTGTTCGCAGATACGCCTCTGCCCCGCATAACATTTTTACTAACATAACGATCCACAACTCTACAAAAATGTGTTACAAAAAAGTGAATCCGGTAAAAATAATTATTTAGAAGATTTTCTAAAATGTAACAGCACATTTTCCTGCGTATAATCCCGAAATCAGATTTCGGCTTACATCTGATTTACTTTACGCAGGGTAAATTGCTGTTTCACGCAGTTTTTCCTCCCTTCATTTAAGCAGATAATGGTAAATGATGTACTACTTTTGCCTTCGCCGTGCCTCAAAAAAGTGCATATTTTTTGCGCACATTAATTCAGCCTTGTTGAACCTAAAGATTTTTCTTCCACGGCAGGAAACATTCGAGTCGATTGCCTCAAGTCTTCAATTTTCTATTTAATTTTGTAAGAGAAGAACTCGAGTTACGATGCTTACATTCAGACGTAATAAACTACGCTCGAAGTGAAAAATTGTATTAGATGGCAGGGTTTTGTACAATAGAGACCGCCAGTTTCCATTACGTTGCCATTATTAGGTTCGTGACATGAAAGAATGTAGTATAAGATACTTTGACTAGTACATTATCATTTCCCTGCAGCCAACATTGCAGATGCACTTTGAGAATAAGAAAGGAAAACGGCAGAGAAAACGCGAACAACTTTTACTTTACGACTAGAATATTACAAAGAACGATAATGCTCCCTGTAAAATGTAAAATGCAAACTTCAAGCGAAACGGCAAAACTACTCCAAACTCGGGAAGCTTTTCTAATTCCTATAAACTCCTTCCAGGAGAGGAAGGTCAAAGTCAAACAATTGCAGAACCCGCACACTCAAATAAACATCTCCAATTCCTAGGAGCAACATAAGCACTCAAAATACAACACAAATTCGCAGCGAGATGAAATTCTACACCCTAAACACCGAGAAAAAAGTTATATTTAAGTTAAATTCTTGCATCAAATCTACGAGTAATCAACAGCCAATGTAATTTGCAAGGCGGGCGACATTGGCGCGACTTACAAGGAAATTCTCCAAGAATGCGGAAATTCACGCGTGAATGGATCTGTTTAAAGACAAAAGGAGTCAAGTTTCTGTTCGAGGAGGCCCATAAGACATTTGAATCGATCTAAAGTGAGGCGATGAGGTGCACTCGAGACCGGTTTGAGTTAATAATGCAAACTTACTGAATATTGGATGTCTCCTCATGCGTGCACATGCTCTATTTATAGCGAGGAAGGTGCCGTCCTCTATCTCTGCGTAACTTAAACAGCAAAAGTGCGTAACTCTTGAGAGAGTGTAAAATATTACTAGTTAGTTAACGATAAGAAAGGCACTCCCAACCACTAATGGAGGTGGTGTTTAAATCCCTTTGTTAATGTGTCATTATGATGATGCACGAGGCTTTTAACTACAGTTTCAGTTAATTTCGCTCTTTTCACTAGAAAATTTAAGTTGGCCAAATTTGTTCAAAGCGGCAGATCATGTAATTAAACGTTACTGTGGTAAGTGTCTAGCTGGAAGTTTCGGTTCATTAATTCCCTCTTCCAATGCAAATAGGAATAGGATGCTTGCATGGGCATAGCCAGCTATGGTCAAGATAGTACCTAGTAGTTTATTAACAAGTTCCAGCTTTACTTCGTTGAAGTTCATATTGATATTAAATAAAATACTTTATTTTATTTCACCACAAATAACTTATATTATGAAATAAATCAAAGTAAAATCGTTTTAATTTAATCGCAAAATGAAACAGAATTGTTGAGGTTGTCCATGGCAGCGTGCGCTAAAGTACTTTATTTAATATCATATTAGTACCTAAAAGATTTAATTGCATTTCTTTACCGTTTTACAATCCAAACACTAGGCAACAACCCGATACTGTTAGATATAACCAAAAAACGACTATTTTAGCAACACACAACAGTGATCTTTGCTGGATAATTAGGGCGACAATACGTCCTGATTTTGGCGGGACAGTTCCGATTTTCAGGCTCCTGTCTCGAGTTCATCATTATAACTCGCGGGACGCCAAAATGTCCCGCTTTTGAGAAACTGTCTCAATTTTTAGCTCTGAACTTTTTATTAAATTCTCTCTCCGTAATTTACGTTCATAGATGCAGTCATTATCGCCACATAGCAATTGCAATTGGGTATGCAGTTAATATTGTTGTGGATCCGACAACTGTAACAGTCAATGATATAGTACGTAGCAACATCGCCTATATCTATGAAGACTTTTTTAAAACAGATACATTTTAGAAAATATAATGCACACTTGCCTCCTTTTTTTGTATTTTATAAATTAGATCTACTTTCCCTACTCTCAGCAGTTTTAGTAAAAAAAATTGTCTAATTTTGGCAATTTATTTTTAAGTTTTTTAATGCAGCTAGCGGCTTTTGTTTGAGCATTGCGTTTTTGCACACCGTTCACGGTATTGTTCAATTTAATAATTATTAGCAATTCACAAGCGTAAAAAAAATCGGATACTACACAATACTTATGTGACGGCTGATCAGGAGTCCGAACTAAATTTCAGCATAACAGCTATGTGTACCAAAATAAACACAGAGAAAGCTTCTTTGGATTTCAGAACTACTTTTCCATGAAGAATAAGCTATGCTATGTGATTTACTTATCGCCATTTTGACTCCCGGGTTGACGGTTTGTATTCATTACGTAAAATACAATTTATAGGTTTAGTTACCTATGGAACGGAAATATAAGCATCGTTTATTGGCCACAAAAATATTTTTGTAGCGTCGATGTTTTTTCTGCTGCTGAAAAATATTTTGCACATCAATAATTAGTTTTTGACGTTAAAAAATCATATTAAGCCCTCAAAAATGTTTTTCCAGCACCAACGTTTTTTCTGACGCCTAAAAATATTTTTTTGGTCAATAATTAGTTTCTTGACACCAAACAATCATTTACAGACGTCTAAAGTTTATTTCTCACGTCACAATTTATGTTAGGCATCAAAAATTGGATTTTTTTGGCGTCTAAAAATAATTTTCTATAATATAGGAACTTAAAATAATTTAATCATTGACGTCAAAAATACATTTTTTACTGTCAAAAATGTTAATACAAAATTTAATACGTACATATTCTTTTTACAAAATCGTTAATGTTTTGACGTCAAACTCAATCTTTGACGTCAGAACTTGTGTAGTGTGTTGAGAAGAACGTAATTCTGTTTTCACAAATAAAAAGTGAAACGGCCGTCCATAGTTACCAGATTTTCATTTTTGCAATGTTTCTTCATAATTGACATAATGGGTGCTCTTTAACTAAATGCTGTAAGATGGCACAAAACAATATTTTGCCGAATATGTCGTTAAAATAAAATTTAATTTTTTTCAATTAGTTTTATTGGATTGGCTTTTGAGCTTCTCTTGATACTAGGGCCCTAGGCTACAGCCTACTCAGTCTAGTGGGTAATATGGCACTGTTACACAGTTGTACCGTCTGTCTATAAAGTAACCCCCCCCCCCCCCAACTAATTTTTGAACGCCTTGATATTTTTCCACAAAATATGGTGTGCTGTAATGGGAAATTAAATACTATTTTTCAGACCAAATTAAATACTATTTTTCAGACCATATTAAAATTTTGTATGATCCAAAATGGCGACTGGGCGCCATTTTGAAATTTTTTTAAATAGAAAGGGGGGTCGAGTGACGCCTCCTTTGCAAGGTCTTATAATTCTGCGTCTGATCCTAGAGTTTTAAAGAAAAATATTCAGCCATAACAAAATGGTGGATTTTAAACAAATGGACTCACTCAATTCAAAATTGTTTTGATTTTTTTATCCAGTAGTCCACTTTTTCATTTGCAGTACAAAATTTTCGCAGAAATAACTCAGGTGGCTGGAAATACTATTAAAAACGTTATGTTCCAACAAGACGGTGTGCCGCCTCATTATTATGCCTGTTTCTGACTTTCTCAACGGACATTTTCTTGGATTGGTAGGCGGGGGCCTGCAGAATAGCCGGCTCACTCCCCAGATTTAACTTTCTTAGATTTCTTCTATGGGAATATCTGAAATCGAAAGTGTACAGAACCCGTCCAGAAACAATTGAAGAACTGAAACAACGCATTACAGAAGTTTGCAGAAATATCACTCCAGAAACTTATGAAAATGTAAGGCAGGAATTTCATAACCGACTTTTTATGTGCCAAGAAGTGAATGGTAAACATTTCGAACACTTAATTTAATTAATTTTTGCTTTAATTCTTAGTTTTTTTTAAATAGACTTCTTTATCTTCAAACATTGTCATTTTGTTATGGTTGAATATTTATCTTTGAAACTCTAGGATCAGACGTAGAACTAAAAGACCTTTCCAGTGAGGTGTGACTCGACCCAGTCGCCATTTCGGATGATACAAAATTTTAATATGGGCTGAAAATTGTATTTAATTTCCCATTACAGCACACCAAATTTTGTGGATAAATATCAAGTCCTTCAAAAGTTAGTTGGGGGGGGGGGGGGGGTGTTACTTTATAGACACAGTGTATATTAGCGTTTGTTGGCAACGAACGTTAATAGTGTCTACGGGTTTTTTTCATGTGTAGTAAGTGTCCCGCTTTTGTGTCAAAGAAAAATGGTCACATTATAGGAGAATTTCAGGTTATTCATCTAATCAGCCGTTCGATGTCAGCAGGGTCAAATGCGATATTATTTATTATGCGACAGCAGGTTAATATTTTCCAAAATATAATAATATAAATAAAGTTTTGAACATTATTGTCAAAATATGTGATAATTAATATAAACTATACAACAACAATTATTAATGTATGAATGAAACGCAGGCAGCATATTGTAGTCAGTCAATCATAGAGCTTAAAATTTGACAATTACCGCATTTAGCCCTGCTGCCCTCGAGCCATTTTGCTAAAGATTAATTAAATTATTTTACAGGGACAATATAAAATAAACCTTCCACTACACGACCCCACCCGATTCCGATAGGAGATTTCAGTTGTTATGTTCCTTTTCCTCTTCAGGCAGCAGGTTGGTCTTACCAGTCGAAAGGGGAATAAGTTCCATTAAATGGTTTACGATTGCCCAAGATGTTGGTATGACAACCGGGACCGATGGCTTAACGTGCCCTCCGAAGCACGGTTGGTTGCAGATATACCCCTATATTAGCCACCCATCTGAATGAGGACCAGAGCGAACAGTGCTTAACTTGGAATACCGTGTGACCGGTATTCGCAGTTTTCGCCATGCAACCAACAGTTGTTATGTAAAAAGTACAATAATAAAAAAGTTTGCTGTGATTGCATTGTAAAAAAAAATAGGGAAGCATAATCCAAAATAAACAGAAAAATACTTAATCTGTGGTTAGCAAATTCTAAAAGTCTGCACCAAACAGTTTACTGCGTCAAGAGAATAATTATTTCTTTGATTCAATTCATCCAAACACTTTGGTGACTTATTTTAGAACATTTTCTGGATATGCCCATGTTTAATATAACGTTCTTTAGTCAGATATCATAGCAGTGTAAGGAAACGTCACTGCTTTAGGGTCGACGTAACATTAAATTGCCATTACTGATATAAATATAATATATAGAATTGAATTAGCAGCACGCTCGTTACCAAAAAATATAAGCTTGACAAATTACAATTTTATGGCAATTAGCAAATTTTTCATACATTTTACGTTTTCAGCAAATTTTTATCATTTTCCTTTAAAAATTCACCAACCTTAATAGAAATTACCTATTTAAATCCCGGAAGGGAGAATTATTTTAATTTTGTCATTATGCAAACGTTTCTGACAACTTAACCGGGTTTTTAGTCATTTTTTTTAAAGTTCAAATACTCAAACAATAATAGACATCCTGAAAACTGAAAAGTTAGTCCGGAAACTCATTACTATTCAGACATAAACGCACATGCTAGACAGAACGCAATTTATTATCAACAAGACATGATTATTCTAATTACTTCAATAATTATTTACAACCCACGTACAGAATTTTAATTGCACATTATTGCGAAAGAAAAGTCGTCATCAGTAGTTGCCACAGACGTACTGTGGCAATTTTATATTATTAATAAATGATAAACAAGGAATGTTTTCATAAATATTAATATGGAAATCAATATCACATGTCATATACAACATGTTTACAGGACTACTACTTTACTGAAATTTATTCATATACTTGGTGCTTGCATTTAAAATATGTATAATTTAAAACGCAGTCTTTATTATCACTGGTTTAGGTCTGTAAAATTAAAAATAAAAATCGTAATGGTGCCATTTTACCGCTGTCGAGGTTTGAGTTTATCAAAAGTGACACTTGCATTTGTAAAAAGGTTCTTTGTAACTACTTACTGGGGTATGCGTCATATCCTAGATATTTAAAAAGTAATTAAGTTGAAAGACATAAATCACTTCGAACAGGATTTATCAATAATAGGACAATTTGAAATGTCTCTTCACGATTAAAGTTATAAATAAATCTTGGACGATTGCACCGTTGTAGTATTAAATTACACCACTGATTTTGTTATACAAAAACAATTTAATTTACATTTTACTCGTGATTTGCTAATTAATTATGTTCGCAAGTCTTTAAACTTGAAAGGAATTTTAAAAGGCCGTTTAAAATAAACCAACTAATTATGGCTTGACTACCCACATGTAGACAAATCGATCAAAAAAGCGAGTTTGTTGCGGTTTGTTGTTGCTATTATTAATCAAACAATCAATTTAAAAAAAATCACGCGACCTTTAACCTACACTATCAAAGGCATGTACCCTTTTGCTACAAGTCACGACCCAGTGTCATAATTCTAAAGGTTCGTGCACTTCGTTAGCGTTTATTCCATTTATTGGCGAGACTGGCGCTATGGAAATATTTCTGCTGGTCATGTAAACATCATTTTTCTTTTATTGCGTACAAATAACGAGTTTCCAATCGAGGGACATTTATTATTCTTACAAGTTGCTATGATCATTTTTTAAATCTAAAGATACTGAAACGAATACATGAAAAATGCGTCCTTGTCTCAAGGAAAAAAACAATTTTTATCGATAGTTCTCCAATCAGATGAACCTTTTATCCAATACAGTTAGCATTCGCACATACAAACAAGCAATAAAAATAAAATGAGTGTAAAAAGGAGAGAATAAAAAATTACAACCCTGAACGAAAAGCAACAAAAGCAAGGTCATTTGCCCCATGAATTCAGGATTTAACGTTTAAGAAAGTAAAGAACTGTAAAGACGAAATTAGGAGAGCAACACCTCTTAAATGTTGGATGAAAACACTTATTATTAGCATATCTTTAAGCTTTGAATTTTTAAACGCAAAATTCTTATCTAAATGTACTTTATGTTCATCAGTAAATATTCTATATAAAGAGAAGAAAAACAGGCTAACGCTGGCCCTTTCTTAACTTTTGTTACGAGTTTCAGAAAATACACCACCAACCGATTAAATAGCGTAATTGAGCATTCATAGCGTATTGCTGAAATTAATTAAAATATACATCTGATAAGACATGGTCAGGTTCAGGAAACCTAGGCGGCGACGTCAACACCGCGATGAGCGCACGATTCTTCGGTAGACTTCCGCAAATTTCTAAAAATATCCGTTCGTTACGGTGAACTAACATTAGCTTAAAATTACCTTGTACAATACAAATAAGGACTACTACAAGCTGCTGTGTAACGTGCTTTAACAGGATAAGATTTTATGTGTGATATCTGATATAGGTACATATAACGTGACACTAATCTACCTGATTACTTGGAAACAATACAACTGACCTATTTTGCAATTTGCAAAGTATATTGTATTTTTCACTTTAAAGCAGATCTTGGAAATACTAAAAAAAGCTTCTCGTTTCCAAGAAACAAACACCTATAAATTTTCAAACGGGACGAGTTAAAAAAAATAATTTAAAATTTCAGATAAGTACCGACAGATTAAATGAAAGCAGAATATTTGTCATATTAGAAAGGTCCAAAGAAAACACGAGCAGCAGTTTTAACTATTTTGTCGTTTACATTTTAAAGTAAGATATCAAGTTAATGATTCTCATGACATCCGAGCTTATAACTTATTGGTAATTTTTAAATCGCTTTTCAAAAACTGTATATAATAATTATTATTTTTGCATCTCCATGAAATTAAAACTTTCCTGAAAAATTGAAACTTTAAAGTATTTTTATTCAAACTTATTATATTATAAACGCTACCGGTATAGAAAATGGAAACTAGATTCATGCATTCCATTTACCATACATATATCGCTACCTGATTTGAGTCGTATAAGTCAAGTAGCGTTAATCATATAGCAATTATAATGTACATACATGCTTGCAATGAGAGCTTCGTTTCATATGCAATCACAGCAACAAAACCGTCAAGGCGTTCACCTATAATTATTATTGTTCTTGGAACGGTTTGTACAGTTCCGTGGCAAAGCGTGTAATCGGCGATTACAGTTAAAATATTAAAAATACATTATTTAAAATAAATAACATAAATTAATAAATAATAATTACCTATACCAAATTAAACTTTGTAAACTCTACGTCCTCTTCAAGAACAGAAAGCGCCCTGCAAATTTTATTGCTACGGTGTAACCGCTGATTAAAAAAACCTTCGCTACAATTGTAGTATTGAATATGAATAAAATATTTTTTACTTCAACAATATTTATTTATTTTAACTTTATACGTATTTCGGGTTGTTTACATGCCATTGTCAAAGGTTATATTAAAAAATAAACAGTTATTGTTGTCAGTATTACAATTTACTTTCGGCTTAGACCGCGTCTTCATTTGGAAACTACATCCAGCATAAACAGGTAAGGACCCACCTGTAGCTTGTCTGCCTTTACAAGTATTTGCTCTAAAAGTTTGAGCCATAGCTGTTCGTAGACCCTGCCTGCCTAAACAAGGTCGTGTGCTTAGATTATTTGAACCTTGGAGCAGACAAGGATTTGTCTTAATGTATCTTGTTTGCCCAAGACAAAAATACTTAATCGGCTCATGCCTGGTACCTGTTTGTAAACCCATACAAACTAACGTTTCGCAAGACATTGCAGCTTGCATCTTTAGAATGAATAGAACACTGTGTTCTATTCACAAAGTAAAGCTAGGAGTTATAAATACAATTATAATAGATTGTTTTTTATTTGAATATTAACAATATCTGTGAAAAGTGTTAGTATTCATAATATAACTCATATAGTTAGGGTTTCACGAAACTCTCGATTTTCAAGATAACTTGTCTTGATCTTGTCGCGAATCAAGACAAGATCGAGGCAAGACTGCTTTATTAAAATTAAGACAAGATCAAGACTTACTTGGTCAAGAATTTTCACGATCAAGAAATATTATCGATAATTGCTTGATCTTGAAAAGATAGGGTATAATCATGAAAAACCGCAAATGATACAAAGCAGGTTCTTTATTACTATAAACTACATTACTAACAAACTAATATGGATGCAGTAAATTCTTGAAAACACATATTTTTTTCTATAAAACCGTAGCATTAATAATAGTGAAAAAATAAATTTATTTAGGAAACTATTAAATACAAAAGTAACAATTACTCTGCTTCGCTCTTTCCTTACACTAAGTGTTACCTTCTAAAATATTTTTTCTGCAGGTACTGATGTTGCGTGAATACTTAAAATATCCCGGGCCATTCTTGACATCAACATTTCGGGTGGTCCCCTGCGTATCCAGAAATTTCAAGGCTCTCGAATCAAGACAAGAAATTAACATCGAGAAAATGCACGAACACAAGAAATATTAAAATTCTTGTCTCAATAATCAAGACAAGACAAGAGTTACTGATTGAGACAATATTTATTGTCTTGGTGAAACCCTACATATAGTCGTTGTTAATGGATAACTTAGTGGATTCGTGTAAATTAAATTATGTAATTTTACTATAAAACTCATGACTTATATTTCAGATTGGGTTTAAACATAACCATCGCGAAAATGTGACCAATGTTTGTAGTTGTTTTTGCATAACTTTGGATATTAAAGAACAATTTATATTTGTATTTCTCACAAATTTGTCACTAAACAAACACCAGCGAATTTTAATATAGTCAGTTGTAATCACAAATCAATTATGAGTTTATGACTATATGCGGATCACGATAATGAGCTAGAAGAATTACATATCTTATTTACTCCAATTTAAAGTGATTAAACTAAAAGAGAAATGTATCGCATATTTAACCGATTTAATGTAATAGCACTGAATGACTTTTAATATACGCAAACGTAGCTTGTTTCACCTCTACTGCATATTATCTTACTATTTGTAAACAGACATAACAATAGGCACAGTTTGATGTAAAAACTTGAATGCAAAATGAAAAACGTATATACAGAGCGAGTCAAAACTATAGAGATGTCGTTCTTCCGCCATTTATAACCATTTTACAAAAATTCCGACGATCACATTTTTAATTTGTTTTCAATTATACAGGGGTTCCATATAAAAGTGGCATATTTAACTTGTTTTTTTAATAGAAGACTATTTTTGCATATTCGTAGTTACTTTTCGGAATATGTTTGGTTTACGAAATTACGTTGCGTTGCAAAGTTATTTCACTTTTTTTTTAATTTGACATTTATAGACCTTAATAATAAAATGTAAACGATTATATTTCCACAGATTAAACAAACTTTTTCTGTTAAATGTTTAAATGTTAGTAGAGACCATCATGCAGCAAGCTTTCCGTGAGTTCAAAATTTGGACAATGGCAAATACAAAAATAACACTTAAGATTAAAAAATCTTTATTTCAAAAATTAAGATCATTATCCTTATCATATATTAACAAACAACAAACCATATATAAACAAATATTTCCACAATAAAATAATGTTCGATCAACTACATTGTATACACTATACAAGAAAAATGTATTTTTTGTTTAAAAATCGCTGATCACTTTTGTTTCATAGCGGCAAAATCAGTGCAAAATGGTCAATTATATTGTCATACCACTGATTACTTTGCTCAAGTTTAAAAACTATTTCTATTGGTTTTTGGTATCCCCCTGACTGAAAATAATAAAAACAAACTACGGGAACAGGCGCGCCTATTCTAAAGTTACTGCGCCTTGATATCCATACTATTTCTTTGCTTCTGATCATTGTATGATTTATCAATGTGTATGCAGATCTATTACGAATAACAGATTGGTTGATTGTTTAGTGGATGGGAACAGTATAAAACCCGCCTTCGCGTAAGCAAAACCGAGGCACCCAGGCAGTGTTACCATGTCTCAAAATGTTTTCCCAACATTCTGACCGAAACATTTCCAAATTTCAGGGAATATTTTTTTTTAAATAAGGTTACGATAGGCGAAATGAACTTTTTTTTCTTAATTCAAATTAAATAGAAATCTCTTTCGATGAAACAAACAATATTCAGTTAAAATAGAAAACATAACAATACATTTTCAATATTTATCTAACAAAACAGAGTGCACCGGTTTAAGTTGCGCAGTCGCGATGATTCGGAGCAAATCCGAAGCCCAAACATGTTTGATATTACCTCTAGGACATTTTCGTTTAACGAACCTTATTGGTAGGTATTGGTATTATAATTATATTATTCTCACCGTTTATGGCCAATCGCTCAATCGGACATCGTAATTTAGTACGTTATTTTTATATAAATTTAATTTGTAGAATTCTGAAGTTAAATTAACAAAATCCCTAGTTTATTTTTCCGGTATTTCAGCAAAAATTCCCAGATCCCGATAGAAGTTTTTTTTATTATATTTTCGTGAAATTTCTGTGTACTTGGCAACACTGCACTTAGGCAAAACGGTGTTTAAAGGCAGCGGTCTAATTTATTTGGCGCCTAATTTTTAATGTAACATGGTAGTGTTAAAAAGTAAAAATTGTAGATAAAAGTAACTTTTATTTAAACATGGAACTTTTATAATTAAAAAGTGACATGTATACTACACTTCAGCTATTTTAAAGTTGAAATTGGTTATACAGAGTGTTGCAACGATGCAAATTTTTTTTTCTGAATTAATGGATTCCAGATGTTGTTTTATAAGGGGATATGTGATTGAGAAATACTATTTTGATGTCATAGTAAATGGAGATACTTAACTAGATTCTCTTTATATTCTGTAAAATATGTTTTGTCCGCCTTATGGTCCTTATACGACATTTAATAAATAGCAGACACCGTGCGATAAATTATCAAATTTCAGACTCGCCAAATTTGAATTGCTTTGTTACACAATACCTCTTAGTTTCTAATGAACGTCGTAACCAAAGCTACAAATTTTATTATAAATTATGAATAAAACCGGGAGCTGAATTGGCGATGAGTACACCACCTAGGTCGCACTTACTGGAAATATAGTTCTGCCAAACCAAAGAAAGTTTTTCTGTTCTGTTTATGTGCGCCAGGCTAGAAACACTGAAGCCGTGAACAAATGCAAAAATTTTTTAAATAACTTGAGAGGTGTATGAAGAAACTAAACAAAAAGTGTCAAAATTAGATAATTTTTTTAAACTGCAAAGTATGTTACTGAAGTAAAATTAACCCAAATTTGGTAACATAAAAAAAAGGAAAGGTATGCGTTGTATTTTCTAAAACGTATAATTGTTTGAAAAAAATCCCCATAGAACTTGTCAATGTTGCTACTATATCATCGACAAATGTTGGATCCGAAGCCATGATTTCAGACTTGCCAGTAGCACGTCTAAAATTATAGTTGCTATTTTAAGTCTAAGGCCCCCAATATGGTTAATACGGCACTGATTACATCTAAATATCTAAATAACGAGTTTCCAAAAAAGTGAATTGGTAGCGGTGAATCAATTCGTTGGCCACCTACGTCTCCAGACCTAACAAATTTCTTTAAGTGGGATTATGTTCAGCAAACTCCACCAACTACACCTGGACACTAGACATGCGATGCAGAGAATTAGAACTGCCTTTCAAGAAATGAATGACCAGAGATCAAGAAACGTTATCCACGTTATACACATTCGAGTTAAAAAATTTTTGAACTATCGCAACAAACACCTGTATAATCAAATGTAATTAAAAAATATCTGGGGGATGATAGCACATGGTCTTGACTGAGGGGTAAATCGCGAGGGGCATTGGGTGTTCAAGGTGTACAGTGGAAGTAAGTAGAAGTATGTGGAAGTATGTGGAAGGATGTGGAAGTATTTGGAAGTAAGTAGAAGTAAGCAGTAGTAGAAGTACGTGAAAGTATGTGGAAGTTAGTGGAAGTAAGTGAAGTAAGGCCGAAGTACGTGGAAGTAAGTGAAAGTATGTGGAAGTCGAAGTAAGTGGAAGTAGGTGGAAGTACGGTGGGAGTATATGGATGCAAATGAAAGTATGTGGAAGTACGTGAAAGTATATGAAAATAAGTGGAA
The DNA here is from genome assembly GCA_958336395.1 of Ctenicera cuprea. Lineage (NCBI taxonomy): Eukaryota > Metazoa > Arthropoda > Insecta > Coleoptera > Elateridae > Ctenicera > Ctenicera cuprea. The sequence goes on from OY284488.1 coordinate 34,694,690, forward strand.
GTAGAAGTATATGGAAGGATGTGGAAGTGTCTGTGTCAATGGAAGTAGGTGTGCAAAATTTTTAAGCGCGGTTTACCCCTCGGTCTTGACTAACATTTAACAGGAAAAGTGTTGTTAATCTATGGGCTCGTGCAGATTTTATTAGTGAGGTCTGCAAATGTCAAAATTGACGAAAAAAAGTCGTATAACTTTCAAAAACAAAACATATTCAGAAAGGCTTGTATAATTGGTAATAATTTTTAAATGTGGTCCTCGTGGTTCCCTACAACTTTGATTTGTAAAAATTTTCTGTATTTTAAATACTGAAGGAGATCAACCAACTGCGGTCTCGTTAACTAACCTTGTATAAGCAGTACATACCACACGATGCGTTCGAAATTAATCGGCTTTTTCCTGTAATTGACAGCTTTGAGCTAAAGGAAAACCTTGACGGTTTGGGAAATACTTCTAGTTTAAATAAAAACAAATGTGCGTACTTGTGTATTTGAATTATAATTTTGAGCAAAATCAATAAAAACGCTCCGTTATTAATATGCAATAATGTAATACAAATTTGTACCTATGCCGTTTAATACAGGTATTGATTATGATAACAGTCACGTTTAGATTGTGATAACATCGTTATCGCGTTCTATTTTAACTCTCTTGTGTAAATGTACAGTTTGTAAATTTGAAGACGGTGCCGAAATATCCGTTAGCGAAACGCGGAGCCCAGTTCCCATTCCAGACACCTTTAGCTTTAACGATGAATAAACATAGACCTAATGAATTTACTCACCTGTTCGGAGCAGAAAAGTGTATGCAAACTTTGACGTATATCATGAATCATAATATCAGGCCCACCTATATTTTACATGCTTTAAACAACCCACGCATATCACAACACATCACAAACTGGTAGGAAACAAAAATCAACCGATAACACTCACCTACGAGCAACTTCATCGCACTCGAAAGACTGACTCACGCTATCAAGTCTTATTCAACAAATGCTCATAATCAGCAGTGACGACATTTACGGGGAAGGAAAACAGTACTACTTTTGCAATGCGAGAGAGTCTGGGACAATATGCACTGATTAAACCAGCTATTATGAATAAACGTCTCAGATTGTTAAGACGCGATTTATGTTTCTGCCAAGCTGGACGGGAGATGCAACCCGTGCAGCTAATAAACGTCGAATGCATCTCCGGCAATATTATCAAGTTATGGGCACTATAAAAGTCAATGCCTCGAAGCAGCATTGTGAACTTTGACAATTGGAATTATATTTTTGTTGACCGCCTTTATCGAATAAAACATGTAGTTACGAGCGTATGCAACCCTGCTAGTGCACTCGCTTATTAAACAGTGGGAAACCCATTGTTCTATTTTAAGAGGCGTTTATTAACAATGAAACGATCAAGTTTTATGTTTGTCGATAATAGATTACGAAACGAGTTAAGCTCAACGACTGAAATTATTGTTACTAAAATTGATGCTAATCTGCCTTTTATCGCCAGTGAAAAATATTAAACGGGAATGATAATTAACAACAAATAAGTAGTACTAATAGAATTTTATGAGCTGTAAAGCTGTATTTTATATCTGAATTTGCAGAGGTTGTATAATAATAACTGCCTTAGACTGTTGTCAGAGAGATTTTTGATTTTGAGAAACGATATTCCGAAGAAATATTTTATCGTGGGTATACAAAATTCCTTCCTTTATATAGTTCAAATTAATGAATAACGGAATCTGTTGATGAGAATTTTAAATACGTCTAGTTATTATTAAATTCCTGATTTGAATACAGAGAATTCCAAATAATATATCTAACACAGGTAATACGCCCATTGCATTGTAATGTAAAATAGTTTACATTGCAGTCATTTCAACGGTGGTTTATGTTTGTTACTTCGTACGACCGAAATATTTAATTAATTTTAAGTAATTTTTTACAGACTATACAATAATATTTTCTGGTAGATTTCAGGTGACTTGAATATACTCATTTCTAAGAACTTTGAACAACTTCATGTAATTTAAGGTGAATCATGTAATTCGTTTAACCTTAAGTCATTTCTTGTATTTGATGATTTTACTACCTACCGGTTTAAGCTGTATTAAAAATTTGTGTGAGACATATACAGGATGACCACGATAATACCACTGACTGGCTGAATTTTGTTGGAGTAAAAGTTTTTATGCCGGGTTAACAAATTCAATAACATTTTCAAAACTTATTTTTTTTGCAAAAACCCTCGAACACACCTGAATAGAATTTCATCAGTGACGTTTTAGTTTTAATACCATATTTATAACGACTGGCGACACCGATAAATAAGAAATACTATTCTATTAAAAATAGTTATTTTCTTAGAGTACAACCATTAATTTAATTTTATTATGAAATATTAGAAAATATGTACTAATTCGTTTTTTAATACTGATGAGTCGGAAATTTAATATTGAAATTAAAATTCAGTTTAATAGTCATAGTCTTGGGTTTTTCCTGAAGCAGAGAAGTGATGTTGCATTTTCATTGTTTTGCTATTTTATACCTATGTAGGTACCACTATTTTACTGAATTTTTAACTAAAAAGCCGAAGAATAAATGAATTTGCACAAAATCATCCTCCCAAATTACAGAGTGGCTAGGAAAACCCCGGCCACATTTCTTGCGGCGGTCAAGAGATGGCGCTTTAGTAAAGAAATATTAAATTAAAATACTGGCAACAACGCAGAATCCAAAACGTTTTAGTTATTAAATACGCCCCATATTAAATCAAAACAACCAAAACGTCTTGGATTCTGCGTTGTTGCCAGTATTTTAATTTAATTTTTCTTTACTAGAGCGCCATCTCTTGACCGCCGCAAGAAAAGTGGCCGGGTTTTCTTAGCCACTCTGTATTATAATCAAAATGTTTTTTTTTATTTAAATTATTTTTTCTAGTTTTCTATAACACCACAACAGGAATCCATTCTTATAAAAAATACAATTCCTTTTTTGATCGTTCGCCGTGTTTCCACTATCATTATATTAGCTCATTTATTGCATATCGTATAACAATTCACAAAACCTAAGCTGGCTATGCTGCATTCAGTCAGAATCTTAACGAGCCGCAGCCGATGGGAACCGGGAACATATTATATTACGCTTGCGCCGCACTCGCACTTAATACAATTTATAGCACACTTGACACTTAGCGTCTAGTTCAATAATCAAATTCTTGAAAAATAACAATTGTTTTTATAGAGTTGAAATCAGCAGTATTGCCAATGTGTGGAAAATTCACAAAATGCGGGAAATTTAAAACCTTGCGAAGAATTTTTGGGAAATGCTTGTTAGTGGAGAAAATTAGAGAATATTTCCTATTTTTGTTACTATGACATACACGTTCGTTTAAAATAGTTTTATCGTTTTTTAGTTTTATATTTGAGTTCACATCACAGGAGTTGTAGTTTTTATTATATTGGCTTGTAACTTTTCTGAAACTGGTTGATGAAATGACGAATGTGCTCAATGACGTCACTGTTTTCTAAACAAAGGTAAATGGTTGCTGATGCCGGGAATTTTATTAAGTGCACGGGGAAAATAATTTAATGCTATTGGCAACACTGGAAATAAGTATGCAATCTGCCTCTGCAGTCACTTCATATGGAGCGAAGATGTTCCCAAAAAGTACGAGTTTATATTTTCAACATATCTATATTTTTTATGTCGCTGTGTCCCTATAAAATATCTGTTTGTGTGTCAAAAACATGTTGGCGAATTTTAACTAACGCAGTTGGCAAATTGAGAATTAACCCCCCCCCCCCCATTAAAGTTGGTTGGGTCCGTCCCTGATTGTAATTACTAATTTTGTGTACGTAAAATGGGGAAATTTAAAGGCTCAGTGTAGAAATGTTAATTAAGAGAATAGCATATATCAGTGTAAATATTGCCCAAAAAACTTTTTTTAAATGCCTCCAGAATAGAATCATTTTTGGCAAATATATGCTTCACGTTTCCTGCCGAAATCAAGAGTAAATTTACAGATGTCAATAAAGGGAATTTAGCTATTGGTGAAAATTGTGAGCATTATGTATTGTTTGTAAAATAAAAGTAGTTGGAAGTCATTATTTCCAATATTTCCAATACATCTTGAAGCATTTCCGTAAATCTAACCAAAATTTATATTTCCGAAAATTTTACAACGCTAATATTGGAGTTCGTCTTTTTTAAATATTTTTATGTGAATTATAAATAAAAATTATAGCACTGAATGGAGAATCGAAAACTCCACCGATATACAAGAAAATAACAATTGGTTACCATCTAAAACAAATGTTGACGACCCCATAACTTCTTTACAAAAGACATTGTTAAAAACGTTATTGAGTTTATTCCATATTTTTTATTAACTCTGTATACATAATTGCAAGAAATTAAATTGCAGATCTGCGGCTGGCATCGTTGGTCCGTTCTTTTTGCCGATTATAGGAAATAGTTACCTGCCAATACTTTAAAAAAATCTTTGATGCTATTCCGTTAAGCATGCGAAAAAACAACATATTTTGCAAAATTTTTTCAAGGAAAAACATCAAAGGAGGTGGGTGTTTGGGGCAGCCTCTGCGGTCTCCGAACTTAGCACCCAACCTGGGCGTGGACAAACAACGGGTGTTTGCTACTGTATTGAAAATTATGCACATACAAGTGGCAACATAATTTTCTTCCCCCTATACTGAACACATATTGGTTATTCATAAATAAATACAGCGATTTTCGATAAAATTGTGGTGTAAGTTCACAAGTGCTAGTAAAGATAGTAATTAAGATGGATAGATGGAGTAGAATTACCTAAATCTTAAATAGCACGAGCTAACTGACATCATAATTTTATCAAACAGAACCCATACTGTTTGCTCGTTTTCAAATGTTTTGTAGTGGCGTCCTTCTGTAAATTTAATTTATTTTGACGTTCTTATTTACTGTTGCTGTAAAGTGTTGTAAAAATTGATCGTTTTGGAGAAAAACCTGTAAGGGGTATTTCATAAAATGTTTGAGGGTATGTACATTATTTTGGTATCAAATTTTAGTTCATATAACCTGCCAAACAAGCTACAAGTTTAATGTAAATATATATTTATGTTTTTTAATGCATATAAGCATATTATTATATTTATTATAGGTGTACACTAAAATTTGGGTAGGTCATGATTTGAACTATGATTTGAACACTCGTGATTCATGTTGGTTGACATTCGCATTGTTATCATCGGCTACCATCGACGTTTCCCTTATTGTGCTTTTTGCTTGTGGAGCACGGAGACAATTATTGTTTTTAATTCATAAATATATAATAATAATATATAATAAAATATGATACCACTGGCCGAAGCAATAAAAAACTATTCTAAAATAATAATAAATGTATCTAAAAGTCAGTACACATAAGTTTTAAAGGCGTTAATTTAAGAGCGATTATCCGAAGCTACTGTGGATTTAATCCACGTTTAATCACTTATTTAAACAGCACCATACAATTTAAGCAGCATAAAACAAAAACGATTGGTTCGTTTTATGAAAGTGAAAATTTGTGATTGGTTCAATGAAATGTGAGTGGTATAGTCTAACATAATTGATACGGGTACACGATTACCAAAACAGTTCAACTGATGATGACTCAATTTTTTAATTATTTTTAGTGAATAGAAACTTCAGTGGTTTGTCAGTCAGCCGTTTGCTTTCGCATCAATTATTAATCACTGCATTTAATTAAATACATGTTGATTAAAATAATCAAACAAGCGTTTCTTGATTGCGGCGATTAATTAACAGACTGCTCTACTCTGATTACACTACAAAGTTCAGGTATTACAGATCTTTTATTCGCTGTTCGAACATTTAAAAGCATGTCGGTAAACTACAGCTGTAAATATTAAAATAACATAATTAAAAAAATGCCGCATTCAATAATTACAAAAAATGTCAACTGAGGCCTTTTATTCATTAAATTAGTTTAAATTAGAAATCGGTGGGTGATCTATCATTTTCAATATTTTCTGCTTTTAACAATAATTAATAAATGCCCTAACATCATTTGCCTATTTCTTGCTAGAAAATAATTTAAAATGACATGTTTCATAAAAATTAACAATGCACGACATCAAGTGGTTACCAATACATTTAAAAAAATCAATGCACCAAAGCTTAATAAATAACTAAAACATTCATAATTTATTCTGCCAGTTGTTATAAATGCTAGAAATTATTTACCATCGATATAAATAAAAACATGATAAAACCATTGCATTTACAGATAAGATTATTTTCCAGTCCTTTTAATGACCCACAAACAATAACATTTTTAGTAAAATAGGGGAAATTCTACTGTGGTTATGGAAATTTTAATTCTAAACATAAACAATGAAATAATGCAGGTGGAATTAAAATGCTTAATATTTTATGATAAAATGTATAATGTTTTAGATCTACCCTTTATGCAATTTTCATGTTAAGTTGACAACACAATAGCTTCAAACTGCACACAATTGTCATTTTAAATAGAAATTTTACCCTGGATTATCCTTGTGTTTGTAATAATAAACAGCGCGCTTCAAATTTGCAGCTGTATTTTATAAATTTGTGCTTGAAACAATATCAGAAATAGTAGTAAATTAATACTAACAAACATCTATGTATGTGGTTCCAATATTTACATTACATAATATGCAGTTTGTTTTATTTTTGCACTTTCATACAGTTCAAATTTCAATACAATTATTCAAAACGATTGAAGAGTCATTAAAACAATACATACACGGATGTAAACTGTAACAACATTTCATCCAGTTACTAATTAGGAATTATATGGAGGCAACAAAAACGCAAATTTCCGGTGAGACAACATTTTACGGTAGACCTCAACTGGTTAATTTGTGTTAAAATAAAAGTGACTGTTACAAATCCAGCCCGGGCAGGTGTGAAATATCAGCTTATTTTGACAGTAACAAGCGATTATTGCCATTATTACGCACAAGTTATTCAATCCTCTCTGCTTTAGTTATAAATATGAGATTGTTTACGTTCCACATTAGTAGCAAAATTAAATAAATATTTTAAGCATGACAACATACAAATAATAATATTGAGCAACTGTGGCAAACGGTATAACCTTGTATTTACAATGAAGAATGTATGTATAAAAACCAAACTATTGATAAATTATGCACTAAAGATGGACACCTTCAAAATACAATATTTGCTTTGAAAAAAAGAGGGGTGTTATACGTAAGTATATGCGCATTTGAAAAAGAAGCTCAGATCCATATGCTACGCGTATATACAGGGTCCCCAAATTTCCTAAATTCCTTAATTGTTCTAAAATTTAGTTGAAGTTCTTAAATTGTCCTAAATTTAAGTTATTGTCCTAAGATGCCCTAAAATTGTAGGTATTATCACATTTCATTTTTCGTTCCAAGAAGAAGCATTTGTAAAATATGTACGTAATTCTTTGATAAAGGTAAATTTTCGTTGCGTGCGTATTTTTCTTGCAATTTAATTTTAAATTTACGCGCGCATATTTGCCACGCTTTGTTGAACAACACGCGCATGCGTGATTTGATGCTGTGCAAAAAATGCATTTACGTGGTTGTTGATCATCGCGTTCGCCTTGTTAAACTGTAGTTTTCCTGTGACCAAACGATTGTTAGAACTGACAACCAACTCATACATAAGGTGCAAACATTAACTAGAAGACGTTAAAAAACAAGATACAGCAGAAACACAAAGGAGTGAATAACGGAAAAGAAATAAAAGGTTAATTGAAATAAATAATAAAAAGAAAAGAAAGCATGCTGATGAAATAGATAAAATAAAAGAAACTCTCATTACAAAAAAAACGTAGAACTAGAGGTAGCCCAACGCCCTCTGAATGAAGGAAACAGAAAAAGTTGAGCTGAAAGGCAGAAGAAAAATAATTCAAAATTGAGAAAAAAATTAGAAAATTAAACAATAATAATTGTTAATATTACATTAATTGGATTGGTGTTGTGACCAAGCAGTTGCTATAATTTATTTATTTATTTATATTAATCATTTAGTTCCTATTTTGTGCTATAATCACTAGGATATAATTACAAGGTATCTACCTACATTATATTAGTGCTAATAGTAGTTCAGTTTATTTTTATTTAGTTTAGTTATTGTATGTCAGAGTTATTTTTTTTTGTTTCGTTTGTGAGTTTGTAACTACTCATAATATTATTTAGTTTATGCTTGGCATCCAATATTGTCCTAAATTCCTAAAAAATATATATATAAACTAGTACTCTGACCACCGTATATAATATTGCAGCTACGTAAGCGATATTCTTGCCACCACCCCATATTTTTTTTGCTTTTTCAAAACTATTTCGTTTCGTTCGGTTATCTGAACTATTTATAGGGAAAACGTGAATGCGAGGAAGATCTTGTGGCAGTTTATTGTCGCCACGCATTGCACGTATTGTTAAATTTCAGAATGTTTCTATACGTTTATTATAGAATGTAACAATATCTGGTGATATTTTAAAACGTCCATCTATTAGTAGGTATAGCATTGTTAGTAAAGTTGTACTTATTGTGAAGGCTTCCCACATACCTTACTTGCAGCGGGGTTTTAGATTTTGTAGCCACCTACAGATTCATCTGAATATGAATTAGTTAGAGGTAGAGAACGTTAAAAAGTCTCTGTGGGCAGAAATATCGGTTCTGTTGCTCTAAGTTCAATACCCACATTAAGTAGCTGTGACAATAAATATGAATCTGTTTGATTCTTCGAATAATGCGCAATGCAATTTCCACGAAATTTATAGGATTTGCAGTGCCAGATTTAAGATTATAAGGTTTGTTGGGCCCCAGATCAAACAATACTTTGGTATAAAACTGTTGCACTATTATTTGATATAAAAAAATAGCCAAAGCGATGCAAGCGAGCAATAATCTAATGGTACAGGTAGATAACGCAGTGTCCGGATTTCTAGTCCAGTATTTAGTCGGTATTTAAATTGTGGGGCAAACAATTTCTGGAATAATTCGTTTAAATATAGCGCATACATTCAATTTTAAACGAATTATTTATGGGCTTAAAAGTTAAAACAGCAACACACCCATATGTTTGACCTTAGGAGCTTGTTTAGATAGGTATTATTCATCTGGACCGCTGGTTTATTATCTCGAGTTATTTTATAACAGAGTTGATAAGCGGCCAGGAGTTTTAAAAGTAATACACGAAAGAATTATTTAAAAATATGCAAACACATTTTAAAGTGCAGAACCTCTGGCTTACCTCATTAATAAAATAACACTGAACGAAACGATGTATCCCAAATATTGCAGTTGTAGTTGCAGAACCTTGCAAAATCGTACGCCATGTTTCACGTATAACTTAATGGATTTCATCCATTCTTTTTGTTTACTTATTGAATTTTAACGAAATCTTTTGCTATTCTGGGACTAAACGTCCGGTCTTTGTAGATATAAGTAACGCATATTCCAGTACACAAGATTTTCTTGTATCCAATATTTAAAAAGAGAAGTGCCCGATGGTGAAGCACGAAGCGAGAAGTGTAGATTAAGCATAAAGGCGGGATTAGACGAGTAGCCAATAGGATATCGAGTACGTAGTCCGTGTGCTAGCATGTAAAAAAATCACAATAATGTATCTTTTCAATATTAATAGAATTATTTCTACATTACTGCTGAAATCAGAAAATCTACTGGTGTTAATTTTATAACAGACAACAAGGTTTCACAAAACTGGTCAAAACTCAGTTAATAATAAACCTAGGTGGATTAATGGCATAAGAAATTAAAAAACAATTAAATTCAGCACATTTGTTACTAACAGTATTTTTTTGTAGTTATAGATAAAAAACAGAAAATCCCTCTTAGAGCTTGGTACTATGTAATTTATTGTAGTGTTATTAAATATTAGAAAATTAATCTCCAGTACGACATGCTTCATAGGCTACAAGAAGAAAAAGAAAATCATAAATTAGGCAATTAATTAAAAAGTTATAACCAATTATTTCAGAAGGCTACGCTGTCATCTTTAAACGTCCGTCATATTGAAAAGCTACCCTCGGCAGATAGGCAGCAGGTATATTCATGTTCCCTGATCACCCAGAAAGACACCCTATAAACGCCGCGGTTAGTCTCACTAATTTTTTATATTAAAAAGTTGCTTGGCACACGCACTAGCGGGTTTGAAATGTTGATTTTAAACAAACATCTCTCATGCCTCAGTCTTTCTTGCTATTATGTCATTGAAAGCGACGGCCACTCATGGAGGAGAGCTCACTGACAACTTGTAACTGCGAAAAGCACAAGTGTCGATGGTTCACATGAAATGTTATTGCACTTACATACAGCTTGTAGAATAGTTTTATGGAACATAGAGCATGCCAAGCGAAAGAAAACAAAAGCATATGCAACAGTCTCCTAAAGAGTAAAGGAGATGGGGAATAAAAAGACGAGGTTTCAGAACGTGCTGTTCCGTTTTCAACCAGCAGTCACGGGTGCACTCGGCTTTGCTAGTCAAACCGTTCACGCCCCTGGCATCCGCCATCTCTTTTGTTTCAGCGCGGGACTGTCGCGTATACATTTTTCCCATTTGTGACAGGGTAAAATTGTATCCAAAGTGTAGAGCGCGCAGAATACGCGTATTTGTGGTTTTACAATTTTATTTAGACGAGCACCGCCCTTAGTTCTCGAAAAAGGCGCGGATGACGCTTCTAGTACCGACCCATCTCAGATGACTGAGCAAGGACATCTCCCACTACAAGCAGAGAGGGAAATGCGCGAAGTCCGAACCGCAAGATGAGCTGGGTTAGCTATAAAAACTAAAGGAGCTGCCGAATCCAGAGACTCCGACTGAGCTTACTAGCGTCTAGTCCCTTGTTATTCCTGCCGATCATACCTCACATGACTTGCGCGCCTCCTCTGCATGCAGCTGAAATGTGAGTAAACCACAACACTATAGTGGCACAGATGGACATGCGGGTGTGTTCGGTCTTGCTGATTTTTTACTGCATAAAGTAGTTGCGGGGTCGAATCTCGGTTGGAACCAAAAATTTTTTTTTTATTTTATAGTTTTTTTTTTAAATACTGTTCTTGCGTTTTGCTGTAAACGCGAGGTTATTTGTTAAGAGCAGTTATATTTTTAAAGAAAAAATACGAAGACAAATTTGCATTCACTCACTGGTTGACGTCATACTAACACTCAAGTCTGGTAATAAATTAAAAAAAAAGGATTTGTTGTTTTCTATTGAATGCAATTTATTAGCAATGAAAAAATCGGCTTTAACAATGCAAATCTCGATGTAAATATCACACTCGCACATATGCGAGCCCTATTACATGATATTGCGCAATTCATGATCGGCAGGAATAACAAGGGGCTAGACGCTAGTACTGAGCTTATCCAGACTCAGACCTTTGGGGTCAAACCGACCAGTCGAACAATTCACTAGCTTAGCTGGTGAATATACAGTTTGAACTTAGCCTGTGTATTTAATTTCACCATTAAATAAATACAGTTTAAAGTATTTAAAGAGTTCATACCAGCGAATCCAGCCGTTACCGAATTGTTTCACTGCAAACATACCGAACTGTTCAGCCGTGTACGCAATCAATTGAATTATAATTGCTTCAATTATTTTATTACTGTTCCAGTTACCAGTGTACAGACATCCGAGAGATCCAGCCTGATTTGCATTCACATGTTCCAAATATCGGCAAGTATTAAGGTGCATTCCGCAAATCACTTATTACCTGAAATTAAAAGTTTCGTTAAAACCCATCAGTTAGGTAAAGGTTACGATTTGAGATTACTGTCGAGGTACGAACCTGTTTATGTCAGTAGTTTGCTGTTAATTTACCCCTTTGTAAATGTACTTCATCGCATGGCGAAAGAAGTTAACATTCATCAAACCAATTAGTATAATAATCCCTGAAACAGATAAAACAACGAACAGATGATACTCAAACGCAGCCTGGTTATTTTAAAACGTAACAAACAGGTGTGATTTTAGTGGAAAGTATTTTAAACTAGCGAACTGTTGTTTTACTTACTGTTTGAAATTAAAGGCGAGGTCGATACATTATCCTATATTGGTAACCGGTTGTTTTAAAGTCAGAGATTACCGTTAAGACGTTTAGCGTCACTTATGAACTGTTCCCGAATTTATTCGTCTTGTATTAATACATGCAACTCGACGGAAAACACACTAATCTTTGTTTAGGCTTCAAATACCTGTCCAATCGTTCGCCCGATAGCAAGCGCAGAGACTGGCGTTTGAAACAAAGTCGTTGACGTACGAGAGTACCGGGACATCCAGAGGGAATTTGAAGGCCGGCGAAGAACCGTACCATACAGAGTGCGGCAGAAAATTAGGTGCCACAAGACTCATTAAAACAACGTCTACAGAATTAATATTTTATTTTATTTATAACAGGTTGAAATACTTAATTTATTTTTCCCGGTGAATATATATATTTAAATAAATTGTACATAGTTATACATATTATATTGATATTAATTTAACCCGTTTCCGATCTGTACATTATTTGAAAGGTTCTGGTATCCCAGGTGAACCCTGGACAACTCTCTGAAGCTACTCGAAACAAATATAAATAATTTAACGTGATTCGAACGTTATAAATCGTTGGAACGTTACACATTGTATTGCCCATTTTCCGTAAACAGATTCTGCATCCTATATAGAACAATAATGAGCAACCGAACAGTTGCGAAACTTAAAGTTATCAAGGCGCGCCTTGCCTCAGCGACCAACTTGGTTCATAAAATGTGGCGCCAACAAAAGCTAACTAGTAAAGTAGCGGTTGTAAAAGTAAAAAATGCGCGAAACACTTCGCCTGGACTTTCCTATACTTATAAATTAACATTGTTTTATATTTTCCAACACTTTTAATGTACACCTGTCTAGACCCGGCTAGTAAAAGTAAACAGCGTTTATAAAAACTGCAAGCGTGAAGAGCGTAACTTAAACGTACCATTACCACGCTGGCTCCGCAACTGAGTACATGTAAAACAACCGAACTGAAATGAACCGGCGGCACGAGTAAGGAAGCGTGTTGATGTTTGAAAATGTATTAATAACTCGAGAAGTATTATTTTTAGCAAGAAAATACTCTTATTAATTTGTATTTAGAATTTCAAAACCTTTCTGATTTTAAAGCCAAAATGCCACGTTTCCATTTAAAAAAAAGTTATTTTTTACAGTGGCCGCCATATTAAAATTGGAAACTCAAGTTTTTTTCTTAAATACAATCGAGAAGAATTTGCCCTACAACTTTGCTTTTGGGTTTGCGAGTCTATCTATTAAAATAAAAAAGTTAGCCTACACTGAACATTAAACGACTAGTACAAGAATACAACTGCTGTAGAAAGTATGTGAAATTCTTCTAAGGACAAAAAGATTATTAAGGGGCAAAAAATTCGATTTTCTGATTTTTTGTAAAAAGATTCTCCTAGAGCAAACAAAAGAAGAAATCAATTTTTTAAGTTTGTTGCGAAAATTTTGGGGGGGAGGGGGAACAGTAGCCCCCCTAAATATTTAATTATCAAAAAAATATTATGATATTCGGATTTTGCTATTAATGGTGAGGTCTTTCACATTAACAGAAATATTTTATTGACCCCCGTTAAATTAATAAAAGGGAACCAATTTTCAATTTTCAAAAATTCATAGAGGGCGTCACAGTGAAATTATAACAATGAGTAAAAAACAAAATTGTAGCAGATGCCTATCTCTATCAGCTTAAAAAGTTTAAACAAAAACGTGTGGGCGGTTTTTGAGATTTTTTTTTTTGAAAATTTCAAAAATTTTGGAGTGGTGCCATTGAGATCGTTTTTCGATTTTCAAAATTAATGATATTTCATGGTATAGTACCCTTAAGGGGCTACCAAACAAGTTGTAGTTGATCCCAATCAAACAACTGGTTTTTGAGTAAATGGGCGTTAAAGTCGAAATTTTCAAAAATTCGTAGCGGCCGCCATGTTGAAGCTAGAGAGTTCGGTAAAAAATCGTTTGATTTGTCCTAAGGCCTTCTTTAATCTCCACTATTAAAATTTCCAAAATTCAGTTTCTGAAAAAAATGCTACCAAAAAAACATGTCTAACTTCCGCTTCCGGTTTCGGTTTTTTTTTAAAAGCTTATTTTGTCGGTGAATTTCTAATATACCCCCTCATTCCAAAGCACATCGAAATCGGTCCAGCCGTTCCGGAGATATGGAGCGTAACGGACCCACCCACCCACCCACCCACCCACCCACCCACAGACAGACATTTTTTAAAAACCACTTTTTTAGGATCCTGGAAGCCCAAAACATGTATTTCCGTCAAAATCTCGATTTTGAAAATTTGCATGAAATCAATACTTCCCTATACTGAAAGTATAGGAAAGTAAAAAGGAAGACAAGTCCTCAAAAAACGCCAAGAACAATAATGTATACAAAACAAGAACTAGCGATTACTGAAACATTCATTATATGTCACTAAAAATTCCAATGAAAAGGGGTTTCAGGGAATCTGGGAAACAAGGGTCCGGCGCGGGGCGATCCAGTGGTTAATTAGACCGTGGCTGTTGGTTTGTTTCCCTGATTTATTTATTTTTCAAATGTTAGTCTCTTAGAAGAAAGCAAGACAATTGCTTGAGCTAATCTAAACTCACTTTGAGTATTGAAATTACAGTTTTCTTCAAAAATTTCAGTGTGGCTTAAATAAACTCGACTTCGCTCTAAATTAGTACGCTAAGAAACTATTGTGCTACAAGAGAAATGTGAAATCTAAAACCTTTACATTTATTATAAAATAAATACGGGAAATTAATCAATGTACTATAAACAAAATAATTAATAATTTCAACAGGTATTTATTTTAGCAGTATGCCTATTTGAACGTGTTTACACGTCATTATCAAAGGCAAGGTTAAAACCAAACAGTTGGCGGTGCTATAGGAACAATAGAACTTGATGACTTGGTCTTGGTTATCTATGTCAGCAGATGACTTGATTACTTATTCAAAAATTTCTTAAAAAAGCGAATTTAAAAAATCAATTTTTTCATATATTGAAGGTACAGTTTTAAAATTAATTATTCTGTCTGGCTGTTTTCAAAACAATTGTCGTCGTAGGTTTTTATCACACATACAACATAGTTCTTAAGTAAATATGCGTCTCATTTTATAAGTATCTAAAAACTGTCTAGTGTTTCTAATCGAATAAACATTCCTGTGTTATTTCTGGAAACAAACATAAAATCTTTAAAAACAAATAAACATTAAATAGTTACCTACCTACAACGAATTCACATGGGAAAAACTGGAAAGTTTAAGTTCTATTTCTCTAACAAGTAGTTTGTTTTCTGCATCAAAAATGCACGAGGTAATTTCTTCCTACCATCTAGTAAGTTTACAGCGGTAAGTTCGGCTTTTAAATTGCAAGCGATTTAAAAACCTAAAAACTGGAAGATGCAAACAAAATCGTTATTATTTTAAAACACTGGTAAAACTTCTAACTTGGTCGTTAAGTTCAATATAAGAAAACAATGTTTAGATCAAAAGATTGCTTTATTTATAGTCGAAATTTCTGCAACAAGGTTTTCTTTTGTTCCTATTTCAATGCACTTTTGTCGTAAGCTAAATGGTGAACTTTTTGCAGAAACTCATCACTTGATTCATTTTAAGCGTTCATAATATTACAGTGCGCAGTAATACATTTGCAAGCGTGTCGTTTTAAATAGTAATGATAATGAGCAAGAATTTGAATAAGCACTCTTGATAATTACTTCCCGTACAAACTTCCGTAGTAATTGTCGCACTGTTAATTCAGTTACAAACATACCCCATTTTCTTCTAGAGCTCCATTTTACAAGCCATTTCTAGTTGTTAATATCTGCGGCAAATCCGTGAACATTAGAACAAGTTATTGCGACTTATCTATTATGACGATTGTTTTGGTTTTATGGGGTCGTAAATACAACTGAAACTTTAATATCGAACAAACTGTAAGAGATATTAAGCTTATACAGAAGGTAGTAACATGTTTTTAATGGATTCTTCCAAGCTTATTTCTACCAAGTACCCTCACGCTCGACGGCCCAGCTAGGCAATAATAGATTTTATATCTTGAATATAATGATTTTCCTATAAAGTCTCGCAATAAACCAAATGGTTATTTATCTTCACTGTCGGAAGTTATGATTAAATTCTGCAAGGTACAAAAACTTAGAAAAAATAAACAAATCAGAACCAGAATTCTTAATTATCCATGGGTGTATAAATTGGTTGGATACCCATTAAACGTAGATACCTACGCTTAATGAATTTTGTATTAGTTTGTGAAGCTTTTATTTTGTTCTTTGTTTGATAATTTTATGTTAATTTTCACGAACAATCTTTTGATGTTAATTTGAATTTCAGATTTTATTTAAAATACCTAACAGTGTGTGCAAATTTTGCTTTGATTGCGTCGGAAATCTGAATCTCAATTTTCCGGAAGACGAAGTATTCCCATTTTAAATTACCTATGCTGTATTTGTATTCCACAGGATCTATTTATTTAGCAGAGGGAGAGAGATAGAAGACTAGAAACGTACTGCATAAAGCAAATTGGTTTCATACTATGAAAAAACTCATTTGTGTAAGTAGATTTTTTTGCGATTTATAACGGACCCATCCCTCTACCCTTATTAAATGCGGTTTATGAAAACATACAACAATGACGGATATAAATCGTAATAAATCCTCGAGGGAGAGTAAATGTTCTTGTTCCCACATAAATTCGGCCCGCGGCCTATCGTATCTGTTCGTTTTGGTGGTAAAAGTCGCTCTTCTATATCAGTTTGTATACAGTGTGTTTGTCCGTGTGTCTCCGGTCCCATGCGGTTTTAGAAACATAGATTAATGTTGTGTACAGAGCGTCGTGTGTGAGGTCAGCGCCGCGACGCTCCAGGAGCTCCTGGGGTCTTTCACCACCGCTTTTGTTGACAATGCTGTAGTAATTGTGGGGCTCGCGTGCAAGGGAATTAGGCGGATAATAGCGCTAATGAGCGCCAGCCCCTGTTAGCTTTCTTATTCGCCACCCGCACCCCTGACGATGGGAAAAGCGGAAGAACAGTTTACGTTAGACTTTAATGGGTCTCATTATTTATAATTCTAGTTTTTATCGTTGTTATATTTTGATAAATTGTTATTGGAGGAAGAACCATGTTCAAGGAAGTAATCTTTACTGCGCACGAACAATTACAAAAGGAGATTGCGCTTTAATAGCTACAGAATTATTATTTACCCTGAACTGGGGTGCAATAAGCAAAAGATGACTATAATTACTTTCAAATGCAATAACTAAAATTGCTTTTCATATTTTGCTTCTAGCAAATAATATTTCGAACAAAGTAACAGCAAAGTGTGTTTCTAAATTATTTAAATGCAAATTTTCTTGTGCATGCAATGAAAGTACAATGGGCAGTCTGAAAACAGATTTAAAAAAGGATCTTTGAGACCAGACAAATCTGAAGGTAAAATTATCACAAAAAAAACATAAAAAACTAAAAAAACATCCTTAAAAAACTGCTAGGAGAAAATTCCCTAAAAAGAACATTTCTCCTTTATTATTAGTAAATAATAAATCCCGAGATAGTCGGTGAAAGCATTATCCTATTATCTTCAAGAATTGAATTGTAACTTTTAAAATCTGTCTATTTTTCTCTGGGCTTTTTCGCTTAATAGTATCAGAACCCGTTTTTATTTTAGGTTTTTTGCTTCTATACTTTCCGGAGCAGAAACTTTTTTTTCATCTACAAGTACTCAGAAATAAAATCCAAAGCTTAGGACGCAATGAAGCAGCATAAAGATTTTGTATCGTATAGCTCATATTGATTTACTTGAAGGTACTTATCACTTAAGGCATAAATATTTCATCGTAGTTCTCGCTTTATTTTTCAGAATTAAACGCTATTTGCTAACAAGTAATTTATTATTGAATCTTTACTTTCCTATGCTTTCGTTATAAGAAAGTACTGATTTTATGAACATTTTTAATTTCGCGTGTTTGCCGGAACTGCATGTTTTGGCCCTTAAGGAACTGGAAAAAGTTGTTTTAAAGAATGTTTGCCTGTGTCTGTATTTGTGTGCCGCGCCTCATATTTCGCGAACGGACGATGAGGCGATTTCGATAATGTAGGCCTATATCAAAAACTCATCGACAAAATAAGCTTAAAAAAAATCTAATGCCCGAAGCGGAAATTAGGCATGTTTTTGGTACCTTCTTTTTTTAAACTAGATTTTGTGAAATAGCAGATTACGATTAATCACTGAATTCTTTTGGTGCGCCTATATTTAGGGGGGTTAATTTCCCCTTCGCGTCCAATTTTGTTTGACAAATGTTCTCTTTTTCGTTAATCTTAAGGAACCTGTTTCGCAAAAAAAAATCAATTATTTTTTCCAAAAAAACTATTTCGGCTGTTATGTCACCGGTGTGCTCTTTGTTTCGCTTCCGCTCGAGTGGTAGGAGTTGTGTAATCTACAGATACGGTCGGCACGTAAAACGTTGATACAAAAATTGTGACAAATTACCCGAGGTACAATGATTTTACAAATTATCAAGATCTATTTTGTTGTATTATTTTCCCAAAGAATCGTAGGTAGCGCTACAAGTGAGACCGACTTTCCGAAGCTCCCTTCCTTAAAATGACTTTTTACATAACCAATCAGTCAGGTACAGATACAATTTAATAATTTACGTAGTATAAATCAACGAAGATTTCCACAGAACTACAGAATAACGTTCAACAACAAGCCGGCAAAACGACGTATTCTACAGAAATAAAATTTAGACAGCACAACCGTTTCCTGAACAAAGAAATGTATGCAGTGTGTTAACCATTGGTCCAGCATACCGTTTTGGAAAGATATCATTTTTGCTTTGTAATTGTAAATCAATATTATAAATAACATAGTAACTTTATTGCATCAAATACACTCAGATATTTTAGAGAATGTACTAATAGAGTACACTCAAAATATTGTACATATGTTTTAATCCACAGTCTTCCGTTTATTTTCACCGAATCCTGGCTTCTGAGATAACCAGAACCATCAGTTCAAGGAAAGTTGGCCTGTTACAAAATACTTTTAAAAATATGAGTAGTAACGATTTGTAAAGTACAGAAATGTCCAGGTGCATGTTTTACTAACAATACAATATTTTTATCTAATTCTTATTTATCAAAAAATATTAAATATGTAAGTAAGAGCTATTAAACATTTTTAGATTAAATAGTTGTAACTTTGTAATTTATCTTTGACGTTTTTCTACATGTTGATATATACAGGATGTATCAAATTGCGTGTTAACTATAAAGATCTCGCCTATTTGAAGAGATACGAAGATGGTTAAATTAGAGAAAAGTTGTGGAATTTTATACCCAATAATAATCTGAAAAGATATTAGATATTGCTTCGTTTCTGAAAAAAAAACTGAATTTTTGAATTTTTTGATTTTGGCTATAACTCATTTATCATTTATGTTACATATTTCTAGTTAACACATTATTAGAACACTTTTTTATGCTAAATTTAAATTTTTTATCAGATTTGATATAACTGCCACCATTGTTCATTTTCGACTGTCACCTTTTTATTTTCTTATACTCGGCATTTTACATTTTTTCATATTTAAATAGTGTTTTTAATTCCGATTTCAACGATGTGTTACACTTTGCATTTTGTTTCAGTTTTGAACATTTTATTACAAAAAAAATTTCATAATAATGCCATGAAAAGCCCACGTCATTTAATTTATTTTGAATAAATTCTAGTAGGCCATGAACCTTTAGGTACATTAGGTACGCGAAAATTTCAGCAAACTTTGTTTTGAGCGTAGGCAGCAAGTTATCTTATTTTTTTTAAACAAATGAATGACAAATTTTCTAACATACACAATTTGCTGAAAACTCCACTTGCAGTTTTTATGTTTCAACTGACATAACAAATTTGAATAACAGCTTAATTAAATACAAGAGATAACACTAGAACTGCACTAATTCAAACAATTATTAAATAAATGTTTAAAACATTTGACACCTTTGTAAAACATGCTCAGAGAGCTCGTCTGAAATAAACCCTCTAATCTGTGTGTTAGTAACTGTGCCATTCATTTGTTTTTGTAAAAAATAACTTAACCAGCTGCCAACGGTCAAAACAAAGTTTTCTGGAATTTTCGCGTACCTATAATTTATCTAAAGGCCAAAGTAAATAAAAGTGGTGTTTTGTTTTACTTCCATCAGTTCATGGCCTACTAGAATTTGTTCAAAATAAATGTAATGACGTGGTCTTTCCATAGCACTCTTATGAAATTTTTATTTTCTGTAATAAAATGCTCAAAACTTAAACAAAATGCAAAGTGTGACCCATCGTTGAAATCAAAATTAAAAACTCTATTCAAATATGAAAAAATTTAAAATGCCGACCATAAGAAAAAAAAAGTTGACAGTCAAAAATGAGCAATGGTAACAGTTATACCAAATCTGATCATAAATTTAGATTCAGCATTAAAAAATGTCCTAATAATGTCCTAATACTAGAAATATGTAATATAAATGACAAATGAGTTATAGCCAAAAACAAAAAATCCAAAATTTTAGTTTTTTTAGTTTATTCAGAAACTAAGCAAGATAGTTCAAATTTCTTTTCACCTTATTAATGGACATAAAATTCCAAAACTTTTCTTTAATTTAACCATCGCCGTATCTCTTTTAATAAGCGAGATCCCCATAGTTAACAGGCAATTTGATACATCCTGTATAGGATCTTTTTCTACGACTATTTTAAAATAAAAGCATTCTGATACAATTACGGAATAACCTACATTCTATACTTTTCATTTCATTCTAACAATTTTCTGAACAATAAAGATTGCGTCTCTCGTCTATCAACTGTTTCTATGTTTTGTTGACAGTTACAAACAAGCGTATTTTAGATAGAAAACTTAAAATTTTGTTATTTTCTAAATTTAATGACCTAAATAATTTATAGTCGTAGAAAAAGTATAGTCTGTAACACGTTTGGAATGGCTATTCCGCACTCGTGGACCGTCCCCCTCGCCCTTCGACTCGGGTGACAAACTTTCCACTCGTGCAGAATATGCCATACCTTGTTACAGAATATACTATACTGCTTCGTGTTAAATTAGAAAATAAAATGGAGACTGTACTTGCTTTGCTTTCTTAGTTCAGACGGTAAGATTTTTTTAAATTAATTAAAATGTTTTATTTTTTCAAAATTTACATATTTAACAATTGGTAAAAAAATACCTATTATCAGATCACACCTAAGTTTACATAAAATTATTCCAATTCTTACAGCTACTATACCAATTTAACAAGGTTGTGCTAAAGAATTACGGTTTCCTACTATTTCTACCTATGAATTAAAAACCCTAAAACACGCTACGAATTTATTTCTGGCAATTAACATAACAGCAAAATGAGCACGCTTTCAGGAATTAGTTATTATAAATTGCGATGCCAAGAAGCCACAATAGAAAATGAATTAATTGTGCCCTGTCAAGTAGTATAACAAGAAGATCCCAAAAGCCACGGCAAAAAACTTTAAAACACAAATCCAATGAATCTTAGCTAAAGTCTCATAATGAGAATTTGTAGCATTAAAGCGTACCGATAAGATCAGTGTGGAGAAAACATGTCTGTAGTTTCCGATAGTTCAGCTCTTCAGATAGAAATAACGATTTTTAATGAAGTCTGGAAATAGACTAGAATAAATGACAAACCAATTAACGAAGAAATTTCAAACACATATAAACAGAATAAAAATGAGATTTAATAGAGTTAATGAGTACCGATTTTTTAATTCTAAGTCTAATTTTGGTTTAACGTATTTTAAATTTATTTTAAATATAATTGTACGAAAATAGATTGAACTTCGTAAAATTTGAACCCTAAATCATTGCGTCTCTCTTACTAATTTAATTTGCTTATAAGTAACTAACGTACACAAACATTTGAAGCAGCAGCAAGAATAAACAGAAGCAGGTATTATATCAACATTACATATTTAACCTCGGTTTCGGCATTAAAAATTCATCAGAAGACGGTAGCGACAAGATAGACTGAAGATAAACCCTTATCAAATACACCTTACGGCAACAAGACATTAAATGGTTGTGGCAAAGCTAACCACTACCTACATTTAAACTATAAAATCTTATGCTGTTCAGGTTAAGAAATTATCTGATTTTGTAGCACTTGCAACGTCTTCAAAATCGGACATAACATTTCGCACGTTGAGCACGTCCAGCCGCTTATGTGCAGGCTTGGAATAACTACAAAAATAAAATAGCTAAAAATCAAGTATGAAACGTTTAAATCGACAATAACAATTCAAATATTACAGCTTCTACAAAAACCTAATTTAATAACTACCGGTTAAAATAACATATTAGCAGTAGAATACGTTATGCTTGTCAAAAAATTGTTAGATGAACAGTGTTGTTCTTATATCCATTATAAATTAAAGGCTCAAAAATAAAAAATATATACATTTACAGGGTAGAAATATAAATATGGCTCGATATTGCTATTTGCCGTCTCTGTTAATACAAGGCGTAAAGAGTTGAGTAAATTACCAGAGTAACGTAGTTAATTTAATTAATCACGGCAATATTGGTATAATCGTTCGTCGTTTCGATAGAGATGTTTTGTCAATACTAAATCAAAGTGTTAATAAAAAATTATTTAGTTTACACAAAAATTCCATGCAGCCAAAAGTTTCCCTATAGTTTACACTTGCTAGTGCACCTAGTTTTGGCGATTATTTGTCTGGCGTCTGGAAGAAAGATCGCGCCGTAAGACGCTACACAAAATAAAAGATAATTATTGGTTTCCCACAATGAAACACTTTTTGACTAAATATCCCGGTGCCTGCATAAACTGGTTATACCACAAAGCCCTGGCTGGAAGAAAACCAGGTTTTCTAAACCCCATAGAAAAAGTTGCCGTTCCATTTCACACTGTAGGCCTATTCGTACGACATCAAAGACAGAACACCCAACCGCTGAAGATCGTAGATGCGTGTACAAAATTTGTGATCCTAGAGCCGGTACCGAATACCACGACCAGATTTGTACAACGAAGCCTTGAGAGCATGTTTCATCTTTTTGGTGTTCCGAAAAGGATTATATCGGACAGAGCGTCGGCATTCACGTCACGAAACTTTCGAAACTTTTGCGCGCAAAACACGATCAAACACGTTTCAAACGCCGTTGCAAGTCCGTGATACAACGGACAGTGTGAAAGACATAGTCGAGCAGTGCTTAGTGCTTTATCGGTGTGCGGTGGCGATGCTGACGAAAATAAATGGGACAACCGTGTTAAAAGAAATCCAAGTGGGGTTAATAAGCTCGTACAATAAGGGCATTATGACTAACCCGTGCGAGCTCGATTCCCATCCCACCCCCTTACCCGGGCTCAGCACACTAAGTGCTCTTTCACCGGTCTAACATGCCCCACCCCTGAAAGACAAGAAACCCAACACACACCTACATACACCATCCATGGACTCGTCGGATTTAACTTATTCAGAAAAATTACCGACGAGCAGTAGACTCGAACCAACTGCCATTGGGAGTCTAGTTTCAAAGCCTGGGACTTTAACCACTAGACCACCTGCCGGCCCGCGAGCTCCTAATAGACCATAACCTCCGAGCCAGTGCTGACGCAACTCTTTTTATTTAAGTAATCTTCAACAAAACATAAACAGACTAGATCTGGCACTATTATAAAAACGTGTCGAGAGCCACATTAAAAAGGATTAAGCACAGCAAAACAAAAGATTTTACTGAAACGTGACTTGGTAATGGTTGCCAAGAAGTCTAATTATTTATAGGGAACAAGTAAGAAGTTACTGCTTAAATATAAAGGTACAAGTTTCTTCAGTGCCTGGAAATGACCGCTTGTAGTGAAGATCTACGAGGGCCCGAGATATCTCAGAAACCTCTTAAATCCGTTTCTGCCGCTGACAGAATGAATAGAAGATGATCTGATACATTATAAGACAAATCAATTTGAAGCATTTAATTATATATTTATATTTAATTAGGTCCTTTGAAAGCCAAGATGTGCATCTCGACGACATCTCAAGTAGTATTTCTTGATGATTTTCATAGGAAGTCATGTCATTTGTTTTTATTGCACATGTTCGTTAGAGGCTTGGTTGTTGATGGCAACTGTCCATATTTTTATCCTTTATTTTGAACTTTATTGCTGATGGTTCCTGCGCTTATTTTGCACACATAATTGGTGCAAGGCTGGTGGCCTTT